>CAJFCO010000046.1:2623392-2744916 GCA_904066015.1 Synergus gifuensis | reverse complement strand
CACACACACACACACATCCGGACAATTTTTCAGGACATCATGTTAGATATATTGACATTAAAATATGTTGAAAAAAACCTTTTTTAGGAAACTGGATTTTGTCACCACCTCAAAGCTTCCTCTATGAGGAAGCAAAAAGAAAAATTTTTGAACAAAACTAGTTAAAATTCATCAAACCTAAGTTAAGAATCATATTAAAATTATTTAATAAAAAAGTACCTGTTGATAAGCTTTGATAGCGGAAATCAAACATATTTTCAGGAGATCGACTAACTCCTGGTTACGAGCTTGGATGCAAATTTTCGAGTACCACGAAGTGAGACCTTTGTCCATGCTAGCAATGAACGCAGCGACACTTCCGTGAGTTACTTTTCCTACTCCAGCGTGGTAAACATCCACTCCGCAAATCATGCACTTATCCTGATTGTAATTAAATAAAGGAATACACATTAATTAATATCAGACTTTGAACTACTGTGTGGAGCTAAACAATTATTTTAAACTCTAAACATAGGTAAACAAATTTTAAATCTACTTACGAATGGTACTTTCAAAGCCCAAAGAGCTCCTCCAAGTTTACAATTCATTTGAAGAGCAATTTTCTCGACTGCACTCTTGGCTTTTTTCGGATCCATTCCGATTGTTTTTGATAAAATCACCTGAGATGGAACTGGCATTTCTACACAGCAAAGCCTGCAAGCAAATAAATTGTGTTAATCATAAAATAAATTCAAATGAATGTTTGATATTCTGTAAAATGACACAGATGTACAATCTTACTTTTTAACTGTTGAATATCTGTCTTGTCGAATAGTTGGGAACACCATCACAACCATGTCAATATTGGGTCTAATAGTCTCACGAAGGCGGGATAAGAAACTTTCAGTCCTATCATTTGGCAGCGCTATCATGATAGGTTCTCCTACATTCATTCTGACTTCAGACCCAACGTGTTTTAACATTTGAACAAACTCCATACACTTACGTTCATCTTTTTTGTCGAAGAGAATGATCCACGAATTCAAATGAGGCTGGAAAAGAGAGAAATATAATGTAAATACAATAACAGTACTAATACTACAAGAAAACACTGTTATTAAAAGTATTATGTATTTTAAATAGGAGAAGAATAAATTATTAAATACTAACAGTACGCAAAACTGGCTGCCTAGTAGCAGCAGGCCAAGATGCTTTGGGTCCAGCTGACAACGTTTTGTTTTGCCCAAAAATTAGCATTTCTGGGTCCAAAGCTCTTCCTCTGAGCTTTATTGTGTCGTCTTCTAAACGTAATCCCCAACCTGCCAAAAGTTCCCTTGTAACTTCAGTTTCTTTAACTTTTTTAATAAAAGTCCGAATCACGTCTCTTCGTCCGGTAGGGTTTAAACTTGTGATTCCATGAACGTCTTTCATGATGCGGAAATCGCTACGCATCGCATCAGAAATTCCGGTCAAGTAGCAGAATTCCGGAACTAGGAGAAGCATTCTCTCTTGGGTCTTTAAAATTAATTTTGATAATTATTATTTTAATGGGAGGTTCATTAATAATATAAATTAAAAGGTTTTGGACACAATAGGATAAAAAAAAAAAAAAAAAAAAATACCTGTCCCGTATTAGTGCGTTCCTTTGCTCTATTGATCAACAACGGCTGCTGGCAATCTTGAATAGTCAGATTCCACTGATTTTTATAATATTCAATTAGCGAAATTTTTTCACCCTTTCTCTCAAATTCAAATTTGGGAGTCTTGTCCCAGGCAATATCGTCAATTCGGTAAGTCTCGTTGTTATATCTTGTAAGTACAGAAGTACCTAAAACTTCTTGACAAACAGCGTCCCTGAAGTTCTTTGGATTCTTCTGATAGATGTCTCGACTGTATTCCAAATGTAATCAAAGTTTAATAAAAGTTCTTAACTTTGAAAAAGTACACATAACAAAACAAAAATAAGGTTTTAGATAAAAGCATTATTTAATTATTGACTTACATTAAATCACGAACAGTATCTGTTCGCATAACTCTATGACTCGAATCAACACACAGCTTTAAGCCTCCTTCATATTCATTTACTGCTGTTACATATCCTGGCCAAATTTCCAAACGATGTTGTTTAACAATATGAGCGCAGGCTGGATTGAACGTTTTTCGACCGACTTTAACTAATTCAAGAGCACGCATTACACGATTGATTAGAATATTAAAGAAAGTAACATTCTCGTGCATAGCTTGCGTCTTCTTAAAAATAACAAAAAGTTCTACTTTGGATGCATCAGCTGGATGTTCAGACACCAGTGTGGTGCGCTAAAAAGTTAATAAAAATTAATTACATATTAAGTCAGACGTGATTTTTTACTAAAATGATAACCAAATGTTATAGACTTACGTCTTTTTCGAGTCTTTTGGGCAAATATAGCAACGAGCCGTCGAAACTTTTTGTGCTACCCAAGAACTCTTGATGCTGATTTAAAAGTTTTCTTCGCAGAGGACGCGAGTCTATGTCCGGACAATATCGGACTTCATAAACGTTTAATCCCATACCAGGTGTTACGCTTAGGTTTATATAATTCGCGGTGAGCTCGATTCTGAAAATGAAAAGTATTTCATATTTTTACTTATTTGATTCTGGAACTAACAATACGACGACACAATCATAATACAATTGGTGGGATTGCTTAAAAAAATAATATAAAGAGTTTAAACTTACGGTTTACCAGATTCTCCTTGACGCGAAATCACATCAGTCTCCAAAGAAGATTTACTATCCTCCAAACTTATTTTAGAAAGAGGGCCAGTCACTCCACTATCAACTGGAACTGTTGTTGTCGGAATTGATCCCGACGATGTAGTACTAGTAGTGGTCGAACTAAAACCCGAAAATGATTTTTGAACTGAAGCTAAAGCATTAAGATTTGCATACGTCATTTTTTAAAAAATTGACGAAGTACCGTTGCGAAAGTCCAGACAAAAGCGAAGCTCTGCCTCGACCAACAGAAGGTGCTGTAGAAGACGCTGCTGAACTATGTTCTGTTCGAATAAATTCTAACAGAGCTGCCCGTCCACGACCTGCAGCTGGAGTCGCTGGCGTTGATGCCGGGGTAGATTCTGCTGGCGATGAAAGTAAAGCGGCTGTTAAAGATCCTCGACCTCGACCTAAACTTGTTAGAGGACTTGGTTTATCTGCTTCCTCTCTTTTGGCTTCTGCAGCCTCATCTTCTTCTTTCTTCCGCCGCATCATTTCCAAAAGGGCTCCTCGCCCTCTACCCGCTCCGTCCGCCATTTCTGAAAAAATAAATTTCATTAGAAAAATTATTTATTTCTCAAATTCGATTTGCCAAACCTAGCGAGTAGTACTGATAAGATACGGATTCCGATTCTAGATGGACTTGTAAGTTTTATATGCAAAAAGTATGAATTTATATGCAAGGGAAATTTGAAGCAAAAAAATGAAGGGAAAAAAATGAAGAAGGGAATTTAAAAATTGCAAAAAAAATAATGTTATTCTACACTACAATCCCAATTTAATACACTGAAAATATTGGAATGTCGACAGAGTTCAGTGCATTCCAATATGAACTTGTTATAAGAATCAATATGAATGTTGTTATTAGACATTTATCAAGTGAGGAATGTTTAATTAAACCATTTTAAAAATATTGGAAAATGTAACGACTACAAAGCTTCCTCTATGAGGAAGTAAAAAGTTCCTAAAAGATTTACTACACTAACTAACCTCAATTTATCAGCTAATATATTCTGGGGAAATTCTGCGGCTTGAAACCCTTTACCATTTAATTTACACAGCTGAAGTTGAGTTCTAATTTATGTTTAAAATGACGAAATAAAATTGATGAAAAAAACCGAAATTAAACGAACATTTTAATAGAAATAGACAACAAAGAAAATAGCGTCGCCGCACCGCATCAACAACAGCATGTTCATCATGTTTCAACATGCTTTTTGACCTGCTTCTTGGAAGTCACGTGATTACTTTTAAAATGGTTTGAAATTGTTGCTCAGCACACCGATAATTTGCTCGATGTACGAAAAATTTTTCTCATCCAAAATATCTCATATGTATTTTCAATCGCGGACCATCGCCCGACACATTTGTTATGAGAATCGCACGCCGGTTTTACACCATTTCTGTAACTTCTTTGTTCGGAATTCGCCGAAAATCTTTTTCGTCAATTACTGTTTTTTTTTTTCGTTATTGCAAAATGAAAGAACAACATTTACGCTTATCAGTTTTCTTATACCTTTATGATGATCTTCGTTGTTGCTAATTTCGATAACCAAGTTTTTCTAAATACTTGGAAGTTCTTAATTCCAGAGCGTGCACCACGCTCCTCTCGTGGACTCGTGGTTCTTTAAATTCTTTCCAACTTTCCAAATTTCAGCATTCCAGTTTTTTCTGGAGTTCTTAGTAAGTAATATTACCGAGGTAATATTCCCGTTATCGGTAACGTTATCGAGAAGGTAACGTTAAAATAAATTACCTTACAATTTTCGAGTATTTATGAGAAATTATTTTTTTTAATTTTTATCATTTTTTATCATTTTTTATTTTTCATTTTTAGAGGGGAAAATTCCTCCCCTTGGTGCCCCCCCCAGCTACGGTCATGGATTATCGACGGCCCTGAGACTGCTCACTGACTTTCTGTTGGAGAAATTCTGCTGTTGGCTGAAATTTGAATCGCGCGCCAAATTTCGAACAATGGCAGTATTTCTCTAGCTGATTGCCAATGTGTGCTACCATTGGTCAAAATTTGGCGCGCGATTCAAATTTCAGCCAACGGCAGAATTTCTCCAGCAGAAAGTCAGTGAGCAGTCTCAGGGCCGTCGATAATCCATGACTGTAGCCAGGGGGGGCACCAAGGGGGATTGTTCCCCCTCTAAATGAAAAATAAAAAATATTTCTGTAGTAAGTACACTGTAAAAAATATTATCGCAATTTTACCACAATGAATGATGTGACCAATATTACCAACGTATCATGTACAGAATAAAGTGAAAAAATATGTATTTTGAAGCCTAATAAGTATATCTATAAATAGATAAGGTTTATTCGTTTCAGAAAAAAATTTCCTATGATGATCATTAACGTGCTACGACGGTACAACGTTATCGATTTACTCTCGTCTTCTTCTTTTTTCGTCACACTCAATTATAGCAAAGATATTATATATTTATATTATAAACAAAACACAAAAATAAACCCAATTTTAAATTACCGAGAATTTTCGAACTCTATGCGAGCTGCAATGTATAAGAAAAAAGTCTTTGATCCTCGCAACAATTCAATATTCAATCTATTCACTTAATTTAGTTTGCTAGTTCACTTTATTAATTGCCACTTTATTTAACTCTAAATTTTATTCAAGTACTTCAGCTTTTTCTCTATCACTCGAAAATGTGCGAAGCAGTGTGGATGCAAAATACTGCTATCAACAATGTCTTCGTGAAGGGTTTTTAGGTAGGATTTAATATTTGATTTTTTTATCGTTTAATAAAATGTAATTAAATTTAATATCGCATCATTGTATAAATAGAAAAGACATACACATATAAAATGCACTTGATATAAATTTGTCTGAGTGAATACAAAAGAACACAGACTGAACATTTATACAAATAAATACTAAACTGTCCTGGCGAAAGTTCCGGATAGGATTCCAATCCTAGCCAATCCGAAGTCATCCGGGCCAATGCGAAATCTCTATCCGAGAAAATCCGAATGAAACCGAACCATTCCGAAGAAACTTTTCAATCCGAATGAATCCGAATTTTCAATCCGAACCATTCCGAAGAAACTTCTCAATCCTAATGAATTCGAATTTTCAATCCGAATGAATCCGAACCATTCCGAAGAGACTTTTCAATTCGAATGAATCCGAATTCTTAATCCGAATGAATCCGAACCATTCCGAAAAAATTTTTCGATCCGAATGAATCCGTATGAATCCAAGCCAATCCGAAGAAATTTTTCAAACCGAATGAATCCGAAGTTTCAATCCGAATGAATCCGAGCTATTCCGAAGAAATTTTTTAATGCAAAGCTTCAATCCGAATGAATCCGATCCACTCCGAAGTAATTTCTCAATCCGAATGAATCCGAACCATTCCGGATAGGAATCTTCCTTCAAACTTCGGATTGGCTCGGAATGAAACTGATTCGCTCGGAAAGAGACTTCGCATTGGCTCGGATTCATTCGGATAGGAAATTTTCTATCCGAAGCCTTCGCCAGGGTGCCTTGTCTTAAAAAAATTTACACATGATTAGACTATACCATTATTTAAGAAAATACATATTATATACTATCACACTACAAAACATCAAAAACTAGGTTCTTATTTATCTCTCCTTATAAAGTTTCCTTTTTCTCCTAGTTCAACATTATAATAATTGTAATCAGAATCATTCATCATTCTTATATTAAAAGACTCATTTCTTAATATTTGACCTACTTGTCTTTTGATTCTTTTTTAACCTTAGTATAAAACAACTTGGTTTTCCCAGGGGTTCCCTTTGAAGTCTGGGAAGTCGTTTCCGTAGGCAACGTAGAGGTAGAGGGTCCTAACGTAGACGTAGAGGGCCTCGACGTAGACGTAGAGGGCCCCGAGGTAGACGTAGAGGGCCCCGACGTAGACGTAGAGGGCCCCGACGTAGACGTAGAGGGTCTCATTGTAGCCATATAGCCGGGTCCCCTGAATAAAGTATTGGGACAACATGTACTTCTTTTGGGCATCAAAGTACTTCTTCTTACATTACTAGGAGAGATTCGTCTTTTATCACTGAGATTTAAAGAATTCATTGAGGAATTCAATGTGGTTTTTGGGACAGATAGTTTATGTTGAGGATTCGGTTTTGAAGGTAAAAGGACGATATTGGCTAAGCCACTTCTTCGACGCATTGGAGGTTTTTCACCTTCTGAAGTTGTTGATTTTTCTACTGATGTTTTAGAAATTGGAGCTGGTACACTTCTTCGTGTTGGAGGTTTCACAGAAAACGACTTATCAGAAGTAAATGTAGAACTGCGAGGAAGAGTCGAAGAAGTAAATGCAGGCAGAGGCGGCGGATGTCCCTTGAGAATTAGTGAAGAACCTCTTGGGGCCCTCGGAGGTGAAGGTGGTGGAGGATTGTTAAAGAAGTCAGCTAACAAAAAATCAGAGGAAAAATTAATATACGGGTTTGGATGCTTAAAATAATTATTACTTCAATCTAGATTTGAAAATAAGTTACCGCAGACAGACGAAGTGGATGAAGTCCCTGTTTTTTTTTCATATATAAGCCTGATTGCTTCATCCAAATTTCTACGAGCCGCGAGGAGAAAATCTTCAGGTAAACTACTTCGTCGAGAAAGTTGCAAGTTAGTACTCGATTCAGTATCCCCTTCCGAATAACAATAAGACGTTTGTTCCGCGGGCAAAACTTTGCCTTCAATTTTGGTGTCACCTCTAGCGACTTCATCAGTCTTTTCTGTCTTTTCATCCTTTACGTTGCTGCTCGATGAAAAGGGATTCTACAAAAGAAAATTTATTGCTTGGTCCTTTCACTTTTTATTCAACAGAAATTAATATCAACATTTAATATAATAAATGAATACCTCAGAATAGAGAATTTGCTCGTTAAACGAAAGAGCGCGAGCTGATTGAATAGGAGCGGGACAAGCTGTTTGAATAGGTGGTTGAATCGAAGTTTGAATAGGTGGTTGAATCGAGATTTGAATAGGTGATTCAATCGAAGTTTGAATAGGTGGTTCAATCGAAGTTTGAATAGGTGGTTCAATCGAAGTTTGAATTGGTTGCTCAATGCTACTGCGCAAAATGCGTTTTACGGTTTCCTGGTTTTCTGTATTTTGGGACCCAGTGATTTGCGCAATGTCAAAGGCAGAAAAATTAAAAATGTTAGGGGAACTTGCAGTTCTTGTCGGATTGTTTATCATTTTAAAAAGTCGAAGGGCCACTTCTCTTAGAACAGTATTCACTCCCTCGGATATTTCTGGCAGAAGGCTCGTTCCGCTCTCTACATACAAGATGTTGTCCTATAAGCCAAAATTAATCAAATTTGTTAATTAACTATTAGAGGAACAATTTTTTCTACACATTACAATTTTGTTTATTAATTTAAAAACATTTACATCGAGGGAGGGATCAGTGCCACAACTAGTCCATAATGATCCTTCTTTAGCTTCTGCATCGCTTGGACATTGACATTCAATTCCATCTATTTTCAAGACAGCGTTCATTTGTGAAGAACCACATTGAATTGTCACTTGAATAGAACCCGTCGGTACTGAATTTTTTTCCTTCGATATTTCAAATTCTTGAAGCTGAAAACCAATCGCCTGAAGAAGCATTACCAGATTTGGCGCGTTAATTTTCCCGTAAGCCTAAAATCAAATTTAATTACAAAATGAGTTTTGTTATAGAAATTAGAAACTGATAATATTAACAATAATATTATATAAACTAAAAATATTAATAATAATACTATTAATAATAATAAACTTTTTCACTAATTAACAAAATAATATATAATAGTAAGAAAAATAAGAATACATAATTTATTACAATCAAATAAAATATCTATTATTTTTAATGGATGGATTATTTTATTTGATTAAAGTCAACCTCTGTGAATGTAAAATCGATTTTGAATATAAATTCAATCTTATAATTTAATCTCAACATTACTCACATGTACAACATGAGGCTCTTTGACCTTCGAAATTTTGTTTTTATTAATTTGCCTCAGATTTTTTCGTGAGTTGCTAATCAGGAAGGAAATAAATTTCACAAACAATTTTCTTGTGATACGAAACATAAACATAATCATTTTTGATTAATTAATTTAAAAAACAAACATGAAAAACACCACAAAATAAAGCAATTTGTGAAAATTAATTTTGAAGGACTTGATAGATAGACTTGGAGAACAGGTGCCGTCTCCAAAGAAGGTAGAGGTAGACTGAGACCTAAGACCTACGTAGATACTAAATTGCTTCTTGTTTATTGTTTGTAAGTTCGGTTTAAATGAGACTATAGGTACTTTGAAAACAACAAGGGATTATAATTTCGAGTTTGAAGTCCGGGCATCAGATAGTAAAAGGTTGACTTGTAATAATACTTTCTCAGATTACCGTTTGAAAGTTTGGGCAGTTTGAATAATTTTTCTAAAATTTACCACCGCTCAAATCTATCTACTAAAATATTACATTTTTACAACTATCCAATTTTTAAAATATATGTGAAAATTAAAAATCTGCATTGAAGAACCCTATTTGAATAATTTTCGATTATTCTTTAAGAAAATAATTTGAGAATAAATGTTAAAAAAATTGTAAATTAGTTAATTTTATTACTATTTTTTATACATTGGTCGATATTAATTTAAAGAGAAATTTCCCTGATTTTTATTTTAAAAAATATTTATTATAATAATTTAATATTATTATTGTTGAAAAGAAATTGTGAAAAATGTAAATGTACCCAAACTTTCTAATGGTATTGTACGTATGAAAACTTCTGAAACATAATTATTATGAGGATAATAACCCAGGTTTGCAACCACAGGTAGTGGTTTCATAAATCCGAGGATTAAGAACTGAGTACCCAAATGACAATAAAACGATCCTTTTCGACACCTGTGAATTTTATTGAATGAGGATATTGATTTTTTTTGGAAATTTCCAGAATTTATTTATTATTTATTTTAAATCTTTTTATTTTAAAGTTTTAATAAAAAGACCGTTTAGGATAGTTTCTTAGTTATTTAAATAAACTTTTGGAGAAAATTATTATTATTTTTACTTCAAATCAATTATATTTACTGCGAAAAGAAAAAAAACTTTTTCTAAATTTCGACGATTTGAAAATGACGATAGGCGACTTTATTTGATTCGCAAGGAACCATTGAAATTTAGTATGACTTGTCGTTGGTATTGAATTAAAAGTTCGATAATTTTGTACTTACCTCTTCAATCGGGTCTTGGGAAAAGAACCAATTTATTGACCATTGAAAAAATCTTCTGTGAGGATCGCTTTTTAGAGGAGCAGTTCTAGGACTTCTAGGTGATCTAGGTGATCTAGGTGATCTAGGTGATCTAGGTGATTTTGGTGATCTGTTAAGATCCATTGTTATTAGATTTCACTCAAAGGTCACTGTAATAAGGAATTTAGTTGATACAAGACACTTGTTGGCAATTTTCTTTTCAATCAAAATCCTTCAGGAAAATCGAAATTATACGAATTTAAGCGAAGTGATAAGTGATAAGCGCGAAATTTTAAATTTTAATTTAGAGATTAAAAATTATAATATTAGAATAAATTAGCATATTATTAATTATGAAATAATATTTAAATTTAAAAAATCGTTCTATTTATTTATATTTTAAAAAATTGATTAAATATTTTACATCCCATGGTTTTCTACAATTATAAGAATTTATTTGAAAAAAATCCCTCACTTCATTTTGTCATTGAAATGGAATTTTTTAAAAAATATTATAAACATTAAAACTATTACTTAACATTTATTTAACAATTTTTGCTTTTAAAGAAAATTAAATTGTTTAAATTGAAGATAAAGAAAAACTTTTTGAATTAATACTTGATTGCATGTTAAATATTATAAAATAAATAGCAAATTAATAAAAATGATTGCTTATTATGCCTTAAACATTGAGATTTCAATATTTGAAAATTCAAATAATGGCGGGACTGGACGATGTTTCGCGTTCCATTCAGTTCCATCGTTTCTTGTCCATAGATGAATTTCGTCAATCGTGAATGTCGTGTACGTGAGTGTTCGCAAGTGTTCGTGACAGTTCGTGAATTGCGTTACTCTGCCGGCTGTTCTGGAAAAAAGTTTATTTCATTAAAAAAAAATCATTTTGAAGCTTTAATTATTCACCATGTTTGCAGCAAGGCGTACTCTTGTCTCTAATCTTGTGTAAGTTAATTTTTTATTTCACATGGTTCCATTATTTATTGTTTTTTTCTCGATATTATTATGTAATTTCTAACCTTTCCAACTTTGTTATTAGACCGCAACGCATGGTACAATTTGTAAATTTATTATTTTATTAATAACCTTTTTTACAATTAATCATGCAAGTCTTATTTAAATAAGTTTTAATTCTTTATAATTATTTATTAAAAATTATCTACTTATAATAATAATTACAAAACCCTAAACTTGAGATTGTTTTTTAACCAGTTTATCTCGAATTCTAAATAAAAAATTGTGATATATATATATATATACAGAATTTCTTTATGCTTGGAATTTATTTTAACAAATTATATTCTTTTGCAGTCGCAGCAAAGATATCTGCGTAAAATCGAAGCACAGCCTTCCAGATCTTCCATACGATTACAAGGCACTTGAACCAATAATCTGTGCTGAAATTATGCAGCTTCATCATTCCAAGCATCACGCGACTTATGTTAACAATTTGAATATTGCTGAGGAAAAATTAAAGGAAGCTGTTGCGAAGGGAGATGTCAGTACCCAAATTGCCTTAGCACCTGCGATTAAATTCAACGGAGGAGGTCATCTGAATCATTCAATCTTCTGGTGCAATTTGTCTCCAAACAGTGGAACACCTGATGGTATAAGTTATAAATATAATTAAAGAACACTGATTCTTTAAAATATATTCCATATATTTACATTAATATGATACAAACTTATCTTCAAATTTATTTTTCTAGCCTCTCTCGTCAAGCAGATTGAGAAAGATTTCACAAGTTTCGAAGAAATGAAGAAACGTTTATCCGAAGCGACAGTAGCAATTCAGGGATCCGGCTGGGGATGGTTGGGTTATAATCCAAAAGAAAAGAGACTTCAGCTTGCAACATGTGCTAATCAAGACCCTCTTCAAGCGACGACGGGTCTCATACCTCTTTTCGGAATCGATGTCTGGGAACACGCATATTATTTGCAGTACAAAAACGTAAGACCTGATTATGTGAAAGCAATTTTCGATATCGCAAACTGGGCCGATATTAATGCTAGATTTAAAACAGCAGCTGGCTGCTAAATACTCGTATTTAAATAACTCTGCATTTGTAGCGTTTAAGAAAAGTAACAATATAAAAATTTATTAAAAAATCGTATTCCTAAAAGTAACAAAAACTTTTATAATTTCTTTGTAAGAATTCTATAAGCATTGTTAGTTTTCATAAGATTTTAAGACCTCTGTGATTTTGTATACACTTTACAATTCTTTATATGTATTCTCCATGTATATCAGTAGAATTTAATCGAAATGGGAGAATATAAGCTTTAAAAATCACATATTGATTTCTTTTCTTTTTTGAAGTTAGAGGAATTAGATTTAATAAATGCGCTTTTAGTTTGAAAGCCGTAAAAGTAGTGATAAAAAATTGTCTTATTTAGTAGAGAATCACTGGATTTTACTTTTTCTTTTTGTCGATATTATTGATAATTAAATCAATTTCAAATATTGCAATTCAAATATTGCAATTAATAGGTAGAGTATAGGTATAGATATTTTGAAAAGGGGTCAAACCGACCCCACTTTTCTAGAATATAATAATCAATGGAAGTCGTCTGGATGGGAGGAACTATGGAATAGAACCAGTATGGCTGCATGCAGCTTGGCTTGGTGTAGCTGCATGACGAGATGTTTCTTCGATTTGTGTATCTGGTGAGTTCAGAGGTTATTTTATTATTATTCTGATAATTGGTGAAGGTCAATTATGAATTCTTTATCTGTCGAAGACTCCACAGTTTTGTTTACATTTGAGGACATTCTCTTTTTTTCCATTATCGAGTGTTTCGTAAATCGAAGGTACTTCTGTGTTGTGTATATATAACTTGACGTTTGATGGATTATTTATTTATTTTGAGATAGACCAATCAGAGTCATTTTCGACAATACAATGTCCGAAAAAAATAGTCCTGAGTGAGTGAAATCATTATTCATTATTATATCATAATGAATAAGTGTCAGTTACCTTTTTTTGATAAAAAATAGAGTTTTTTTTATCTCTAATGATTTTTTCTGTTGTGCCTTAGAAATCTAGTCAAAATGATTCATAAAAGAGGGGATTTATATTAGAATATTATTAGTATTTTATTTATGAAAAGGGCACTTAAATACTATACATATAAACAAAGGGTTGCTCCAAAAAACGAAATTATTTAAGAGGACATTTTCAATTAATATTCCAGCTTTCTATAATTAAATTTTCATAAATAGAAAGTAAAAAATTTGGCTAAGAAGTTATTTTATTACATTAGTCATTTTTTAGATATTCATTTTTAGGTGTGCTCCAAAAAATATAATGAATCTTAAGGGCATGTAATACGTTACCATAGGAGCAAATTAGTTATACCAATTATACGTTTATAATAATAAATATTTTTACCTAATAAGAGTCAATAAACCTTCGTCTCATATAGACGAAGGTTTATTGACTCTTATTAGCTAAAAATATTTATTATTATGAACGTATAATTGGTATAACTAATTTGCTCTTATGGTAAATTATTACATGCCCTTAAATTCAATTTTAAGGGCGTTGGACCGAAGTCTTAAGCTCAAAATTCCATTCTTCATTTTACTCAACGAAAATTATAGTTAAATATTTTTTCGCTCTGTAGCACTAATCTTTTTTCAAATATAAGACTGCATACAGAGCAAAAAAAATTTAATTTCGATACTTTTTGGATAAAATGAAGAATCCAAAATCTAACTTCAAAATTGAGTATTTTCATTTTACTTAAAAAATATTTGAATTAGATATTTTCTCGCTCTGTACGCATAATTCTAGTTAAAAATTGATTAATTCTACAGAGGGAAAAAATTCCAAAATTAATATTTGTTGAGTAAAATGAAGAAATCGAATTTTTATATTAGAACTTGGCTCCAACACCCTTAAGGGTGTTCGAATCAAGCTCTAACATAAAACTTTGATTTCTTCATTTTATTAAACAAATATTATAATTAAAAACGTTTCTCCTCTATAATAGTCCTCGTTTTTCAAATAGAAGTATGCGTACAGAGTAAAAAAATGCCTAGTTTTAATACCTTATTACATAGTATGATATTTTCAACATAGATTTCGAATTCTTCATTTTACAAAAAAATAATTCAAATTAACCATTTTTTCGCTCTATAGACACATATCTGATTAAAGAAAGAATACGGCTACAGAACGAAAAGATATAACATTCTAATAAATGTTAAGTAAAATGGAGAGATTAAATATTAAAATTAGAACTTGAGCCCAACACCCTTGAACTCTATAATTCTGAACCCAATTATAAAAAGCGCTATTACTTAAAAAATGAATAGTAAATAATGACTATAAATTGAATTGCAATTAGTAACAAAATTGTAATGTGTACGAAGGAATGATGGAGAAAGATTAATAGAGTACTTATTTTGATTTTGAATAGATTCCAAGGTGTGAGGTGAGGTCTAAATGGTATCAATGCAGGCACTTGGCTCGAGTATAGATGTTAAGTCGATGTTACTTTTTTAAAAGTACACACAGTGAGTGTACATTGTAACGTCATATGTACCCTTTTTCCACCCACTAGAAACCCTTTTCAACCCCGACCCCCTTTTCATACTACTGTGGCCCGCAATCGATGTTATCCGGCGCACATCTCCGTGTAACCTCGCGTTGAACCACTTTAAGGCATTTCTTTTTTTCCTGCTTTTCCTGACGGCTGTGGCTCTAAGCTCGCTCGGAGTGCTTTTCTCTGGAGTTTTCTACCCGACACATTCAATAAGCGACTTCGTGAAAACGAGACACATCGGATTTATCACCACGTCAGAACATTATACCAGATATCTCCTAACGCTGTCAGCAGAGTTAGGAAAAGTCACGGAAAAGTCGCTTTCTGAGTATACAGCAGAAGCTTTGCACAATTTATGGTTCCAATCCTTATATTCTTCTTTTTTCGAATATTCATCATTCAATTTGCTGGGAAACAATTTTAGAACGGATTTTTGAACATTTCTTTAGTTTCAACAAACCTTTCAGTCTACACTTAACTTTTTCTGAAATAGAAACAAGTTGGACCTACTTTAGTTATATATGAAAATGTTCTCTATGAGTTCGTGCATATCAGTTTCGGAAACTTTGTTTCGGAAAGTAGGTCCTTAATTCGTAAACATGCTCGGAGCTGAACTATCAGGCTTTTAGCATAAAACATCATTTCACATGACAGATATGCCTGCTTTTTAATTTCCTAAGAAGGAAAAGAGTATTAATTCTTAATTATTCTCTATAAAAGCTTAATAGATATATATGTGTATAATGTGGACACATTTATTCTTTTAATTCATCAAACCTCTTTAGAAAAACTTATTAAAAATTCTAACAATCACAGGAATTTAAAACCGTCGACCTGCCCTGAAAAGCTAGTATTTAAAGAGGCTCAGTCCTTTATATGATTTTTTCCCCATTGTCAATGATTTATTTTTATTCTCCTTTTTAATGAGTTGCTCAGCTGAAACTTTGTACCCGACGCATTACCTCGATGCGTGATTATGCTCCCATGGCCTTTTTACCGTAATTTTAAACCGAGTTAAGGGAAAATAAATTTCATTATAAATGAGAGGGAGCATGTTTTATCGTGAAAATCTCTAATTATTATGTTAATATCCCAAATAATGTATTAAATATATTTATTTGACCTCGATAATATTAGGAAATTAAAATTTTTGAAGTGCTAAATTTTCTAGAGTTTAAATAAAATCATTTCTGAGGAAAACTAAAATTTCAACCCTCACTTTCAGCCCTAGAAAAATATTTGCTGTTTTATTTTGCGCCCTTTTTGCGTTTGCTGGTAGAAGCAAAAGGGAGGAAAATGAAAAAGTAAACAGTCGTTTCGTAAGCAAAATGAGTGTTCTGAAGTTTCGTTGAGTGGTTTTTAGGGTCGAGTTGAGTTGAGTCGTTAGGTGGACCGTCACGTTTTCCACTTTAAGTGTGACCGTTGCAGTTTGCTCATGGTGCTATTCATTACATTTTTTACGTACACAATAACTCAGATTTTTAAAACAAACAAATATTCCAATCATTCGATATTTTATCCGTTTATTTTACAATTTTCCGTTCATTTTCCATTTAATTTTCATGGGCTGTTTAAAATCACTCTACTTCAATCTCTTTTTTTTCTTTTTCCCAGGATCTTTTGTGTCTATTCTAAAAGCTTTGAAAGGAGTTTTTCGTCATTAGCGACTATTTATTCTCTCGGAAAATAATTGCTGTTGAGGAAAACGTGCAAACGTAATATTTTTTCGAGGGCTTTGTGGGGGGTTTTGTCATTTCCAATAATTGCTCTGCCTCGCCAATATCACTCTTCATTTGCAAAGGTAATTTACAACGGTAAAATGGCTACCGGTTTCGAAGGCAAAATTATTTGATGGGTATATAGTGCATTATTGAAAATCGAATTTTCAACGACTCAGTGACTGATTTGTATACCAAGTACAAAGGATTTCTGCTCTTTTGTATTGAACGTCTACTGTTTACTCATCTTTAGAATTCAAGAGCGAGCAATGTCATTTAACTGAACAATTGAATTATCTTTGAATATTAGTTGAAAAATTGCCAATTTAAAATCAACTAAATTTTTATTGAAAGAAAAATTGGTTCGGATCATAAAGTAATTAAAGTCCTGACGTTGATTATTAGATTTTGAGGTAGTAATCTCCCTTGGTTTTTACTTTATCATAATGAGATTAAAATCTAATTCCAGAGAAAAAGAGAAACTCCAGATTTTTTATTCGATTTTTTCAGTTTACTTAACAAATATTATAATTAGATTTTTTTTCTCTCTGTAGTGGCACTCATTTTTTGAATATAAGTATGTGCACAGAAAAAAAAATATTTACTCTTAAAAATGAGGAAATAATTTGTTGATAGACTCGTTTAAGACTTTGTTCGAAACTTTTATTTCTTAAGATTTATCATGCTTTTTTAAATACAGGTCGAGCACGTTTGCATATAACTCAAACTCGGGATGCTTAAAAGGCTCATGTATAGACAACTTAAGGCAGAAAGTGCCGAGTCTTGTGCTTGTAATAAATTATCTTTGTAGCAGGGCCACGCTTTAGTGAATACCAAATGAGACGAAGCGAAGGAAACTTTAAGGCTCTCTACGTGTTATTTACAAGTTCCTCTAATTTACCTTCATGATCTGAAATATTTCGCATAACATTCTTGGAAAGTCATTCAATCCACGAAATTTACAAATTTTCGTTACAAATTCTCTAGTTGATCAATTTCTCTGATAGAAAATCTGTTAATTTCGCTGTGTCAGCTCTGTTGAAGGGATTAAGTCATTTTTCGTATTTTCTTTATCCCAGATAATCTGGATCATATTATTACTCCTCCTCATTCAGGTTGGCTTTAATTTTCTTCTTTATGGCCAGCATCAGCTGCAGCTCAGGTTCGCGTAGAAATATTTCATATCGTCTGTCGTCGTTTTCCGAGTAATGTATGTCGGGGGCGTTTTTCTCCAATAAACTCAGGACTCAGCTAGACGTAAAGAATTGATTGGCATTATTTCCAACGCTTTCTGCATTGTTATCTGCTCAATAACGCTTGAGGTGGAGCAAATGAGAGATACGAAATCGAGGCGAGAATACTGTGAATAGATGAACTCTTTGTACGAGTCAGTCGACTTCCGTTTAATAGTTGCAACAAAGCAGAAACACTTTAGCATTTCATTTTTTTTTTATCAATATCAATATTGCACTGAAATTGTGCTTTTTAATTGGTGATATCCAGTGGAAAATAAATGGATAGGAAAATAAAAACGGGGATATCGAAATCGCAGGAAAAAGTAGTAAATGTGAAAAAAGTGAAAATGTGAAAAAGGCTCTAAAAGCCTTGATTGAAAATCGTTTTTTGGAATTAAAAGAGTAAAAAAATCACGCCGGATTACGAAGCTCTTAATTACATGCTTTTTATTATCCACAGCTTCAATTGAGAATAAAACGAGCTTTGTAAAGAGCATTTTAGATGGAATACTATAAAATGGAACAGAGCTTTACCGTGACTTTGTGCTAGACACGCTTTCGAGCTTTTACAATAAGATAGCAGCATACTTTAGATCATAAATTATTCCATAATTATTGCATAAATAATAGTTCCTATTCTTTTATATCTGACTAAAGAAATATTCTACCTCTTTGCTTTCAAAAAATTATATAAAATACAGCGTTGTATTAAAAAATTGAATGAAGAAGTAACGTAATTTAATCAGAACAGTAATTTCAATTATTGTATAATATTTTTACTATCTTTATTTCCAATACAATTGCAATTTCTCTTTAAACGAACATGAAGTCTTTATTTACTGAGCTTTATTCGAGAAAATATAGAGAATCTCCGGAAATTACTCAGTATATCTTGGAAACATCTTTTCCCTCTTTGAACTGTGTCTGGAGAGATACTTTTGTCTTTAAAACTGTACCTTGTGGCCTTTATATTCACTTTTATTCAATTACTCGAGTAGCTAGATAGACAGGTTGTGTACTCCCAGCTTTAATCGTATTAGGGTTTGTTGCCAACAAATAAGATTTGACCTTTAATAGCAAAAAGCTCCGCTTCTTCATTCAACCTGAAATTTCCCAGCTACCTTTGCTGCTTCTTAATTAATACTCCTGTAGCTTTTAGAGGTAAACACTTATCTTTCATCTATAAAAGGGTTATTTCACACCTGATTTAATTTAAAATTTTTCCTGGAAACTTTAAAGGTTAATTATTATCTTTTACTGATAATATATACATTTCTTCTTCTTCAGTATAAAAAATCCTCTATTTTTAATTAGAAAGTTTAATTTAAAATCATTTTACGGTATATAAAAAGAAAAATGAATCGAATTTGTAATCAAACTTCAATTACTTTAGTCTTATTATACGTTGTACCTTCGATGTCCTGCTAATTAGGAGCCTTTGCGTGATATATATTCCATGTTTTCAAACTCTTGTAACTGCATGCATTACAGGCTTGGCTGAACCTTTTTGCCGCTCTATTTTCAGTTTTCTGCATATTTCATAAGCAGAAAGTGCCAGTGAGTTGAGTTTTCAATTAAGCTACTCTTCCAACGGAAAAAGTTCGGAATATGAAAAAGGCTAAGAATAAAGAATAAAAATTGAGGAAATTTTTATGGGGACACAAATTATGAACATTTTTTCAATGTAATTAATAATTAACATAATTTAATCGGTTTGAATTTTCAGAAAATGAGGGATAAAATGTTGCAATTAATTTCAGTCGAACAGGTAATTTGATTAGTGTGGTAAAAATTGTTGAATAAATACTAAACAACATAGAAGAATAAAGAGTTAACTGATTTTCGAGAGATTGTTAGTATAATATTTGTAGAAGGCTTATTAAATCTTTCATATTTATCTTGTAAGTTCACCTCCGTTATACCTTGGGGAATCTCTACCACCATCGCAATTTCTATAATTAACGTAACCCTCATAGGAAGGAGGCTTTTACGTTGTACGTGACGTGCCATCAGGTAGTTTCTATCTTCAGAAACAGTTTTATGGGTCTTTTGGGAGGATTGGTTGGGTTCAAAAACCGTTTCCATCATATTTATAAGTGCATCTTAGTCCAGAAATTTAAGACACTTTAGAAAATAAAAAGGGTACTAAAATTTTCCTAATGTAACAGAATTTCGGCAATAAAGAGGGACAACCAAATCTATTTTTCATTCACCTTTTTTAATCAAGAATAAAGACATTTTCTTCATTTTTTGCTTTTCCAATATTTAAAGAGTAGCTTGGAGTCAGTAGTATAGATCTAAATGTGGTCAGACAATTTACTCTTCCATTAAAATAATTAAAAATCTTGTAAAACCAGTTCGAATATACTTTTTCAAACTGATTTATAAACTTTCAATATAAATCACAGAAAAGATTTAGTGAATGGTATTTTTTATGATTTTTTAAACTTTTGAATTAAAGTCTTCAACTTTAAGATCCCTTTTATGATAATAAGCATGGTTTGAAGGGGAGTTAAGACAAGTTTCTCTTTATCTTTCTCCCAGGTGACTTGTGTTTCGTGAAGATTAAGGGAAATTTTAAAACAAGTTTGTTATTTGCTATAAAGAGTCTTATTGTGCAATATATAACATAATCTAAGATACAACTGTGCTCAGTTAATGAAGAATCGATACCTCTTCACTGAGTGCTGGTATCTATAGGTTTTCGATGTTTAAGAAACTTTTTTCCTCAATACGAAAATTCTGGATAATTGGAACTAAGCAAACTTTCTAAATAACAGGCGATTCAAACGTAAAACTAGAATAAAAGCAAAATCTACTTGAAAGTCTACACAAATTCAGAGAAGTTAATTTACATTTGAAATTCTCACTCGCTGAAAAACATGATTTCGGAGAAAATGGAATCATAATTAACGTTTATGAGACTCATTATTCAATCAATAAATTATTCGTATTTCGCGACCTCAATTTTATTTTTAAATATTACTGCGATCACCGGAAACGTGGAATTCAATAAATAATGAGATCGATAATGAATATTTTCTTCATTCATTTATTTTAAACTATCAGTCATTAAGTTTAATTCTAAATAAAATTGCTTGTCTATAAAAGTAAATGTATAATTTATATTTTTACAAATATGGAATTTATATTTATTTTAATACGGAAATAGTTTGAAACTTTTCGAATAACAAAATATTATATCTAGATTCGTGATGGAAGTCGATTTCTGTATTAGGTTTCGTAAATGGAATTGACAATCGATTTATTTAATTTAAAAAGGTGATGTGAATGTCGATTCAAGGTCACATAGATTAAAGCTCACTTGCTAGTAACGATAAAGTAGCTTGCGAGCATTTTATACTCGATTTGCCAGCAGACAAAGTCCCGTCTTCAGCTCACTCTCTCAAACGTCCTTTCACCCCTTCGTTTGACCCCCGACCCGACCTCACCACCTTCACCCTTTTGCTCCCCCTGGCACTCTATATAAAACACTTTATATACAAACGCAAGGTTCGCCTTATTCCTGGGAAAACGTGGGAAGTACAGGAAAATATCTGAGAGATATATAGTTATACAGAATTAAACCGACAATCTTGAAAACTCTCTCGAGCGATTTTATATATAGGTCAAAATTTAGTAGGAATTTTTTTTAATTTCGGCGAAAAATGTTGGATTGAAACTACGGACTTTTGGGTTTAAAATGAGTCAAGTTCAAAATGGATAATTATTTCAAATGTTATTACAGATTGAATATTTCAGCACTTTTCAATTTTTTTTTTTTAGCACTGAGATAGAAAGAAGAGAATTTAAATGTGAAATATAGCGCAGAATGAAAAGCGGTTTAATATTGTCGACGTTATTAATAATTAAATAATAATATTTGAACGGAGAGCTCTTATTGATTTAATAATAATAATAATAATAATATAAATGTGTATTTTACCGTTGTTAATGTCTCAAATTAGAATGATAGTGCTTTCATGAATCTAAACAGATCGACTAATTTTTGAATGGATAACCTTCATTAATTTGTATATTTAAAAAAAATATTTTTCACTTTAATTCGATACGAGTCTGTGTGATAATTTCAGTAAGGAATATCATAAAGCCTCTGGGACAAATACAAAATTCAATAGGAATTGGATAGAATAATAAATAGGAGTCTCAGACGAGATTCAGCGAAAACTCGATTTTCTGAACCGGATTATAATCTCATAGAGGAAATTACATTTTCTTATTCCAGAAAGGACATGGATTTTGATATTGTATAATATGATAAGAATATTAACGTTAATGACTCAAAGATTTACAGTATTTGAAGAATTTGTTGTAATAAGATTTCGAGTTTATGGGATCTCTTCTTTGTTCTGATTGAATGTAACGAAGCCGAAAACTTTAATTTATAGAGATTAGGTTTCTGAGTTGGTTATGGCTGATCTAACAATAGATGTTAATATTGGATTAGGATGCTTGTTAGTTGCACAATAGTTTGATGTGTCACTGGATATCGATTTTGGATTAAGTTTCTTGATTGGGTATTAATTGCTCCAACAAGACTGTTGATCTTCGATAATTTTTTGTGTATTGATTCATTAAAGCTTGATGTGAGATTTCCAATTTGTTACGAATTATTTTCATAACTAATTAAAGAAGATATATAATAGTAACAATTGCTTGAACCGCTTCGAGACGTGAAACCTTCTCCCATAGTTCGAATATCTTCAGAAACATAATCTCTTCATAAACTAAACCTTCTATAAACTAAATCTTCAAATAAGATCCTCTCTGTATTCCACTCATGTTTTCGAGAAATCATTTCTGTTCTTATCAGCAAGTCACGTTATAAAAGGAAATTGCGAGTTCATATCATCAGGACATCATCTACACATATGTATATCTCTAAAAAATAAAGGGACGTAGGTGGTGCGTAAAATGAGAGGCGATGATTCTTCCAATTACGTCATTGTCTACGCAGAATAGGGAAAGGCATGTTATAGTTAACTTCGAACAGGCCTTCTATCTTCATCGTTCGTAGCTTCTTTATTGATTACAGGAAGGAATTGGCCGGCGCCGCCCGCAATGCATTGGTCGATCGTTTCTCCAAGTGACGTCACGACGCCTCGCGCCCTATTGATTTTGCACGCGAACTACGATCCGATTGGCCGACAGCCTCCTCGAGGTTACGCGTTTGCCCGGTCATGTGACTTTATGATCTGGTACGCAAACTCAAAATTGCTAGCAGCCATCTTGCTCTCCTACCTTCAAAGCTCTTGTTACAGATACTTTAAGAAATCATCTTGAATCTAGATGAAGAAGTTTCACTTCTTCTGCGCAGATTATATTCTGCGCAAAAAACAAGGATTTATCACCATAATTATGAGAAACAGGGTTCCAGCGAAACTAACGGGAAATTTTTGGGTTTTTCCAATCATTCTACCAATCAGTTGCACCTATTACTCGTGTACCTATTAATAGTACCTATTAATTGTACCTATTTCTAGAAACTATTCCTAGTAACTATAATAATACTATAGTTACTATAATGCTAAAATAGAGCTTCTTTTAAGCACGGATAGAAGCTTAATTCGGTTCAAATTTCTTGCAAGGTGAAAACCTAAGGATTTTGGATTAGGTTTTCCAATTTGTTTGTTTGTTTGTTTGTTTG
Source organism: Synergus gifuensis (assembly GCA_904066015.1). Taxonomy (NCBI): domain Eukaryota; kingdom Metazoa; phylum Arthropoda; class Insecta; order Hymenoptera; family Cynipidae; genus Synergus; species Synergus gifuensis. Next base: position 2,721,744 of record CAJFCO010000046.1, on the reverse strand, counting down.
TTAGTCTATAATAGAGTTGATCCTATTCTTATACTTGCATCCTGCATTGGCATTCTTCGCTGCCAACTCGATTTTCTATTATCAACTCGATAAGGCACTTTTGAAGATTCTTTAACAATACTATCAACACCTTTCTCTTGGACTGGTTCCAACTACACCTGGTGCTTTGGTTCCTAATCTGCTCTATCATCTATTTTGTTACACCCAGAACGATTCATTTTTCTCAGCCTTTCTTTACCAAAATGACCAAAACAATTGTCCAATCTCTTAACTACCATATCCAAGGTTTCCATTATCACTCCCAATCCTCCGATTATCACTTCAAGAAGTGATTTCCAAGGAAAATTTCATCTCATCTGAAAAGAGAGCCCCTAGAAGTAGCTTATCCTCTAAAAAAACAGGGATTATTTCTGTCATTGGCACTAAAGGATGACAGATAACGGCGTAAAATAAAGTTATCTAGATCAATCCAGATGCCTGCAAGCTCGGTTTGGAGAGTAGTCGCGTGGGTTGTTGGTGGCGCTGAAATCGAGCTTTCGAGGCCAGAAGCTCGCATTTTAGCGCGACTGACGGAGCTGTCGGTTTGAGGGCGGACTTGTGATAATGTCCGCGAGTGTGGCTCGGTACTCAATTAAGGGTTGCCACTCAGGTAGTGTTTTGACATAGCAGTGCGTGAAAACTGTGTGATTATCGTTGTTTGTTGTTGTTATTTAATGTTCAATGAAGTGTCTTGAGGATTTCTTCAGGAATTGATCTTAACAGCAAGGGTGAGCAATAGTTTTTACAACGATCGATCGCTGCTCTGGGTTCGCCTATTCTTCGTGGAATAGTTATTCACATCACGTTCCGTTAAAAAAACCTAGGATGTTTTATGAAAATGGGTCTAGTATTGATCAGTTGGTCGTTTTATTTTTCTATGTCTTCACAGAAGTGTTGTTCAGGTTTTAAAGAAGATTGTTGAATCTTCTAGAACTTTGAACACTTATAAGAGCTTCAATTATTATTATTATTGCAATATTGTAATTATTGCTATACATTTCTAGTAGATAGTTTTATTGTGTTGGTGTACTAATTTTTTGGTACTCTAGTTAGGGTATCGAAATGTTAATAATTAGTTTGTTTTGTATGATTTTTATATCAAACCATGATTCTCTAATCACCAGAATATAGATATAGATCTTTTATAGATCATTAGAGATTGATGGATGGTATAATATGAAATTGTAATGGTTACATCAGCTGTTGTTATCGAGTCTTGCAGTTAAGAATCAAAAAATTTAAATGATGCTTTTCTTTTAAATATTTGGGATGTAAACAAATCTTTCAAGTGTAATTTTGTGTAGGAAATGTTGAAAGTCTTCGATTTTTAAAATCCTACAATTTTAAGTCCCTGAAACAAAATTTTAATCTGTAATCTCTGAACTGACGATAGGATTTGGTTTTGAAAAATATGGCCTTGTTTGTAGGAGTTGTGAGTCATCAGATATTAGAATTGACTCATATTTTCTTCCATTTTCCCGAGATACTTATCCTTGACATCAACGAATGCATTATTTGAGAGATTCCTATTGTTCCGTTCTATTTTGGATCTAATCACCCACATAATGCCCAAAATGATTCGTTTTTAGACTAATTCTTAAACAAGGACACAACTAATGAACCAGATTCTATAAAAAATGTTTTAAATAGTACTACTTGTTGAGCATTTTTTCCATGAAAATGTTTGGAACGTTCTTTGGTAGATATTAAATATAAATTAATAGAAAAGATTAATGTAAAAAAAGGATATAAAAAATGTTTTGGGATATAAAACTCGCAGTATCGATTTCCAGGAAAAATTGTGTTTCAGGTAAATTGGAAGATCATTTCTTTCTCGGAAAATGTTGTGGATTCAGGAAAATGAGTTAATGGCTGAACATTGCAACTGTTTGCTTTTCCACAGAACACGTTCGTCTGTATTTTCGGTGTGTTATTTTCCTCTGAAATTTGGTTTGTTCTTTATGAAATATTCAAATAGAAACAGTAGATTTTCCAACTTCGGCGGACTCGGTTTTGTTTTTTTAAGCAAACAGATGCTGTTTGCTCGAATATAAACTAGAATAAACCTGGATTTAAAATTATTTACTCACTCGTTTATTCAATCATATTACTCACTAAAAGCTCTTTACTTTATTTAAAAATAAAACAACTTTTGTCTGAGGAATTGATTGATTCAATTGGAATTACCTTTATTAATCGCGTTTATTGAATATTTATCCGTACAGTATATCAAATACAGTCGAGTATCGAATTTATGTCAACAGATGAATAATTAATTATTCAAAAACATTAAATTATTTCAAAAACATGTAATCAATGTGGAATTTCTTCATTAGAGGTAGATTAAAAGGGCTTTTCATCATTGAAACTATGATCCTTACGCCTCTGCTTTTATACATTGACGCGATTCGATAAACGGTTACGTGATCGTTAGAATGCTAATGGGATTAACGTTTGTGCTCAGCACCGAGTTCTGAGCTTGTAATAGACTCCAATGTGTACTCGTCGCCCTCTGAAACACTCACAAAGTCTCAATGCAACAGCCTCGTTTGATATTCGAAATTAATGACTTTTCATGAATCATCAAAGAAATTTTTATGACAATTTTCCCTCGAATTTGCTTTCCAACTCAAATGCTTTTCGTAGCTCTCTTATTTCCTTTTTTAAATTCATCCACTTTAGTTAACTTTCAGATCCTGGGAACGAGTAATGTAATAAAAGAATATTTCTTTGAAAAAAATAGATCACAGAAAAAATGTTTTCAAGACTTTTTTCTACTTTTTTCTTTGAGGTTTATGAATGACCCTTAATCGCTTTACAGCAGTTTTTATTTTCAGGTATTTGATCACCTTTTCCTTTTTGTAAAAAACTTCATTTTTTCTTGTGGGTGAACGCTCGAGTATCTTTTCAGAGTTATGTCACTGGAAAGCTAACTAAAAGGACAAAAAAGTGGCCTTGTGAGTTCACATAGAGTTATTCTAGCGAAGCGAATCTCACCTAATAGGTTTATGTTGTATTTGCGGACGTGGAGGTTTCCTGAGTGATCTCAGGGGATAAATTCGACTAACGAGGCAATTCATTATGCATTTTCGTACAGAACAATCCCTGTTAGAGTTGACTGAATTATTGTTGCTTCTATTAGTTGACTATTAGACAGTTGCAATTTAAACGTTTATGTTAATTTAGATTTAGTATATTATATATGTTTAGTAACAGATTCTTGCTTTCTTTTGTTTTCTTGCGAATTTATTTACAATTTTCATTAAATTCCTTTCTCAAATAAATTAGAATGTTGGGAAGTTGGCATTTTCAAAAGTTTTTTTATTGAGAGACATGCAAATTCGTAATTGCTTTGAAAGGTCAAAGCTTTCCAGATTCCACGGATTCGAAATATTTTTCATCTCTGTGTGATAAGTCTCTTCTTTTCCACGTTTTACTATTAAAAATAAGTGACTTTTGAAATATTGGTTAACAATCAATTAGTCAAATAGTCTAATTTTTCTCCTTTTTGATTTCAGAGGGGCGTTTGAAAATAGACTTCGATAAAGTGGATTGATAAAGAGAAAAAAGATGTCGTCGGTGAAGGTGGCAGTGCGGGTTCGTCCCTTCAATAACCGGGAAATATGCCGCGAAGCACAATGTATTATCGAGATGAATGGAAATACCACTTGTAAGTAAAAATTTTACTCTAAATATTACACTAAATATAATTTATTAATTTCATAAAATAACTTATTTCACATGAGTATATTTTCTGATAAACTACTCTATGTCCTGCAGTTTATTTCATTTAAAGCCATAAAACCAATATTTTCTTATTAAAAGCCATATTTTCCACTTTGAACAAATTTTTCTTTGAAACTTTTTCTCCCTTTGATGAATATTAAGGAGAGAAAAATATTGCAGCAATATAAACTGCCTACTTCATTCTGAGAATTTCAATATAGCTACGGTTATGTTCTTTGCAATAAAGTAGAGAGGACAAGGTTTTACGCTACGAACTTCCTGCGACAGAATATTCCTTTTTTTATGCACTTAATTATCCACGCAGGAGGTTAATACGATTTTTATGTAAATTATGTTACGGAAGAAGAAGGAGCAAAAAATGTAGAGCTTTTTTTTTAAATATCGCACTTGCTCACGAGAATGATAAGCTTTCCTTTACAATGAAATTCTAATTTAATTAGATCGGTAGAGAGCTGCAGTTTTACCTTGTTTTATAAAAATTGATAGTATTTCTAAAAATATTTTTATAAAAGAATGGAAAGGTTTTCTCTTGTTGTTATTTTAAATAATGATCCAGCACGTTTAAGTGCTTCATAAAAGTGTGAGTTATATTTAGAATTTAAAAGAGGTGATACATTGAATCGTGTCGCGAGTTAAAATTGCAAATGTCTATTGGAAAATAGCAGAGAAAAAGAAATAACTTGGATACTGCATCTTTGGTTGAAATCGATAGTCGCATCCGTGAGTCACCAGTTCTTTTATTGCTACACCCTGTGTCTTGTCTTTCATTCACCAAGCAATACAAATAAAACCCACGTTCCCGATAGTAAAAGCAAGCTTATACTTCCTATCCATGTGTCATTTTTATATTAAAAAGATGTGCATCTTTTATGATTTTTTAAAATGAAATGACACTTTTTATTTTTTTTTACTTTTTTTATTTCTTTTTTTTCTGTGAAAATTGACTTTCCTTTTATCTAAATATGTATTTATCTAGATTAAATGAATTTAATTTCAATATAAAATATATATACATATATTATTTACCTAACTTATTAACTTATTACCTAATCAATATTATTTCAGTGGGTTAAATTCATTCTTCTATAATTGAATAAGGCTTTTCATTAATTAAAATTATGTAACGAGAACGATATTGTAAGAAAGCTTCTCAATTGTTAAAACATCTTTCAAGATTTGAAGCTGTCAAGCTTTCAAGTCCAGATAATAATTTCAGATTCTTTCGGCTTAAAATACAATGAAAAATGAATCCGTTCATTTGAAAGGATTCACTTTTCAATTACCATCAGATGTATTCAATTCAAGCAGATATTTTCAGGAATAAATTCGCTGTCAGATAAAACAAAAAAATGTGAATTGTCTTGTGGAAATGGGTCATAAATTTTAATATAAAAATGTAAATTAAAGATTAAACTGTCATAAATATGATAGAGAGCTTGAAAGTTTAATTCATTTTTTTTTATCGAATAAAATTTTCCTCGATTTTGGAGATTATTCCATCATTTTTCGGTGAATTTAACTTTCCTATATTCAACGGGTTTATTCAAGTGAATAATTCAGGACGAAATTTTTATTAAAATGGAAAAAAAATTATTATTTCTTATCCTGCAAATATAATAAATATTTCAGAGTCTTGGAGTCCTGCGAATTTGTCTCAATCTACCTAAAAGTTTTCGATTCCTTTAATTATTCCTTGATTCCTCTCTTCATAAATATTAATCGAGTACCGAATATAGGAACGAATTTCATCTTTCATATATTGAATAGATTATATTTCTCGTTCTAGTTTAGTTTGATTTTTAAGAAATTCAATCCTCTGAATGTTTATAAAATTATTCAGACTTTATATTCTTCATATAAAAAGAAAAAAAAAATTGTGCCTCACTTTCTTTGGTCAGAATACCGTAAAAATCTGAAAAATCTGGAAAGTTTATTCTGTCAGAAAACATATCTCGCGACCTCCGGTGACTCATCGCGCTCAGCATCGATTTTTCATTTGACCCCGGCGCCTGTCTCCTTTTTCGTGAGTCTGCAAAACCAGCATTTTTAACTCTCGTCTCTCTCAAGATCTTCTTTTATATTTTTTATTTCAAGAGGAAACTCAGAAAAATTTTGAAGTAGCTTAAAAAATGTATTCAAATTTGTGAAAAGTCAACATTAGACTTCGCAAGTATTATGTATATGAAAGGGCACTTTTCTTCTTGAGCTCTGAACCTTTCCCAATAATCTGCTCTGTCGTGCATTGAAAACTGCGAATGCGTGGGTGCTTGCGTGACTGAATGCATACTTCTTTCACATACACTTCCAAAAAATTGCACACAGATTATATTTCACACAGCTGGAGAAAAATATAGCGAGAAAATGTTATATTGTGTAGACCATAGTATATTATATTATAAATTTATGCTATCCACGTTCGTGTGACGTCAGCAGAGTGTGACGAATTAGAGAATACTGTATAGGGTTTTATTTCTATTATTTTGTTTGCATATTTGTGTGTATTGTAGATTTTTCATCTTTTATTATTTAAAACGAAGGATCCCGAAATTCAAAACGTCCCTATTTCCATTTCCATTAATATTTTCGGGACGATTAACCAAGTGAATAAGAATTTCATAATTCAAGCTTCCAAATTAGATTTATAGAAAAACGTGCAATATCACGAAATTATAGACCCTATCAGCGTGTAATGCCTCATAGCACGATGCACTTTATTACGTTTCTGAGGAGGGTAATCGAGTTTTGAAGGCTTTAGAAGTCGTTGACATCGATTCTGCTAATTAAGCTCCAAGTGTCTCTTCTAATAACTATATATAAATTGTATAGATAAATTGTAGAACCATATGTTGAATTTTATTTTTGTACTGGCACATTTTACAGTTATTGTGTCACGGAAATTGCAAATTATAGAAGCAATCGATCGTTTAATGCATTATTTTAGTACAGTAGTAACACACGCAATCGGTCAGCCGCGCCTGACACTACTGTCTGACCGAAGCGCGGATATTACTACTCAGTGACGTACAGCTTGAATAAAATTATAACTGCAGCCAACACATTTTATTTTTATGATTCTATGTACATACTAGATACAGTTAATATCGGTCATTACTACTAACAAACCTACTTTTTCATGCAGGTACAATAAACGATACTAAATAGAAAATAACAATATAGAGTATAAACACTTTTTATAAGTTGAGCAGTAAATCAGAGATGGTTTTTATTCTATAATTGATTAAAACTATCTATAAAGAGTTAATAAATCTGTTTCTCATAATTACATCATTTTCCCAATACTTCTTTAAATAAAATAACTTAATTTTTATACAAAAATGAGTAGAATGCAATATTCGAGAGAGGATAGTAAATAAAATCACCAGAATCTAAATGAAGCACATATCAATGTCCATATATTCAAACTCGTGATCAATATCCTCGTGTCGAGTGTATATCACTTTGAATTGAAGTCACGACTCTTCGTCATGCGTTACAGTGCACGACAGATTGATAGATAGATTTTATATTATACAATATTCATAGGTTTTTAATTGTTACTGAATGTGTTACATTTTTATCTCTGACATTTTCTCTGATCCTTATTCCAATGTGTCTATATTATAAACTTTGTCTCTGACATTTTCCAATACGTGGTTGTATCTCTGACATGTGAGACGTAATTAATTTCAGAAGAAGATTATGTGATTCTAGTATGAAGCAATTTATTTATAAAATGATCTCTCTTTTTTGTTTCAGCGATAGCAAATCCTAAAGCACCACCAGGTACAAAAGATGCCATCAAAAGTTTCAATTATGACTACTCGTACTTCTCCATGGACGTAAGTAAACATAACAAGTCATATAAACTCCTTCAATACAATAAATGTTTTCCTTTTATGAGAGCATGAAAGTGTTTTCCACCTCCAGGGAAGGACTTTTTGCAGCAGCTTCTGTGTTTACCAGAGACTAGACTTTTCATCAAGTTTTCGCGTCATAAATGAAAATATTGTCTTCCCATTTTGGGATACTCTTTTCTTTAACAATAAAAAGCAAATGAGGGACGTAAACTTCCAGAAAATTCGAAGCATGTATGACATCGAAATGCACTCTTGCACGTTCGTTGTAAAATATTCACTGAAATACGCTGACTAGCCTTGCTAGATTCGCTCGATATCCCACGGGATCTTGAGTCTTCCGGAAGTGTGGAGCCCTAGTTCCATTTTGCCCAGTTTCGTTTTAAACCCTTATTCCTTATTTCTTATTCGAGTGGTATATCCGTCCCGAATTTTGTCCAGCTGTAAATCTTGTTCAGTCTTCTCAGCTCTCATTAAATATCAAACCTCATGTATCGATTAATTATTGGCTTCCAAACAAATATTTGCGCTCTCTCTCACGATAAAATTACTTTTGTTTTTTAAATTGCAGACCAACGATGATAATTACTCGTCGCAAATTATGGTATACAAGGACATTGGAGAAGAGATGTTGGAGCACGCTTTCGAAGGTAGGATTTTTTCAAATTAATTTTTTTGGATACCTAGAATTATAAAATAGAATTTTTTTCTCTCTTTTACAAAAAGAAAAATGATTTCTTCAATCCCCAATTCCCCAACCTGTATTTATACAGATGAAAAGCCCCATATTGAACATCGCCTTTAGGAAAATTCTGATCAAATAAATCCCCCTTATGGTTATGGTTCTATCATCCACTCACATTTACCAAATGCCCCGAGATCAGCTGTATAAGCACCTGAAACGATATTCCATGAGACGACAGATTTTTCTATCGGGGTCGTTCTCAATTTTCTTTATACGTCTATCTGATGAGTATTTTTTTATGCATTTTCAGGCTACAATGTTTGTATATTCGCCTACGGCCAAACCGGAGCTGGAAAATCTTATACGATGATGGGAAAACAGGAGGAAGGCCAAGAGGGAATAATTCCACAAATTTGCAAGGACCTCTTCAGCAAGATCAGCTCGAACTCAAGCGATCAGTTGAAATACTCAGTGGAGGTCAGTTATATGGAAATTTACTGCGAGAGAGTTCGGGATCTTCTCAATCCAAAAAATAAGGGCAATCTCAGAGTGAGGGAACATCCTCTTTTGGGGCCCTACGTCGAGGACCTTTCCAAATTGGCTGTGATGTCCTATGAAGACATTCACGACCTCATTGATGAAGGAAACAAAGCTAGGTTTGTAAAAAGTAATGTTGTAGTGTTAAGATTGCAATTTTTCTGCAATAAAGCATCAGGATAATATAATTAATTTGTTGGCTCTTCTTTAATTATAGGACCGTTGCTGCCACGAACATGAACGAAACCTCGAGTAGATCTCACGCAGTTTTCACAATTTTCTTCACACAGCAAAGACAAGATTCGACAACAGGATTGGTAACCGAGAAAGTCAGTAAAATTTCCCTCGTGGATTTGGCTGGTTCGGAGAGAGCTGATTCTACTGGAGCCAAAGGTACCAGATTGAAAGAAGGCGCAAACATCAATAAAAGTTTGACCACTCTCGGAAAAGTCATTAGTGCACTCGCCGAAATCGTAAGTTACTTTTTTTTTGTACAAAATATATCTCAAAATTAGAATTCAAGGGTGGAAAAAAACTGGCAAATATACCAATTTGAATTTTGATCCTTAAATATTATCTCATGATCTAAAAAAATGAAAAATCCTTGAGTTATACATTTTATCATTTTGTATTGCTAAATCATCGCTTTCTCTTTGCAATCTTATCTCATTGGAAATAATAGGCGGTAAGTATTTACTTGTACTTGCTCAATAGTGCCAGAAGGTTATAAGTTTTTCCTTAATTTAGAAAAACAAGTTTCTGAATTTTTTTTCTCCTCCAGGCTACAAAAAAGAAGAAGAAAGCAGATTTCATACCCTATAGAGATTCAGTTTTAACATGGCTCCTTCGAGAAAATTTGGGAGGAAACTCGAAAACTGCAATGATCGCTGCAATCAGTCCTGCTGATATAAATTATGACGAGACGCTCTCGACTCTCAGGTACACTTTCAAACTAATTTACATATTCATGGCCAATCTTGAATAATTTAATCTCAATATTTAACCCCCTTGTTATGCAGATACGCAGACAGAGCGAAGCAGATCGTTTGCAAGGCTGTTGTCAACGAAGACGCAAACGCCAAACTCATCAGGGAACTCAAAGAAGAAATTCAAAAACTACGGGAGCTGCTCAAACAAGAGGGCATTGATTTTCACGAAGGTGAGTTATCAAGCAATTTCTCTGAAATAGAATATAGATTCTGGCGATTCAATTCTGAGGCTTTGAAGCTTTCATCCTTTAGAAGCTTTTTAATCTATTTCTCTGCATTGATACCAAAACTAACTCAAAAAATGGTTTATTTCTTCTTTAGAACCATCGTTCGTAATTCCAAGTGCAAATAATTTAAAAGCTTCAAATCCTTTTAATTCGAAATTGTCCTATTTTCAAACTTTTAATCTGAGATTATTTGATTTTGAACATTTAAGTTTTCGAAGAGGGTAGGCAAGCCATATTTATCTAGCTTTTTTTCTTTTTCTCCATTGTGCTCGTCATAGGGCCAGATGGTAGAATCACTTATAAGAAAGAATCTAGTAAGTAAACTTTCTCCGAGAAGAAAAATATAACCAATTGACACTTATTGCTTTGAAAAAGCTTTACCCACAATCATTTCCGTGTCTGTCTTTGAAACATGTCCTTGTCCATCGCCTCTGCTTTGGCTAATTTATCTGTGTTTTTTAGTATTGATTCCATGGATTTATTTGGTTTCATCGGACATTTTAATAAATGCAAAGAAAATCTTCAATCTACAATTTTAAACGCTGTTAATTTAGGATTAAAAACTTCGACTGAATAATCTAAAGACGAGAATGAGTAAATGAATTAATCTTCCAAGGGTAGTTCTCCCGTCCCCTTTCTTAATTACTTTCAGTCGTCATTTTACTAATTGAATCAAGTCTAAATGGCCCCTGTTCAAGAATAAATTGAATCAGGTTTATGCAGATTAGAAAATATAAATCTCTTACGAATTGGAATTTCTTTTCACAAACCGAAAACCAGTATAAAAAGAGGAAAGATTTCGACAAGAAAAAAGTGCTAACTTTTATGGTTAGAGATTAAAAAAAATTAATAGAGTATTGATTCTACTTTGACCTTTTAGCTTCTTCATGTATACTTGGCGTGGCATTTTTGTACTTTTTTATCACTAAGTAAAAGTTGATTATGGTTTTACAGCGCTTTAGTAGTTTACTTCGTTGGTAAATTGCATGGTGAGCTGTGCATTAAACAAGAACATTTTTATGCAGTAAACAATATTTCGAATTTTGTTTCTGAAATTTTTGGCTTTTTACAATGCATTATTTTAATATTTATGACAGTTTTAGGTAGGATAAAATGTTGATATTTCAAATAATCATTATATTTTCTATAACAATTTTTTATAACAAATTTTTTTGAATCTTTAAACTTGAAAAAAAAAATTTATCAGTGTAAAATCATCAATTTTGCTTTCAGTGTATCAATTTGTGGTGACAACTTCAGACTTTTTTGAGATTATCTTATCATCTTATTATCTTGTATTATTTTTTTTTTAACGCCAGAGAATGTTTGGAGAGGCTTTTTGCAGTTTTTAAAACGACCTTTCTCGAGTTTTAATAAAAAAATTACTTTTTTGTTTTCAGGAGATGAAATCATCAGGTCAAAGCGAGAAGACGACTCAAAAGAATCTCGACAAAGGATTCCTTCTCATCCTGCTTCCACTTTTGCTGAGGAAGCTGTGGAACAGTTGCAAGCCTCGGAAAAACTCATAGCTGGTAATTTCTGATTAATTTCGTTGAAATAAAATTAAAAATTAATAAAAAAGATTACAAGCATGGACTTTCAGACTAAAAAAATTGAAAGATATAATTGACGAAATAATAACTATTTATGTTTGGATTTATTTTTGTAGAATTGAATGAGACCTGGGAGGAAAAATTGAAACGTACGGAGGCCATTCGCTTGCAAAGAGAGGCTGTATTTGCAGAAATGGGTGTAGCAGTAAAAGAAGATGGAGTTACAGTCGGTGTATTTTCTCCGAAAAAGACACCACATTTGGTGAATTTGAATGAGGATCCTTTGATGTCAGAATGTTTGATTTATTATATCAAAGATGGTTTCACGAGAATTGGAAGCGCAGAAGCCAATATTCCTCAGGATATTCAACTTTGTGGGCCTTACATTCTCAGCGAGCATTGCGTCTTCGAAAATCGTGAAGGTAATTTTACCTTTTAATAACATATATTCAAAATAATAATTAATATATACATAATTAATTATTATGGCTGACTTTATTTCAAATATCGGTATAAAAGTAATATAATTAATATTACAAGTAAAAGACGGCAATTAATACAATTTCGAGGAAAATCTGCAGATGAACTTCTGCTCGAGTTGAAGCCTTTTATACATAAATGTAGAGCAATAATAATCTTATTCTTTGTGCAAAAATTAATTTTAAAAACATAAAAGTTTATAGCTTAAGCTTTAAGTTTCAATAATTTATCTAACACTTCGCTGGAATATTTTATATTCTGAAGGTCAAATTGAGTTTCATAAACATCTTCTTTCTCTTTTTATGATTTTATTTCTATTTACATATAATGCATTGAGGCCTTCTTTTTAAGTTTATTATGGTGACGTCTTTTTCCCAGTGAAATCCTTGAATTCATAATTATCGAGACAATCCATTATGATCTATTCAAGTCCGATGACAAGACTTGGTGATGTTTCTAAAATCAATTATTTGTTATTAAAAAATTTCGAAAAAAACATCTCAATTTCAATATATTTTTGAAGAAATGTTCTTCTTTTATTTTTATCTAATATATGCTCACTTTTTTCACAAATTTGTTGGCATTTCTCCTCTGTAGAAAACCTATTTCCATTTCCTGCACATCCTCCATAAATAAATTCGATACATTTGTCCTCATTAGTGTCAAAACCAAATACATTATATGGACCACCTCTGCAAGGTCCAGTAATAAGTTCTAGTGAACAGACTGAAACATATTTAATAAGAAAAATTGTTACTTCCTTCTTTAAAAAAAAAAATTATAAAATTATTTTTCATCCTCCTGTTCAAAGTCCCTTAATCATTTCTTTAAATTTAGAAATAATATTAAAATAAAGGAAAATTTAATTTACTCTCACGTCCATCACAAGCTAATTCGCAGGTTTCCTGAGCTTGAAAATTATTGCGATTTCCACCTAAACCTCCATAAGTAAATTCCTCGCATTTCCCTGTCTCAGAATTATAAGCAAATCTCTTCAGCTCATCGGAGCCAGTACCACTATCAGGATTTAGTGTACAAACTGAAATATGAAATTAATAATATAACTTTTGAAAGTTGTGTTCAGATAAATGTTACACTTACTATCACTTGGATTTGCATAAGAATAAATTCCTTGGCAGAATGCAACACAGAACACGAAAAGAGTCAAGTAAAATTTATTCTGCATTGTTTTCACAAGACACTTCACACTAAAATCAATTCTACATGAATATTGATCACCTCAAAGAAAATTTTCATACCTACACAAGTGTAATTTATGAAATTTTTATTAAAAGATTCTAAAACGCAACAATTAAAAAAAAGACTTGTAATTTATTAACTTTATGAACTTTACATTTATTTGGAAATATATTATTTATGAATTTCTAAACCAGAAAAAATGTTAATATCTCAAAAATATAAAGACAAAGTCTTATTGAAAAAATTAATCTCTCCGGTAATAATTACATAACTGTTACAATTTGATTTCCACACATACCCAAATGGTTGAGCTTATTCAAAAATATGTCACAAGAAAGCAACCGTTTTTGGTAAAAACAAAGTTTTTCTTGGTTTACTAATATTTATTCTAAAGGAGAAATTAAAATGATAAAAATTACTTAATAAATAATATTTTTATAATTCGCATTCCCAACTAACAGAAAATGATGGAAAAACACTTTATATCACTTTAACTATCATTTATTTCACACTGCGTTAGAACTTAGATTGATTTCCATACAAAAACGAGTCATGATCACTAGTCGACCACGCAAAGTGTTAATTTCTAACTTCCCCCCTTCCTCACTACATTCTTCAATACCTTCACGTGACTACAATCATTTTCTATATTTCCATATTTCATATTTTGTAATTTATCGCTTTAATATTAAAGCTATTTTAAAGCTATTTTTGGACATGAATAATATTTGAATTAATACCAGCCATATGTAATAAAATAAATTAAATTATTAATTCAATAAATAAATATTTTTTATTTTATATTAGGCATAATTACATTAATACCAAGAAAAGGAGCCCTAATTTACGTCAATGGTAGAGAAGTCATTGAATCTACTATTTTGAAAACTGGATCTCGAGTCATTCTTGGAAAAAATCACGTCTTCAGATTCAATCATCCGGATCAAGGTAAAATATTTTCTATTTCAGGCATTATTTTCTTACAATTCTAAATTTTCTATTCCTTAAATTTTTTCAATAATACTAATATATTTTTATTGGATTATTTAATAGTTCGAGAACGCAGAGAAAAGAATTCACCAGCAGAAACTCCAGGAAATGGTGAAACCGTCGACTGGAATTTCGCGCAAATCGAACTACTTGAAAAACAAGGTATCGACCTCAAAGTGGAAATGGAGAAGCGTTTACTTAATCTCGAGGAGCAGTTTCGCAAAGAAAAAGAAGAGGCTGATCAACTTTTCGAAGAGCAGAGAAAGGTATTTTCAATCACAATTAGATTTTTCTTCAATTTTTATTTTTATCGACTTGGTTTTAATAAAAATAAATATTTTTTTAGAATTACGAGGCTCGAATCGACGCTTTGCAAAAACAGGTAGAAGAGCAAAGCATGACGATGTCGATGTACAGCAGTTATACTCCCGAGGACTTTAATAATATCGAGGAAGATATTTTCGGTGAGTTTTAAAAAGCTTTTTCTTTTTGAAATACAATTTTTGAACTTACAATTTTTCAATAAAACGTTTTCAAAATATCTTAGAGCTTTTACTGAATATGTTAGTACTTCAATATTCTGATTTGAAGTTCAATTGTTTTGCACGCAGAGATCATTCAGCATGATTTTAAGATTCACTCGTGTGTTTTTTAAACCAAATCCGCTGTGATTCACATTTCATTGATCGCTTTGCTGAATTGCAAATGAATTTTCGATTTTGATTATAATTTTCAGGATGAATTTAAAATCCCTTTTATTGACAAATTTCGAGATTTAATAACAGACCTTTTTAGTCTTTAATCCATTCATTCACATTTCCAGTCACTCAGTCTTGTTTTAAAAGAGATCTCAACGAACCAAGCTGTCGATTTTCACAAATATCAAATTGTTTACATTTCTAAAAATTAAAGTCGATCGCGCGATTTAAAAGGAGAAATAAATTGTTGGGCTCTCTTTTTAATAACCTTTGTGAAAATTACGCTTGGCTTTTCTGACTGTTTCGCCTGGTGATGGCTTGCATTTCAGTCAACCCCTTGTTTGACGCAGAGAGCAACTGGGGTGAGCGGGAATTTCAGCTGGCCGCTTGGGCCTTCCGTAAATGGAAGTACCACCAATTTACGAGTCTTCGAGATGATCTTTGGGGTAATGCTATTTTCCTAAAGGAGGCTAATGCCATCTCTGTTGAGCTAAAGAAGAAGGTACGTCTCAGAAAGATTTACTTAAAAATTCAATTTGACCATAATATAATTTTATCACCTATTTGTTCTTAGATTTTCTTCATTTTCAAATGGCAATTATATTTCAGGTACAATTTCAATTTACTCTTCTCACGGACACTCTTTACTCGCCGCTTCCCCCAGATCTTTTGCCAGCGATAGAAGACGAAGAAGAGGAAGAAAGGCCGTTCCCTCGAACTATCGTCGCAGTTGAGGTTCAAGATATCAAAAATGGGGCGACTCACTATTGGACTTTGGACAAACTCAGGTAATTCTTTATTTTATCTTAGCAAAATTTTTTTATTTTACTAAAGGTGTTCGGGATCTCAAGACGAAATTCACGCTACTGTGGCTTTTGTCGTAGAACACTTTTCATCAATGCTTCAGACTTAAAATATTCTTGAATCATTTAAAGGGTTTTTGAAATTTGGTTGAGAAACCAGACCGACTTAATCTTGTTTTAAGACAATTTCAATACCATTTTTTTAAGTACTTTATCGAAGTGGCGATTCAGAGTTGATTTAATTTGTGAAATGAGATTTTTAGATTAAAAGCCAAAGTCCTAATTAAGAGCTATGGATTGCCACTAACAAAAGTATAAATGTTAACTTGTAGACAGCGCTTGGAGCTGATGCGACTCATTTACAATGAAGACTTGAGTCCCAGCACTCTGGAGGCCAAAGAGGATATTTTCCAATGTCTTATGGTCTACTCAAATCCGAAGCTATCGCTCGCAAATCTTTTGCCTTCGAGGTTGGTGCTCGGTCGCACGACATGTTCATCGTGCAGCTTTCGCGAACTGCAAAAATCATTTTTCCCAATCTTCGTAGTCAAAATATGATGAGAGGAGGAAATATTAAAATGAGTTTTGCGTTCGATTGCCTGAAAACACGTCATCCCATCACTCTCATTCCGAAAATCCATCCGAAGCACTAGTGCATTCTGTCTAGAATTTCACTGGTTCACTTTGCCTAGTAAACGCGACCACTTTCTGTTGAAAATCCTGGAAATATTCTGGAACATACTTCCAATGATTTCAAATTAAAACTAGACAGAGGTGGTTGTTTTTTTAGGAATTTCACAGCAAATGCTTGGGGCCGTTGATTGGAGAAACTGTATCGTCGATTTTATTGCATTTTCCATGTGATGTGGCATAATTTTCAAGCTAAATTGTATCGCATTGCCTTGAAAATTTTTATTGCAGCAAAGAACCGAAGCTTTTTTTCCAAATCTGTTACCAGTATCTTATAAGTTTTAAGGATTAAAATTTTTATAATCTTTATGCTACAAATGCTTTTTCTTCTGACTTTAAGTCCTTAAAACTACTTAAAACAGCCTGAGATTTGTTACCGTAATTAAAATACAAATTTAGAGATTTATCCCTAAGGTTCTTTATTCCTTCAAAGTTGGGCTTGTTGGATCTTGGATCCATGTCGCTTTATCAAGGAGGATCGAAGATGACTTTGATTTTGAATTTTCAAACTTCTGTAGCAGAAAATTAAATATGTATTGTTCCTTAATTGATCTCTCGTATCCTCTTTGATATGAATCACAATCCTTTAGCTAAACACGAGTTGGAAAACTGAGACGACGCATGTTTGCTGGTGCTCGCTGTGATTTTTGTGATGTATAATAATTGTGCGATTTTCTATGCAGGCAACGATTGGAATTGATGAGAGAGATGTATCACAATGAAGCTGAATTGTCACCAACCTCTCCTGATTATAATATCGAAACTATCACTGGTGGAGATCCATTTTATGACCGCTTTCCATGGTTCCGCATGGTGGGAAGGTAAGTCAACCTTTGCAGATTATAAAATAGTAAAAATAATTTAGTTCCCTTACTCTTTAAAAAAATATAATTTTAATTTTTAATTGCAGATCCTTTATATATCTAAGCAACTTGATGTACCCAGTGCCCCTGATTCACAAAGTGTCCATCGTCAATGAAAAAGGAGATGTGAAAGGATACCTGCGAGTTGCAGTTCAAGCCGTCGTGGGTATGTGTTAAACCAAATGTGATTTTTTTTATTTTTAAGCACAAGCTTAACGTACACTTCTTCCAGAAGAGGAAAACAGTGAATATTCAAGTGGCGTTCGACAATCTGCTCGAATTTCCTTTGAAGATGATTTATTTGGAGGTCACAAAAACAGCAAACGCAACACTCTTCTCGCACAGACTCTGGAAAAGAACCAGCAGATTCTTCTTCAGGAAGAAAGAGTCGTTGAGGGTCAAACAGAAACCAAGGATATGAAAGATGAGGAAGAAGTTGGTGATGGAGATAGTGGCAAGGGAGATAGTTCCGTTTCCAGTGATATGAAAGAAGAAGATCTTCCTGATCATCTCCAGCCTGGAGTTGAATTCACTTTTAGAGTGACCGTTCTACAAGCCATGGGCATTTCTACCGAATATGCTGACATCTTTTGCCAGTTCAAGTGGGTGTCTTAATATTTTTATTATATCAGTTTTTTCAATATATTATTAATTAATTTATTAAATATATAATTTCTAATTTACTTTCTATAGCTTTTTACATCGTCACGATGAAGCCTTTTCGACAGAACCTGTTAAGAATACTGGAAAGGGAAATCCACCTGGATTTTATCATGTCCAAAATGTAAGAATTAGATTATAATCTGAACAATCCTGATAAATAATCAGTTGCTTATAATTATATTCTGATTTATCACAGATTACTGTAACTGTCACAAAGTCGTTCCTGGAATATTTGAAAACCCAGCCGATAGTCTTTGAGGTCTTCGGACATTATCAACAACATCCTCTACATAAGGACGCAAAGCTCGATTAGTAAGAACTTTACTCCCTACAATTTCGATTTTTATCTAATAATTATGAAATTCCTTTCATAATATGAAGTAACACAAAATCTTAATAAAAAGTTTCTTTAGCAGTGTAAGGCAACCACCGAAGAGGATGCTTCCGCCCTCAATTCCAATCAGTCAGCCAGTACGATCACCAAAATTCGGAAGTGTTTTGCCATCACCAAGTACATCCCATGTCCATGCAAAATACGACGTGCTTGTCTGGTTCGAAATTTGTGAATTGGCACCAAATGGAGAATACGTTCCATCAGTTGTTGATCACAGTGATGATTTGCCATGTCGAGGATTGTTCCTCTTGCATCAGGGAATCCAGCGACGTATTCGAATTACGATCGTTCATGAGCAAGCCTCGGAATTGCGATGGAAGGATGTTAGGGAATTGGTAGTTGGAAGGATCAGAAATACCCCAGAACCTGAGGAAGAAGATAACGATTCTTCGGTTTTGTCCTTGGGATTGTTCCCTGGGGAATACTTGGAAATTCCTGGAGATGATAGATGTATGTTTAGATTCGAGGCGGCTTGGGATAGTTCGCTTCATAATTCAGCCTTGCTCAACAGAGTTACTACCTATGGAGAACAGATCTTTATGACTATTTCTGCCTATTTGGAGGTGAGATATTTTCTTTAAGATCTTCAAGTTTAAGTTTTAAAATAAATATAATATTAATTTAATCTCAACAATTTGTTTTAGCTGGAGAACTGTGGAAGGCCAGCGATCATAACGAAGGATCTGAGTATGATTATTTACGGAAGGGATGCGAGAGTTGGTCCTCGATCTTTGAAACATCTTTTCAGTGGTAGTTATCGTAATCAGGAAGCGAATAGACTGAGTGGAGTTTACGAATTGGTTCTTCGTCGAGCTTCAGAAGCAGGTATTTGGCTTTCCAATCCTCCGATTATCTCGAAATTGCTTTCCATCAGAATTATCGTCATTTATATTGTATATGTATTCTGGATTATACAAGTTCTTATTTAATTCCTCAGGTGTTCAGAGGCGACAACGTCGAGTCTTAGACACAAGTTCTACTTACGTGAGAGGAGAAGAAAATCTCCATGGCTGGAGGCCTCGAGGGGACAGTTTGATTTTTGATCATCAGTGGGAACTTGAAAAGCTGACAAGGCTTGAAGAAGTCGAGAAGGTTAGGCACACTCTACTCCTTAGGGAGAAACTTGGCATTGACAAGGTACCTTTCTGCAACAAGATGATGCACGATTTCACAAAGAGCGAAAAGGTATGATGAACTAACTAGTTGAATAAAATATATTTGAATAAATGCAGTAGTTTAATAATATTCAATCTTCTTATTATAGGAAGTTTGTAATATGGTAGCGAAGGCCACCAACGAACCCCACGCCAGCCCCGTGAAGTTGAAGAAATCCACAAGCAAGGACGTCTACGAACCTTGGGAAATGAATGATAGGGAACGAGAATTAGCTACCAAATACGTAAAACTCATTCAGGGAAGGATCCCGAGCAAAGAACCGATTGTGCTTTCGGACGTTTCACCTGGTGAAGACACAATCACTGATTTGTCTGCCTCCATGATGTCTTCAGTTGTCTCCTCATCTTCACAAGAGTCAGTATATAGACAAAATGAATTTTCGCAGCAGGTAACTTTTCTTGAATGCCTGAAACGCCACCATAGCGGTTGTCATTATAAGCTATGTTTGTCAAAATCATTTGCTTTCCTCACTTTGCTTGATTGCTTTAAATATCACACTCACCTTTTCAAAAGATAAACTTAAATATAGAAAGCATCAAAAGAGACATTTTTGACAACCGCTAATTTAAAAAGGAGCGTTTAGGTAGTACAGGAATGTTACTTGCAGCCAACAGGTATGATTGTGAAGAGCAGTTCTAAGTCATGCATCCTTAGGTTGAGTTCTCCGGAGAGAGCCAGACTTCATGAATTGCAGGAGAGCATGTTGGCTGGTGAAGCAGCCAATCAAACGAGTAGTATTGCACCAGCTCCTTTGGGATCCACTTCACCACTCAAGGAAAGCCTTGTGCTCTATGTTCCTGAAGTTGAAGAAATTCGTATTAGTCCTGTCATCGCCAGGAAAGGTTACCTCAATGTTCTCGAGCACAAGACTAATGGATGGAAAAAGCGATGGGTGGTAAGTAAATATTTAAAGAAAGACATTTTTTGGGTCTTTCTCGAGTGCAAACTTGGAAAGCTTATGATTTGTCTCTTATTTTTTATAGGCCGTTCGTAGACCCTATGTGTTTATCTTCAGGGAGGAAAAGGATCCAGTTGAGAGGGCTTTGATTAATTTAGCGACTGCACAGGTCGAATATTCTGAGGATCAATTAGCTATGGTCAAAGTACCGAATACATTTAGGTCAGTATTAGTCAGTATTAGCCAAAATTTCTAGTAAATCCTTATTAAGATTTAGAGGAAACTAATGTAGTTTTAAAATTGTTATAATTTCAGCGTTGTGACGAAGCATCGAGGTTATCTTTTACAAACTTTAGGAGATAAGGAGGTTTATGACTGGCTGTACGCAATCAATCCTCTTCTAGCAGGACAAATTAGGTATGATAATTATTAATATGACCAATTTTAATTTTTAATTGTCTCAACAACCATTGGTGGTCCCACGATGAAATTTACAGGACTGGTAGAGCATATTTATGACTTCTTTTCCTGTAAATTTCATCGTGGAACCATCAGTGACTCCTGGAGAAAATAATAAACAAAAAGTTAAAAAAATGTCTCTAATCTAATTAAGCATTTTTCTCTTTCTAGGTCAAAATCAGCTCGGAAAATACCAGGCCCAAATATGGCCCCGATTACCTTGGCCCCACCGCCTGAGTCTCAGGCACAGGCCAAGTGAGTATCCGATTCGCTAGCCGAGGTAATGAATGCAGTTGCGAAAGCCTCGAAGATGCTGCTGTATCGGTCTCACTCTGCCTTCGAGTCACAGACCTTTTGTAGCTTTCGATTTTCGATGATTTTCGAATGAACTGTGCCCAAGTGTGTATCTCACAGTATTTGAAAGCGCAATCTCATTTTCAAAGCGTCGCTCTCGAGAGAATGTTTCGAATTATTAAAAACTCATGTTCCTCGCTCAATGTCGTGATTTAAAATTATCAAATTTTTAACTTAAAATCATAGATCACGACTATTCGTTTACCTTTAATACCTCAAGTATTAAAGAGTCTCTTCTCTAGTCGCTTCCTACCAAGAAATGATTTTCAGAAGATGAGACGAGTTTTCGAAAGCGAGGAATTACGATTACGAGATTTGATCTACTCTAGTCGAAATTTACTTTTTTCATGTGTGTGGACCACATACGTATGCGGGATTGTATGTTTGCAGATTGTTGAACAATGTGTACTAGATTTAATCTGAGAAAAATTGCTTTGAAGTTTCTGTAATTCTTGAATCTAAATCTAGAAGTCTCGTTTGGAATTACGATTCTGAAAATAGGAGAAATGAGGATTCGTTTTGGGAATAAGTTGAGGAAATTAAAGAAACTTGGAGGGATTTTTCTCGACAATTAATGATCAGAAAAGGATGAGCTACATGCCTAATTACACGCAAGACACATTTTTGTTATGCATTTCCTCTTATAGGATAATTCATTTATCATCGTTGTGGCTGCGTCGCAAAGTACGCTTATTTAATATTCTAGATCCTTTTTTTTAATCTCGAGATTTGCGTTCCTTTTTACAACGCTATAAACCGAATGATATTACTAAGGCACAAAATTGGCAGAGTGATTGAGAATGCAGGAGAGAATGCGCAATTGGCATTTATTACCGATTCCTCACGACTAGCGAGCAAATTCATTAATTTAATACGACAATTTAGTTAATTGTAATAGGACAATTTATTTTAAATAATTCAGTTAAAAGGGAAAGTGCAATAAACTCAATTCCCTAAGATTTTTCGAACAGAATACTCGAAATTTCTCCTCTTTGTTAATCAGAGCTTGAACAAACTATAATTATTCCAATGTATAGAAGTAGTCAGTGTAATATCGACATAAATTAAGAATTTTTAATCTTGCTAAATGATCCTTTCTAAAAATGTTTGCGATGCAGTATTGTAATCTTCTCTACTTTCCGCGATTTTGTGAAAAATTCATTTTCTCATAAATTCGCAAAACGGCCTTTAGCGAATTTACCACTTTATTCGACTTGTACATATGAACTCTCCCCGTAAACAATGCTCTCATTTATTTGGTTTTGTGGAACGTGGAGGATTAATTTAACATATGATTTGATTTTTACAGATTTTAATTTTAAGAGCATTTTTTACTTTTGTTTACCCGCGCTTCTTGTACAAATGGTTTACACTTTCTCATTGGAAGTTGTCAGTCGTCGTTTAACGTTATCATAACTGATATGAATGTACATACGCATACCAAAGTTAGGTATAAAAGGACGCGCGAATGTGAGAAATGCAAATTATTGTCCCATTTATTACACACGCGCGTACATAAAATGCATTCGCCGCATTTAGGAATGCGCGACTATGCTCTGTTCTCTTTTTTAGTAGATATTTTTATATTTAGAGTAATCATTTGCAGCAAGAGTTTACAAGGTAGAATTAAGCGCGAGACTATTTTCAAAGTCGCCAACCCGTGGCCTCTTTATTCATGAACTCAGTATCATTTTTACATTCCACAGAATTTCCAAAACGATATTTATTCAGTTGATCTCGTTTTTTCATTCTCAAGGCTCTCGAATTTAAATTCGAGTTTAAATCTAAACATAAGTTCTCTTTAAAATATTAACTCCGAAAGATATTCGAAATATTTTATTATCGATTAATCTGAGGTGAGAGAAGGCAAAGTCGTCGCGATAATCGGACTGTAACGCGTTGCGTTTTTTATTTGGTTCTAGTCAAATTCATCACCATGCGATACGTAAAGATCCTTTTCGGCAATGAATTTCGAATTAAATTATCCGAAAATGGAGGAAATTGATTGCCGAGGAGATTCTGAATATTTATTACTACATTTGTAATTTGTATGTGATTTTAATCTCGAGAGAGGTTTCTACAC
Organism: Synergus gifuensis; assembly: GCA_904066015.1. NCBI lineage: Eukaryota > Metazoa > Arthropoda > Insecta > Hymenoptera > Cynipidae > Synergus > Synergus gifuensis. The sequence continues at coordinate 2,698,362 of CAJFCO010000046.1, read as the reverse complement.
GGGAGCTTATGTGTATTATAATGAAATCTACGAAGTACTAACATTCGTATATAAAAAAAAACAAATAAGAAATTGTGTTATCACATTTTGCTTGCTGACTGTTGTAGCGATTAATAGTTTTATTTTGTTAACAATTCGACGTGTAACGATTATAATCTCTAAGCTGTATTGGTATTATCTAATGTTAAGGCTACGAAAGGGTGAACGAGGTACGAGGAATTTGCACCGGAGCATTTTAATAGAGGCGAAAAAAAATTGAAGAGAGAAAGTCTATTATTACGCGGGAAACGCGAATTCGTTAGAAGAGAAAAATGCAAGCATTGCAGAAAGAATAGGATCACTTATATAAATAAAATAGTTATATATATTATATATAAATATATGAAAATCGATTTATTAATAACGTAATTATACACTGAGGTGACGATGGAATTACCAGAAAGAAGAAAACCGAGAGATCCACTATGTACTACATAAGTTCGTGTATTTATTTCTAAGTGACTAACTAAACAGGAAATCACTCAAATCGATTATTTACTATCAAGGCAGGCATTTATGCACTTACGCTAGATCTCTTGTAAGTGGTATCATGTAATAAATCGATCAATAAAAGCTTACGTGCTTAACACTTCAACTTATTAGCTTATTAATTTATTTTATGACGTTTTCTAAATATAAAATTTTTCATAAAAATTAATAAAAATTAAAATTAATGAAAACATATTGCTATAAAATGAAACCGGATAATAAAATTGGTAATAATAAATATGTGTTCACAAAAATTAGCTGCATTAATTTGGAAAATTAATTTTTTTTTTCTAAAAATTATTACTATTGGTTTAGTGAAATATTTATCAACATATATAAGTCATAACTTGGCTATATAAGCATATTTCAGGTTTTCAGGCATCACATTAAAAATTAAAAAACTGATAATTATAATAATTGTTCGTTGCAGGTAAACGTAAAGAGTGTGATGAGGAACGTTTATCTACTTAATTTTCGAAATGAGTTATAGCTTTATTAATACTGTTTTTTCATAAAAAATATTTCTGGCAATAAAATTTACATAAAAATGAAATCGTGGTGCTAGCGATATCATTTCAATATATATTATCACAAAACGGCAAATGATACCGGATAATAGAATTGGTTTTTTTCAAGTATTTTATTCAATATCAAATAATTAATACATTTTAAGAATTTGTCCACAAAAATTATTAGCCTTACTTTTACATTATTCATCGCATTTTGGTCCTGTTAGATAATAAGTAAATATAATTGTGCCAATGTTTTCCGTTCCAGTGATACCAGTAAGCATGACTTCTGCAGTATTGTTGCCACAATTTATGAGGATGCCATTAGAGGGGTCATAGAATATGAACAGAAAATCTTTTGTAACTTCGTATGTGTATTTCTGAAGAAAGTAATAAAAGCAAATAATATAAATAAATAAATAATATAAATAAACCTTAAATATTATAATAAAAAATTTTTATTTGTAAAGTTATATTTACTGTGAACAACGGACAACTTTCTTCTCCTCTAAATATGCGTACTATTGCGGCATGAATACGTTGATCCTCTCGATCGTGTTCTTTGAAGGTGTTGCCACATAATCTGTCGGATCCTGCGCTCGCATCACCAGATTTAACATTTTCGTAATAATAATTGTACTACGAGAAATATTCAAAAATTATTATTTCTATAGAAACTAACAGGTAGAAGCAATTTGTTATTAGTAATAAAAATTTGATAACTTTCCAATATTTGAATATGATAATAATTTAATGATAATAATTTATAATGATAATAATTTACGAACATAAAAGGGGGTGTCGAGGTCGCCAGAAATGCCTATATCCTTTAACATCTTTAGTTCTTCTGTTTCTTCATTGTAGTCTATCACTCCATTATTTGGCATTATTTTCATTTCAATTACTTTAACATGTTCTATGTAATTTTCAGCCTGAGTCAGATGACAGAGAAAAGTAATGTACAAAATCTTCCACATTTTTACAGATAAAAACCTGGCATAATAATCGACTGATGGAGAATGTACTGTTATTTTCTTGCTTTGGCCATTCCTTTTATATAAGTATGTGTGATAATAAAATTGATATTTAAATAAGTAAAAACAAGGTGCTAGCGATAACATATCAACATTACAACATATTACATATTAAAATACGTCACTATTTGTTCCTAATATTGTTAGTTTTGAAAATGGCCTAGCTAAAGTGCGAATACGAGTTCAACTATAGTTATTATTTTTACATTGTTATTATAGTAGCAAAAATTGCTACATTCCGTCATCCTTGTGTGGGACTCTCGTGACCCAGTCGATTTTTCGAGGTCGAATTTTATTGGGAAGAAAGAGGGGTGACTCGACAAAAAAAACATTTTTTGAATACTCAAAAACAATATTAATGAAGGATGAGTGAAAATGACCCACTAAAGGTCGGCGGAGATTGTAAAAATAACAAGGACGGTCCCATATATAATTTTCATAAACTTATAATTTTATATACGCAAGATAACGCTGTTGATTGAATCATATTTTTATAAAATGAAACTGCATTATAAAATTTGTCCTTTTCAATTTCTTTATATTTGCTTGTATTTTATTCAATCAAATAATTAACACATTTTTAAAATGCGTTCACAAAATTAGTTGCACTACTTTTAAACTATTCATTGCATTTTTCTCCTGTTAAGTAATAAGTAAATTTAATACTGCCCATGTCTTCAGTTCCGGATATACCAGTTAGCGTGACTTCTGCAGTATTATTGCCACAATTTATAAGAATGCCATTAGTGTTGTCATAGGTTTGGAACGTAAAATCTTTTTCAACTTCGTATGTTTCTCCCTGAAGAAAGTAATTAAAATATGTGAGATTTAAATAAGCCTTTTTATGATAAACAATATTGAAAAATTATGTTTACTTGTCTCAATGGACAAGATTCTTTTCCCCTTAATATGTATAGTATTGCGGCGTGAAGGCGTTGATCCTCTCGCTTGTGTTCATTGTAGGTGTTGCCACATAATCTATCGGTTCCTGTGCCCGCATCACCAGATTCAACATTTTCGTAATAATAATTGTACTACGAGAAATATTCAAAAAATATTATTTCTATAGAAAATAACAGGTAAAAGCGATTTGTTATTAATAGATAAAAATGTGATAACTTTCCGATATTTTAATATCTTATTAAATCAAATAATTTACGAACATAAAGGGGGGTGTCGAGTAGGCCATAAATACCAATAGAAGTTAACATTGTTATTTCTCCTTTTTCTTCATTGTAGTTTAACACTCCATTATTTGGCGTTATTTTCAATTCAGTTACTTTGCCATGTTCAATGTAAAAGCTTGCTTGAGCCTGATGACAAAGAAAAGTAATGCACAAAATCTTCCACATTTTTACAGAAAAAAAGTTGGCACAATAATCGGCTGATGGAGAATATATTGAATTCGTATGTGCACCTTATGTAGACAATTTGCGGAATGAGTTTCTTTCTCAATTCTTTTTATTTAATAATTTATGATAATAACATTTATTTGTAAGTGAAACCTTGCGTCAAAGGCTATATCTTATCAATATTATTATATTATCACAAAACTGCATTATTTGTTTATGGTGATCATTTTGCAAGTTGCCTAGATAAAGTGCGAATACGAATTCAATAATAGTTATTATAGCAATATTAATATTTTGTAAGTAAATGTAATTTTGTAAATAAATGTTACCCCCAAAATGATTTTCGTTAATTGTTGAGGTAACATTTATTTACAATTTTTTGTACGAACGATTTATAAACTCTTCGACAAAATTAATTAATAGTGCTGGTATTTATGCCAGATAACGCTGTTGATTAAAAAATATTGTTAAAATGAAACCTGATAATAAAACTGGTCGGGGCTACCCAATTGTCCCCTATTTGTGATAAGTAAATTTATATAAATGTGGAACCTTGACGCTATCAACCTCGCGTCAATTATATAATCACAAAAACGTCACTGTTGGATGTTTTTTCATTTTGCAGATTAGTAGTGGAAATTAATAAACTATAAAAGAAAGAATAAATATAAAAGAAACGGAACTTCACGACCAGTCAATTGTATTTTCAGTAGAAAAATCCGCTTTTGGTCAGACTCGTAAATTTTATTCACATTTTTTAAAAATATCGGTTGAAATGTATATAATGCTTATAAGTTCAGTTACAACACTTTAATTTCATCGCAATTTAACTCTAATTTAATTCTACTCCATATATTTTTGTTAAAAAAAGGAATAATTGGAATAAAAGTTGTTTTATAGAAGATTATTGATAAAATGTAGCTAGAGATGATATTTGCAACGTTTCGCTCTCGCTGAAATTGGGACATTTGAAAAATAGATCTCGTATCATATTTCCATCTGTAGAAGGTTCTTCCAAATCGTTGACGCTTTTGGTACGTTGGACTTGTCTCGTATTTTGAAAAAAATCTAGCCTCGATTGTTTTTCTGAACTGAGTAATCTCGTGTCAGAACATGAACTTGTTGGTGGTGAACTGAAAATGACAGTTTAAATTAATGCATTTAATTAATTACAGTTCACTGACTCAAACATGTTGGAGTATTTAAAGGAGCGGCAAAAAGATGATGAATGTATTTCAAGGGCAAATATCCTTGTCCTGGAAATGTTAATTACCATTTACACCAGGAAATGAAAATTAGTTCCTGATTTATAAAATAATACCTCACTAGACTTTATATTTATTTTTTGAAAAATGAGATTTTTGACAAAGACAAGAGAGACGATAATTTGCAAGTATCCAGCTGAATTTAATCGACTTTTCCAGATAATAAGAGGGACATTGTAAGGTCAATTTCCTCTTTCAGAGCTCAAGTCAATTTATTACCTGACAGTTTGTGATTCCTCGAGAGTCTGGCATGCTTGATTGATCATCCGTGTGGAAATATTTTTAACTTGTTTTTTAAGAAAAATCAGTTTTTCCATTTCTGCTTTCTCCTTCATTCTTTCGATCTGGGCCTCTGAGACACGTAATCTCATGTCCTTTTCAATTAACGAGTTTTGCAGGAAAATCTTTTCCCGAAGAAGATCTTTAACCGTTTCAGCGAGTTTAGAAAATTCCTTTTCTTGAAGCTCTATTTGCTTACTGAGAAGTTCTAAAAAGTGACAGGTTTTCTGTTTCAGTTTTCCAAATTCTGAAGCTTTTTCGGATAGCTGAAATTAATCCTTGGAATTAATGATCTGTCGAAAATTGTTTACGAATTTTCTTAGGCTCAATTTTTAAAAGTTTCAAATTTATTGTTTAATGTACAAACTTGCAACTTTAATTGATCCTTCTCGCTTTCATTTTGATTGCAGTAAAATTCATAACGATTTTGCAAGGCCTCATTTTCAGCTTTGACCACAGCCAGTGCAGACTGAGCTGCATTTTTTTCATGCGTACACCTAACATTGGGGAACAAATTTTTATTGTTTCGGTTATATACATATAAATATAATATAGTTTTTTAAATTTACTTTGTAAGATGCAAAATTAGCTGGGATATTCGAGTTTTATCAACACTGCAGAGATCTTCAATATGAGGAGTCTCACAATCTCCTTCATCACCTCTGCATTTGGAACAATCTGCCTTTTCCTTTTGAACATCATCGTGTTCTTTGAAAAATAAAAGAATATAAATTTAAAATTTATATTCCAGTTTAAAATTTTAAAATGCAGTTTAAAAAATTATGGTAAACAAATCGTACCCTCATTTTGTCCAGTGCTCGTTTTAGCTTCCCTTTCAAACTTACGAGCTCGTTCCAGCAACGTTGCAATTCTATGTGAATATCCACGTTGGTCACTCTATAGAATTTTAACTCTAGTGATTTTATATTCAAGCACAAATATGTGATGTCAGAGTTTTATCGAGTGAAAAACAGTGTTTGACAGTTCTAGTTTTTCTTTGGATAACAGCCATAAAAAATTGATATCACCATTTTATTATGATATAATTTCCATTTCCAAGTTTCTTGTTTACAATTTTAGATAAGTGCTAAGATCATAAGAAAAATATATTCGAAGACGTATGGTACGTACCTTTTTGAATCTGATACAAAAGAATCCGTGAGGCTCACCGATTTTTCCATTTCCTCTTGCGAATCTTCAGCCAATAAAATGGATTACAAGGGTGCGAAATTGTTTCTCATCCCAATTCTACTTTTCCACTCGCTTACATTCTACGGAAAGAATCTTGCAGGTTTCTTTCAGTTTCTTTGTTCACTTTAACTTTCAGAAAAATTTCAGTGATTTTCAGAAAATGCGATCGTCACTTTTATTTATCGATTCAGCATTCTGTTGCGAATTTCACGAAATTAAACTCGGAATGTTTCACGCTGGGTATTTTGAAATATCACCGGTAAAATTAAATTATGAAAACTGCGTTTTATTTGTATAAAAATACCATATTTCCGGGGCATAAATGTAAAAACTCAGCATCCTCATCTTTGTTTCTGTTATTTCCTGTAACTCATCCATATTTGATATTTCATGGATGTATCGATTTCACATTTTTATAACTTTACGTGGAACTTGGAAATTTTCAAGTAAAAAGGTCTCTTATGATCCATAACAAGCTTTTTTATATTTTATGATCGATCAATAAGAAGCAGCGTTAAATATTTTTAACACATTTTACTTTTGATAGCTTTGCTTTTATGCAATTTTATGTATTCGACATAGTTCCGTTAGAATTGTACAAAAAGTATTTTAAAAATTATTTAAATAGAAATACAATACTGATAACGTAAATAAACTATTTGTGTATTTACGTTAGACAATTCTGTCGTAACAGATAGTGGCCTTATTTAATAAATTACGTAAGTTTCTCCACAAGTTCAAAAATAAAGATAACAGAACGTTATACGTTTTACCAATTTTCTGGGTTCGTTAAGGTTGATGGATCATTATTTTGTGTTTGATGATTGCCCATCTAACTTGTCAATTTGTGTTTGCTGGTATTAGTACTCTTAGCTATATATCTCATTACCGCTTCATTATCTTATTTCAATGTAATTTTACGTTCAAAACTGAACATATAGAGGTAGGTAAACAATTGATCACGTATTAGATTAAAGCTTCTAGTAGCATCAGCTTTGAATTTCGTAAATGTCTACCCAAGAGGAAAATAACTAAATTATTGTATCTTCGCAAATAATTTGACGCTTACGCGATAGAAATGAAACGCTCTAATATAAAAATAGGTAATTTATAGGTATTTATTTTAAACGATGCACCTTCCAGTATTTTCCAGTATTTGTCGGATGCTTAAATTAATTTATTTTACAAATGACTAAATTTAAAATACTAATTATATACATTTAGTGATGAAAGGAATATTATTAAAAGAATGATTTTTCATTATTATTTACAAAAAATATACAATAAAAAATTGTAAAGTGTTGATTCTTTCTAATATCACATCGATTGACACTAGATTCGAGAAAAACTTTTAAAGAGCAATTTCTTATTTTATACTTGGTGTATTTCTATACGAGATTTCTATAGATCTGGCAGGGAATATTTTATATTGTATGTCAGATTTTTTTAAGTACATAGCTGCGAAAGATAGAATAAGACCATTGTGCAGGATTGTAAGGTCTTCATCTTTCTTTTTTACAGAGAAAAGTGCAATCACTTGTTTTTGATCCACACGTACTTTTTTTTTATTTCATAGAAAATATTCTGCCTGCCTTTGTGGAAACTCAAGTTCCTGAGAAGCTCCTTTTGCAACTTCAGTGACTTCAGCAATGGATCTTCTCATGTTCCAGTGATCACTCCGATCTGGAAAACGAGAGATTTGGTCAGAAACATAATATCTCTGCTTTTGTTTTTGTTTCTCACTCCTAAAAAATGTGGAAAATAAATTTTTTGACATTTTAAAGAGTTTTATAAAAAAATATTCTTGAATATTTTAAAGTGAAAAGCTTAAAAATGTGTGAAGAATTTAATACACAGGAATTTCTGAGGAATTGCAAAGGTTTCTAGAAGCTGAAATACGATAAGAGTGGAATTTTGAATATTGATGACGGAATGTTTAAAATTTATATTTAAGTGAATTATATCTAAAATAAAACTAAGAAATAAAATCTGTAGCGTCTGTCGTTAATGTTTAAAGCTTCAAAGCTCAAATGATTCACAACGCGTCGCTTACAATGAATATTCTCATTTTCCAGTGTTCGTGCCACCCGAGCGCTCTTTTAATAGGTAAAATTAATTTGCTAGAAAGCACTTCGTCGTTATTATCGCGACAGTGGGGATTTTTATTGCTCGTAAACTGTGTGAAATACTTTCTAAAGACAAAGTCACTAACTAATGAACGTCAGGAATTCCTCAGCATAGGTTTTATGAATCATTTTCTATTTTAATTCTGACTACTTCCATTTTTGGAAAATTGTGGAAATTAATTTTAACTGCTCTTTTAATTTTAACTTTGTTAACTCTTCAAAATTTGAAGAAAATTGTGTATTCTTGTAACATACGTAATTTTGATAGTAGATTTTTGGTATTATCGTTTTATTGATGACACTTCATTAAAAGAGGATGTTTGCATTGTTCTACGAATGGATTCAAAACCAATTATGTGATAAATTAGTTTTTTAAGCTGGACACTATTAAAAGCTCTTCAATATTGTGAATACGGAATGAATCCAATTTACTTATCCTAATTATAATGTAGGGGATTTGATCGCCTAATATTCATTATAATTGAACATTGGATTTCATTAAATATTTCATTTTGTTCGTTTTTATATATACTTAGTTCAGTTTTGAAGATTTACAAAATTTTTCAATTTTAAACCAGAAGGAGAGGGAGGGAAGGAGAAGGAGAAGGACGAGAGTCAAAAGTATAAAAAGGTACGTGTTACAAGAAATAATATTTTTAGAAATATATTTTAAGAAATAAGTAATGAAGAGGATGAAAGTGGCAAATTGAGAAGAAACGTTTCAAGTTCAAGATACTCTATTCTCATATTTCGACCCCATATATCTGCCCAAGTATATTTGATCCGAAAAAGTATTTTGATACTCTTTATAGGCGCAGAAGCAAATTCTTTAGTCTTCATAATATCAGAAAAAAACTGTTATGAATCCAAATACATTGAGATAAAAATAATATCGTATCATAACTGGAGGTAAATGATATTGAAACTTTTGCACTTACAGAGAGGCATGCCTCATATTCGTTGTTCACAACCGACGTTGTATGCAGTTGTGGTTGTTTCTTGATCTGGTTGAGATCTTTCACGAATTTTCCCAGCCGGTGTCTGCCAAGTTGTCATTTGTATAAAGCTCTGATTGCATCTTCGAGAACTTGTATGTCTTCGGGAATTCGTTATGGACAGACTTAGATCTCTTTTACGAGATCCCATTGTGGAATTTCTTTGAATAGTCTTGGATCTACAGCAGCATGATAAATACCTGGAAATATATAAATTGATATTTGATTATTGGAACCGTATCGATAAATTATCGTTTGGCTCGAGTTTAAGTTGAAATGGCACAAAAGCATGTGTGGAGCCTTTGTTAGGGACAATCGGACCCTTGGGAAAATAGATTTGCTTTGCATAGTTAATAGCCAAACTCTCTCGACTTTAAGCTCTCTTCTAAATGTAGTTTATACTATACTTGTATAAATTTCGACGTAATCGACAATTTGCAGTGCTTCCTCGTGAACAGGAAACCATTGACGACCATTCGCGTGGTTCTACATTCTAGTGAAAATGTACCAGTCGGAATATCAAATGGAAATTGATGGAAATTGAGTGGGTTGATAACATTGAATTAAACATACTGGTTGCTCTCAGCATGGTTCTATTAAGTTAATCTATATAAATCGTTTACTTAAATGAACGAGACCTTTCCAAATTTTTCTTATTGAACTCATAATTTAACTAAAGACAGAGGTGTCAGTGACTTTTAAATTGATAGCATGTAGCCTTTTATCCGATTTCTTTTTGTCAGCTTTTGTTGACCAGTAGAAAATTCAATTCACGTGGGAGAAAACAAATGATCGACATTGAAGACTTCGATAAGAATTCCTGGATACGAGTTGAAGAATTCAATTGGATTGTAAGCTTTCTGAAATATATATGTGAAGTAACGTATATAACGTATGATATATAAATATACATTGTTTTAAAAATCCATCCTTTAATTTTAGAATAATGTATATTTATAACTTTGAATATTACATTAGTTGAATACAAAGTTTCTTACCTTTTGAAGTATTTTCTGAAGGATCCACTCACTAAGTAGAGGGCAATTGGGTTTATGCAGCTGTTAGCAAAGGCCAAACAAAATCCCACTATACGAAAATGATGCCAGAAAGAATTGTAATCTTTCTCGGCTGTTGGATGGATATAAAACCACAACATGAAAACGTGTTGGGGAAAAAAGCAAATGGCAAAAATAACGACGAATGCCATTACCATTTTAGCGACCTTTTTTCTTGCTTTTATTTGTTTTACCTACAAACATCAGAAAACTTTTTAAAAAAATGTACCTTATTTTATTCATAGTAAAATAATTTTAACTTGGGAAATTTCTAGAAAATTGAATGAATATGAAAGTAAGTTTACAGTTTTTTTTCAACGTGTCTAATATTTATTTAAATATTAAGATGGAGGTGATGATTTGAAAAACATTTAAGGACAATTTTCTGACTCGCAAGATGAGAAATGAGCTTTATTCCTTGAGTATTTTGTGGATTTTATTAGATCAAATGAAATCCAATATTAAAGGTATATCAATAACTCATTAAGTTAAGTTCTGAGCCTAACAGCAGTAAAGTCGATTGGATGAAGAAGCTCTTTCAATCGGAAGAAGAAGCAATGTGATATCGACAGTTTCTTTGGCACCATATTTCACTTTTACGATGTCATAAAGTATAGAAAAATGACGATGATCGTCCGGACTTTGAAACTTTTCATATTATATTTTACTCAGATCCATGGTGCTATTACTTCTTTATGAAAAAGTTACATATTTCCTGCAAAGATGAAGTATTCAAGTAATTTTCATCTTTTCGAAGTTTAACGCGATTCACATATCTGAGATTCTCAATTACCTCTTATAAACCTTTGAATCTAAAATAGGAAGTAGTAAAATGAAGAGAAAAGAAGTAAACTTTTTAATGGTTATGGGAAAAATCATTCAAAGAATGAAAAGATTATTCAGCTTTAATAAGGGGTTATCACACCGACCTCGTTAGTGATTAAAATTTTACGGTCTGTCATTTTGCGGCTTTATGAGCCTTCTCACCCGAGAATTTGTTAACGTCACCAAGACTTGGCTTTGAGCCAATTCGAGAAACGAATGTCGGAAAATAAAATGCATATTTTTGGCTCTGTGTATCTAATTTCCACTTCAGGGATTCAATTAAAATATCAATTCCGTTTATTTACCTGTTATATGACGAATATTCTTTTCGAACCATGAGAGAAAATGATATTTGAAGAAGAAGGAATGGAATGCTATAGCTCTTTCTGATGATAATTTATTATGATCTTTTCGAGATCTTTCCTTGCAGAAACCGCAATTTCTCGTACTCTTGGATATTCTTTATTCAATCGAAAAAAGTTTAAGATGGAGTGAGGTAGAAGATTAATAGCTCTCTATGGGAAGAGATATTTATTAAGGATGATTTGAGGGGAGAATTATGCTTCAAACCTGATGTAAGGATCTAATAAAATATGTAACTAGGAATAAATTACAAAAATTTTAATTCAACAAAAAATAAGTTGAGAAAATTTATTATTGATCTGGAGGAGTTTTCACGGTCTTTTCTTTTAACCCTTTTTCATATATGGAAATGAGGACTGATGAGGGTTAATTTAAAAAAAAATCACTTTTGAAGGGTATTATCTAGGTTTTGTGTTTTTATTGCGGGACTTTATTTGTCACCCAGTTTGCATACACCCAGTTAATCCGAGATTTTCAAGAGGGAGATGAATGTTCTATATACTAAAGGATTATTTGAATCCTCTCAATTGTTTTGAAATCGCTAATACTCTTGCGGATTAATATTTTAATACCTCAATTGCCTAAATCTGGAAAATAAAGGTGGACTACTCGACAATTTATAGGAGTTGTTATGCTCCCTGATTCTCTTTTAAAGAAATGTTTAAATAAAGATTTTACAACTTTGAGTCGTAGATTGTAGATATTATTTTTTTTATAAATAGTGAAAATATACTTACTTGACCCTGCATTTCCCCAGGTATATTACGAGTGCTTTGTACCAAATGCCTGGCCATCAGAAGGTAAAACACACCGATGATAGCGAGGGGAAGAACATAATATACAAAGAACCTACAGAGTAATACTATCTTGGGATAATTTAGTCCAAATTCCTCTGGAAATGGATAACAAGTCTGTAAGCAAGCAAGCATACAATATCTAAGTCGATTATTTCAAATAACTTAATTTTTAATATCTAAATATTCCAGTTTTAGCGTGATTTCAATCGAAGTTGAAATTAATTTAGCATAATATTTAGCACATATAGTTTAAAATCAAATATCATTTGTTCATAACGTGTGGTCTTACTGAAAATTTCTGAATTGAAAATTAATCGACAGGCCGTCACTCAATATTTTAATATTGGAAAATCTAGTTTATTTCAATCTTTGGTTTATTTGCAGACGGAAAAATTTGATTTGAATCTGATTTCCTTAACTGACCTTAAAAGTTACATCTTTGTTGACTCGAAATTCTCTTATATAAGAAAAACTTGCTGGAATAGCACAAATCCCTGCTATACACCAAATCAGAGCTGTTATGCAATTTGTGAATCGCGTAGCTCTTCTTCCGGTTCCTAAAGACAAAGAATATTGTTATTTTTTTCGTCTTTACTTTAATCAATAAATTTATTAGTCTCCTTTGTAAATGTCAATAAGTATTCAAGTATAATTTATAGATACCAGAGGCGTGAAGTTTCCTCATGGGATCAACGATAGCGAAAAACCTATCAGCTGAAAGCGCCGTGAGAGTGAAGACAGAAACCCCTATGGATATATCTTTTGCACATTCTGAAATCTTGCAAACTAAAAGCCCAAAAGGCCACGAATCCAGAACGTAGACGGTAATTGTGACTGGTACACATGTTACAATCACCTTGAAAATACACAAAAAAGGGAATATAATATTTTTTTTACTTTTTTATTTCTCAATAAAATATAATAAAAATTTGAAAAAATCCTTCAGTTATTTTTGACATTTTAATTGTGCAAATAAGCCCTACTTCTATCAATTTATTGGCAACCGTATTCGAACATTGAATTACATATTTACCAATTCACAACCCTTCCATTAAATCATTTTATACATTTTTCAAAAATGAATTCACTTTTATATTATCTTTTCATAAATGTACACGTAAAATAAAAATGACTTCATAATATATGGTATAATAATATGATTTTATAATAATGACGCATGAAACGACATTTCAGTACTTTGAATTTAATACGAAAGTTAATCAGTGTGCAAGCGTTCAAGTATCAGGCGCTTTTGTTTTAGTTTCTGACGAAGTATTGTTTTATAATTCTCTTTGTTACAGGCGCTTTCAAATTCATCAGAAAATTTAAATCCTCTCACTTAAAGCTGCTAGTGTTTTGTTAATTAGTAGAACGATACTTCGTCAATTAGCAATTAGTTCAAGAACAGAGTCTGCAAAAATACTATTAGCATTGGTAATTTGTGCACACTTTCTCCTTTATCGCGAAATGGAAAATTTTAAATTAAAACATGCATGGAGTTGATATCACACTCGGTTTTTAACTTGCTTCACATAATTCCGAACCGTGAGGATGCTAGCAATTTTTTTTCAATACATAATAAAAATTCTTTTGATTAGAAAATTATGCAAAAATTGTAGATTGCATTTTAATTTGTTTGGATTTTTTATACGATTCGCTACTAAATTGTAAATTCCACAGCTATATATCATTCTATTTTAAATGTTATTACAATTGACGGAAATAAAATAAAACGTAACAAATTGCTTATTAATAATTTACGTGAAAATATTTACCAATAGATCTCCCAATGCCAGAGAGAGAACATAAGTATTTGGAACATTTCTCATGTTTGCATGGCGCGAAATTGTGAGTATCAAGATTCCATTTCCGGTGACTCCAATGATAAGAATAATTGAGAAGACGAGTGGCAAAATGTAAGTTTCTGGTCTTTCGTTGTAAGGCAAGTAAGGCTCATCTTCTGTACAATTATCTTCACCAAAAGTGCAATTGGAAACCATTGTTACATTCGCCATCTTCACATTAATCTTTTCGTCAGAAAATATTACAAATTTTCTCAGCAGCAATAACCTCGGGTTTTTGCTCTATAACGGTTTTTATACTCTTTATATAATCCTTACGCCCTCTTTATGTTACTCCCATTGCCTTTAGGTGAAGCAAATAAGATTATTTCTCTTTCTCTGAATTTTCATCCACTTCTAAATAAAAAAGGTTTTGAGATATTTATAGTCACATCTACGTCACACATCTTGTCCATTTTTATCGACAACGTCATTTCGATTAAGATATGGCTCCTAATTGCACAGTTACATTTGCATTAGACAGTGTCACTTTAGAGAAGAAATATTTTTGAACTAATTATTTTGTTTTTAAATTCAAGATTTTGGTATCTCCAATCGAAGCCGTAATTCAACTTCAGGCGGTGTTTTTTGCCTGTTTATTAAATCTTTTTGGATTCGAAATTCAAATAAGAGAGAGTTCTAGATAAACTTTCTGAACTGGCGATATTATGGAACTGCATCGAGTTTTCAGACATTTCCGTACCACCACCTGTAATAAAAATAAAAAAATCTTGTAAGAATTTAATTATATTTGAGTTAATTGACATTTATTATTTTATTGCGGTATAATTCAGAAAATTAAAGTGATTTTTCAATTTTTAATTCTAAAAAATTGTCCTAAACCCCCTGTAAATATTTCAAAAGCTCTTGAAATTCTTTCCAAATCCCTTGATATTTTATTGGACTGCAGACGTCTACTCCCACGAATTTTTTTTTCTTTAAAGATTCTCACTAAAAAAATTGTTTTGTTTAGAATAATTTGTTCATTTTTCAAGATGTCGATGTGTTGACCTGCCTTTTATTATTGTTATTTTTTTCTGGGAAAGTCTGGAGTGAATGTTGAAAGGAGACCCTTTAATAAATGAGATATTTATTCAGATTCAGAACTATAAGCTTTATATAAAGATAATTTTCATATTGACCTTTGAATCCTATTGTGTGTACCTCTTTTATGAATTTTTTCTTACTCATTCTTAGTCTTGTGTTCTTTTATTAACCCTCGTCAATTCTTATAAGTAAGGCAATTTGACTCTATTTTCAACTTTACCGCACAATTATGCTTATAAATTATATCTTGAAAAATTCACTATTTTATGATGAAGTTAATAATGCAATTCGAGAATAATATATAAATTCTTTATACCAAATTCACGTGGATTGTGGAACTCAATCTGTCTCAAAAAATTATCGAATTGAAATTTATTTGTTTTATATATTATAAATTTATTTGAAATTTTATTGTCGATGACATTTACACAGCTATACAAAAATCGAATGCAAATACAAGCGATTTATATGCAAAATCCATATTGCATATTGCCATTTTACTTCTGCACTCGTAAATATATTTTCAAATAAGTCACGCTTTTTTTTTATTTCTATAGAAAATAAATCAAATTTTTTATTGAAAGCGAGCAGTTTTGGCTCTAACACGATGCCAGTTTGGCCCTAGTGCCAAACTCACGTTGATTAAAATATATGTAATGAATATTATTCGCATCGAATAACGAAAACAATTCACTAGTTCGCGGAAACTAAAGTTTACACTTTGTGAAATATAAGCTCCAAATAACAACTTTATTTATCCTACAATTTAAAATCAGTATGACCAATTGACCATTATTATTTATAATTTATGGATCTTATTTACAGAAATATTATTTTTATGTTTTCTTTTAATAAAATTCTATCTACCGAAGCTTTTTCTACGGTTTCCTTTTCCGTTGTGAGAAACCGAGTGATTTTATTCAATGGTTGAAGAACGAAACTTTAAATTAAAAATTATTTTTAAAATGACGCTGTGTTTCTTTGTCAAAAAAACTTTATTTAAATTAAGTAACTCATTAGCTGAGTAGCTTTGAGTTTGGAACGATTATTGAATAGTGAATATAGATGAAGAGTAACTATCGTTTCCACTATTGAAAATTATTAATTGCTTTATTCCTATAATATACATTATTCATTTACATATTTTCAAATTATAAAGCCATAGACATTTCTGAAGGCGGACAATTTTTTAAAGTCATATCAATAAAAATACATATAAACAAGTTTTATTCATGAAATTCGATAGATTTAGATTTTAAAATTGAAAAATTCTTCACCCTTCAAAACAATTTATGCATTTCGTATTTCAACTACCTGAACGCATTAATTTTCCCCTTCAGTGTCGACATTTTTCTAGGAATATCTTATGTATGTGTCTGCTCATTTTTGAAATGCGCGTAATACAATTTCCATGGTATGTATGCGTAGAAACCGCGGTGAGATTTACGATTCTTATACTGAACCTGCATATTTTCATCTATTCTTTGAATTCAGCTTGTCATGTACACTTATGTGTAGGTTGCATAAATAAATATAAAAAAATTAATATTTAGCAAATTACTATAATATTATAAAAATATAAGAAAACTGAAGAAGTTCTTTTAATAAAATAAATGTTGAGAATAAATTGTACAATAAAATTTCTTTTCCATATGAGGGCAGATCACACTTCGTTTTTACACGAAACGCCCCAAAAATAATTTGTCGACATCTGCTAAAATATTTGATAAATGATGAAGTGAAAAAAAATTTGTGGCATATAAGAAATGTCCTGAGCATTGATGTCTCTTGTGTGCGTTTGATGGTTTAGCGATATATCGTTGGATGATTTATGAACTTTTTAAGCTGTACAAATACTATTGTTCCTATTTTTATACTTTAAAACCCAAACTTGATTTATTTATTATAATTTAGATTTTTAACATATGATTTAGTAAACTTTTAATTTAGATAAACTTGTGATTGTCAATTATTTGCTCGTTTACTTCCCTTTGCGGTTTTAAAACCAGAGAAAGCTGTAAATTGTCATCCTTTACCAGTTTACCACCAATGCGGTTTTTCAATTCACCAATTGTATTCAATTTATTTTTTTGATAATCTCGGAAAAAAATCGGACACATCTCCAATTTACATACATATGTGTCAAGCTCCAGTTTGCAGTTATTGAAAAACGAGATTTAAAAAAATACCTCCATAGGGAGGTAAAAAATATCGTGAAAGTGAAGCTTTCATTGAATTTATCTAGAATTAACAAGCTGTATTTTTGTTATTCTGAAATTTCAACGGTATTAAGGATTTCTTTGAGGTATATGAAGATTTAATTAACCAGCAGAACTTTAAGACGACATTCTATTTGTGTCAAGAAACATCGTTTTGAAACACGAGGACATTTCTCTAAATGTCTGAAGATCGTCTTGATGAGAATAATTTTCGCATATATAACTTAATCTTCTCCTCGAAAACCTTATTGCATACAAGAGGTCTACCTCTACTTCCTATGACTTTCTATAACTAACTTAAATTCGAATGAGTTAAGTTTCCTGTGGTATTGGTTACATAAGAAAATAAACTTACTTCTGCTTTCCCCCTGATTATGAGAAAACTAATTCTTGAAAAATATTGAGAAAATAAATAAATAGTAATAAAATGTAAACATAGACCAAAAATAAGATTTATGATTATATTTCTGAAGTACAAGATGATGAAAATGAAGTAAACTTCTGCAGTTATATAGTGAAGGATCATATCTTACAACAACATACGTGTTCCTTTATAGTTTATTTCCTAAGTTTCGAGAACAGTATCACTATAATGGAGTATTACTCGTAAGAGACACACTAAAACTTGTAATTGTAAAAACTTATGACTGAGTTTCGAACAATCTTTCAACTTTACCTATGTTCTATAAAATCTCTAATTACTGTCAGACGGTTCCTCACTAATTGTTCCAAGTGGCAGAAATAAAGGAGAGACTTCATAAATTACACATTATGATAAATTCCTTACTTTAATATTTCCAAAGGCCTTCATTATAAGCTCTAAGTATAAATTATATTCTTCATAATAAGGTATTTCTTATCTATAAAATAACTTCACAGAAAAAATAAAGTACAATATATTTTGCGTGTAGTTTTCTAGATTTCAGTGTTAAAATAAAACATTTTTCCTGTGTTTACAGCAAATGAAAATTCATGCTTTGAAGAAACGAAAATAGTTTAAGCGTTTTACTTTTGTAATTGAAGAACTGATTTACTTGACTCTAATTCCGGCAGCTATATTTAGAAACTGAACGTAGGTGGAAGTCGTAAATAAAGAGATTTCTGAAGACAGTTTAAAGCTCTAAAGGTGCCTATAACTTAGGCAATGTTCGGAATTCTAATTTAAATCGATAGGCCTTTCGGTAGGAACACACATACCCTCATGAATATTCATTAGATGTCCCTCCTTTACGTCCAGAATTATAAAAACTCTAAAAATTACTCTTACATTCAGAAATTTTCTGTTTCTGAATATAAATTTAACAAAAGGAATATTCACCTGTAAGAGTTAAATTTTGAACAGCAATATATAATTTGAATTAGAGTAAATATAAAATCTATCAAATGACTTTTAATAATTAATATTCTTCATTTTGTATGAGGCTGAACATAAATGATTAATGGTTTACTTCATAATATTAAATTTCTGTAAGCTTTTCGATCACAGGAATATCAAATTAATAGTGATGGATCATTTTTTCCTATACTTTAATCACATTCCGATCATAAACTGAATATGACAGTGTTAATAATTCAGAAACCATTACTCTAAGAACAAGAAACTGAAAACAGAAAAAAATAGAGCGACTTCCATTTTAAGAATTTTTTTTATTAAAAAAGAATTTTCAGTTTAATTGGATTTCTTCACGAGAAAATAAAGCGATCAATTAATTTTTCTTCTGTTAGAGATTTTGCCAATTTGAAGGCTTTAACTGGAATAAACTTAACTTCAAGTAGCCCACATTTTTATAATAATTTGTTCCTTGTTAAATTAAATTTTTCTTTCAACTTTTTTGTCGTTATCTTTTCTGATTTTTAGTTTTATAAAATCTGGGTGAATGCTGTAGGTGTATAATTTAATCTATGAACATGCCCTTTGTACATCATAGTTTACCAACTTTGTAGTCGTGGTTTACAACTCCTGAAAGGAAGAGATATCTGTGGAGCAAGAAAAACTTTTTATCCTTCATACAAAAGGTTTATTAACTTGAAAGTTAATTAGGCAGGATTGCATTATCGTCAGAAAGCAAAATGATGGATGGATGAAGCTTCTTTTCCATATTAAGAGTTAGTTTCCACTTTATATTTATATTCATAGAACAAAAAAAGATGGTGGTACAAGGTTTAATAAAGAAAGTTTATTTAAGAAATTGTATTTACTTTTTTACTTAAAATGGAATTTTAATTGTTTGTTAGAAGGAAATTGAATTGCTTAATCTCTATATTTAGTCAATAGGAGTGCAAATTCAATTAAGATTGGTATTGTACGTGACATAAATCCTATAATGCTGTAAACAGAGTGATGCGTGTCTGATTGAAAGTGCATTCTTAATTAATTATTCAATAAATACCACACAATACCGCACAGGAAATGTTTGCATAAACATCTATATTGAAGCACTACGCATGAAGCTAGCTAAAAGGTAACGCATAATGAGGAATGCAATATGAATTTGTCTGAAATGCATGTCTTTTTTAGAAAAGAAATACGACTTCAAAAAAGTATTTTTCCAGCTTTAAATAGAAATAATCGAGGCAAGAATCGGAGGTATTTGCTTAATCAAATTTATGGATCAGTTATCTCACTTTTTCTATTGGATTCGTAAATTTGGATATGTGACCTCAGAGATGTTTGTTTTTAATGAAATAAAATCCCTCGAGCCGACTCTAAATGAACTTTGTCTTAAAAATAGAAAATGGATTATCAGAATTTCACACACACTTCTAGAAATTTCAATTCAATATTCTCGATTTTAAAAATTTTTTCACTAAGTAAAAAATAATGATAGTGAGCACAACTATATTATTTTTTTTTAATATTCATAATATTAAAGAATAAAGAAATTAAGTTAAATAGAAAGACTTTCAGAGAAATTCAAGTGAACTTTTGTTTTCTGAGTCAAAAAAAGAATAAAGGCGAAGAGGATTCGTACTAAACGAATCAGCAATTCGTTTCTCAAGAAGTTTAGGAAAAGTGGTGCTTTTCTTTGTCCTGCATTAAGACTCGCACTTAAGTCCTATTAAGTTAAGAGAAGTTTGTGGAACGTGTCTTGTAACAGGACCTTTATTTCTTAAGCCTATAAAAACTAAAACCACTACTATCCGTTCATTAAATATTTATCCCTGAACAAAGGTAGGAATAATTCAGTCGAAAAAAATCACTAACGATTATTTTTTTACATTCTTTTCCTTCGCGAGAAGAAAGGAATCCCAGGTGTCAGTGTCAATAAAATGGTTTGCTAGGTGTGAAGAATTTGATTAAAGTGGAAGAAAAGTTCAAAGTATAGGTAGAAAAAAAGATACTAAATGGAAACCCTGGACAGGATAATATACTTAGAAAGCTGAAACCCTTCGAAAGGATCACTTTCACTTGTCGGTTTGAAACCTCCAAAGAAATTCAAAAAAAAATAATCCTTATGGAGCTATTAAACTATTAAGTAAGGTGTTTTTCGTTTGTTTAAATTAAGATGACAATAAAACAGCCATGAATTTGGAAAGGACTGATTAAAATAAACGAAATTAAGCGTTCAAAATTGAAATATTCAAAGATAAAGGACTGGAATCCGGAAATTTTAAATGAAAGCATTCTAAAATTAATTTTATTGACCAATTTCCTGCCTCTTGGTGTGAATGGCTTTCGTGATTACATTGTCTCTCCTTTCCTCATCACGTAATGAATGAATTGAAATAATAAGCTGGCTCGAATAACGGATGTAAGGGATTTCCTTAAATGTCAATTTATCTCATAGAATTCTTCTTAATGTGCCAAAAGAAAGTCCGACTGATTAAATTACAGTAAGTAATATTTAATGACTGGGAAAATACTAATTATAAAGTTTCTGATAAATCTTCGTTTGCTATTTAATTCCACTTACATGGCATGCGGAAGTTTCAGTCTTATCTAAATCGATAAATTCCTTCAGGAATCAATGCTGACCCTTCTTATTAGATGAATTTGAAGATGATGTTCTGAATAGTTGAACATGTAATCTAACTTGTTCATTAAACTCAAACTACTCTTAAACAACTTGAATTAAACTTTTTTTGTAGTTAAACTTGAAATCTTTGAACCTCCCTAAGAATCTAGAAAAGTGTTATGCTCCTTACCGACTTTTCACAGCTTAAGAAGCTGAGAAAATGATAGTCAAAAGTAGCATAAATTCGCCCCATTAGATAGTATTCTGAAAAAGAAAGAAATAAAAATTAATTCCCATATTCCATTTGTCAGCATTAGCTTAATCTGTTTGAATAAAGTATACAAACACGTTTCAACCCTCAATTCTAATCCCTAAAAGACCTTTGCAAATCATGCACCCTTTATCATATCTGCTTCTTGCTGGAATTTTTTCTCTCTTTTCATGGCTTTAAGTTACGGCTCTATCTTACGTCCCAGGACAGCTTGCTTTCCCAGACTGTTAGTTTTTATTTTTTTTTTGCAGCACTGCAGAAATTCTATCTTACACAGCTGACCGTAAGTGGAAAACTGTCCTGGGGATATGAGAATACCGTCACGCACTGAATGGACATTCTTCTTGGAAAACAAATACACAAAGACTGGATGAAATGTATTATTCATTGAGTTGAGGATGAGAATGAGTGAGAAAATGAGTTCTTCGTAACTACAACTTTTAGCGGGAAGATCTTCTTCGGAAAGGAAATGAGACTGCAGAGGCTTGATGGATGAATGAAGGATTTACGGCTGGGAAAATAAATGTTGATTACTTCTATGTCTTCTGGTTTACTAGAATGAGAGAGTAAACAGTTTTTTATTTGCAGAAAATGTTTAGAATTTTCTTTATTCGAAAGTAGTCAACTTTTTTTGCTATCGAACTTCTATCTCTCCACTAAAGAAAGTATTACATTGAAGTTTCGTTATATTGAAGAAGAATGCAGTAAAAAGTATACTCAAAGGACACTCTGGGTTCTATTTGAATTGCCAAACACGTATTTCTCTATTCAAGTCGAATATAAAGCACATTTGATATTTCAAAGCCTTAACTCTGAGATGATTGAGGCTTCAACTGACGGTAATCCTCTGATCTTTTTACCTATGTTAATCTTTGAGTTTTCTTACCCACGTATTCCTATCGATATTCTTCCATTTAAAATTTTGCTCATTTTTAGATTCTCTGGGGAATGCATGAAGGACTGGGAAAATGAAATAAATACGGAACGGATATTAAAAATTATCATAATTATTATCATAAAAAACTATTTTATTAGAGTCATAAAAAACAGTTATTGATAATACTTTTTTTTATATATAATCGTGCAATTTAATAATACCTTTATGTAATAAATTGACGTTGCTTGTCAAATAGTAAAACGTCAAGGGTTGTTCGCGTATGCATGCCTTTGATGTGTAACACAATTATATGTTAAATTCATTATCATTTTCTTGCTTATAAACTGCATGAAAATTAAAACCGCAATCCAGAACAGTTAACAGTCTGCTTTAACATTTAGGGAGAAAATCGATTTTGAATTATCTAGCTGCTACCTAAATTTACTCTAGTCTATTTAATTTGATGTTAAAAATTTCTCTCCCTTCTTTTTCAAGTCCTTTTTTTATCCCCTCTTCCGCGGATTACTTTTTTAACATTCTACTTTTTTCCAAGAATTTGTTTTTAATCAGAGGTGAATTACGATAATTATAATTCATAATTAGTATTTCATGGTTCATGAGTGACAACTAGTTGTTTGTGGAAAATTTGAGACGAGCAAAACTGTTATTAATAATTACACCACACGCTTACGATATTTATTACGATAATGAAGCAAAATTTCTGTCCCTAAAATAAAAAAATAATTTTAATTTTTTGTAATTTAATGAACGATAAATAAATAATTCCGGAACATAAACGAAGTTATGCTTTGTGTAATTGTGTACTCCATTTATTTTCTGAACTTTCAATCTTTTTTCAAGAAAAGGAGGAAATAGCTTCTTTCTATCGTTTAGAAACAGTTTCATTTCAATAATAAAATATATACGTATTTTATTTTTCCGTAAATCACTACGTAGCAATTCACAAGAAATCTATACATTTAAAGTTTCTATTATTTTTTTTATCCTTATATTCTGTTCATCTTCTTTTTACATATCATGTGTCACAATGAATATATGCTGAAAGCATTTAAGAAATGTGAAAGACGATTTCTAAAGCTGTCAAGGTTGCAAATCACAAAGAATTTACATTTTGTATGACATAGGACAGGTATATGTATTGGCTGACTTAAAAGCGACTTTACTACTTGTACTACTAGAACGAGGTTAAAAGATATTAATATTTAATTCTCTCATGATACTTTTAAGTTTATAGGACATTTTATTCGAATTATATACAATGTCTTGAACTAGATTATTGAAGTAAAATATGGCTCTTATTTTTTGTACTCATCACCATGAAATTTCCCATAAGATTAATGTGCGTAAAGTACCGCTTTTCATAAATTCATAAATTCTCTAATTAAAGAATGTTGATTAATCTTTTAATGGATAAAGTTGCAAAGTCTTTAATATCCATTCATCCATGGGAGAAATTATTAATTCGTAACTTGAAAATGTGAAAAATTTTAATTATTAAATAACAATCTCAAAACCTTTCTTGATAATATAAACTTGCCTGATAAAATATCTTACGCGTACAAAATACATTTACATTTGAGAAAAAGTAACACATGAACTCTAAGAATGCTTGAAAATTATTTCATAAACCGGCTTTTGTTCATGAAGCGGTTGCAATATCAGTGAAAGGTTTCATTTTCTGGAAAACTCGACCGTTGCTTTTATATATAGTCCCCAAGACATTTTCCTGTTTATCTGAAATTCCCGATCTTTAAAACTGCTTCTTTCTCAGATGAAATTTATAAATGAAAGATAATAAGTAATTTTGAAAAAAAGTTATAACTTCAGTGAAATGTAAAATGTATCAATACTAATAAAGTTATATATATATATAAAGCCTTTGAAAAATGTTACATTTTTCTTCCACGTTTCTGTATTTGTCATTTTTTCTCTAATATACCCAAGGTCCTTTGTAGTCGCCTACAAGGTCCTATGTATTTGTACACATTCTTATTGCCCTATTTTTATGAGCGATAACGATTTGCTCGCATTCAGGAAAATTGCAAATAATTTTCCTTCGAATCCATTTCTCGATTTCTTGTTATTCATCGGAAAATAATTCATGACGAACCGCAGGAAGTCTTGCTTAAATTATTTTGTACTCCTACCTTTTTTTGGACTATAAAAATAAATTGAATATTATATAACACTCAAGTGCTCACAATGGGAAAGCGAGATTTGCATTTGGAATCTTTAAAGAATGTGTTGGTACATAAAAAAGCTTGTCTTGTCTCACATGGGATATTTCTCTCTGAAAATTGCAAAATCCCTTAAAATCCTCGTGTCAAAAAGACGAGGAGATATTTTTCCTGTGGTGCTTTGGGACCAAGAAAAAGCTAAGAATCTTGAGAAAATCCTTATCGGATAAAGGAACATAGCCACGCAGAAAATAAAAGTAAACCGTTCACGAAAATGGAATTTAATTTAAAATAAAATAAAATATTATTATATAATACCTGTATAATATTTATTATTTAAGCTAATGATATTTTAAATTACACGCCAACTTTCCCTTAAAGAAGCTCCATAATCGTGAATGGGGCAAGAATGGGGCATTCTTGGAATCGCACAAACGGAAAAGCTAAATCTGGAATATGACTCGTATTATCATACCAACTCGTAATCAGTGAAATTAGAGGAGGGTGCATAAATTTTCCAGAGATAATAGAGGATATTGGTCAGCAAATGCATAGAAAGCACATATTCCCGACGCGTGAAATTAACTTGACTGTAAAGGATAATTATTCCGTTTGAGGACCTACGGCCTCTTGATTTACAGTAAATTATCTTCCTTTACCTCCAGCAAACCATTTCAGAACCTCCAAAACTATTTCCTTTATTATTATAGAAATAATATGGTATATACATAATAAGAATAATTAAATGACCGAAAAATGAATCAAACACAGAAACTTCGTATTTTCTCTTTCAAACTCATCTGTGATTGATTACACAATACTAGAGAGACTGTGAAATATTTATCTTCTTTAAAAATTTTCATAGGAGTCGTAACAGTTTATATTTTTCCATTTAAGCGATTCATCAATCAATTCCGTGAAAAGTGAAGCAGAAAGAAAAAAAACTTCATTTCTTATAGCAAATGGGTAGTTAGTTTTCTATCTAGTATTGATCTTTTTCATTAAAGAGAAAATGATACTCTAATAACGAGTGTTCTCTTTCAACGACTTTAATTTGTCTAGAATATACACGTTATCGTTCTAGCTTGGAGGTTCATAAAACATTTATAATTGCCGCGAGTTTTTCCGATAAGAGAAGAAATGGTAGAATTCTGAATAAAATCAGTGAAAAGGTTAAAAACGAGATATTCAAATGAAAGAAAATTCAATTGATAAGTTTCTAAGATCTGTGTTTGAACTTGGCGTCTTTATTAAAAAATCATTCTTGAAAAATAAATTATGCCAATCTTTCGAAGGACTAAGTTCATGTTTTTGAGATATTCTCGTAGAATTTTCCATGTGAGCTGAAAAATCTATCAGACTTAGATAAAATTTACGGGAAGCTGTTTTCTGGGCGATAGGTATATTTAAGTATAAGAATGAGGCTTTCAAAATATGTATCAATGTCTTTATCAGTCCTGATACTTGCAACTATAAAAATTATCAGCTTGAGGGAACAGCTTATCGTATGATGTGAGTATACCAAACTACTCTTTTTACTATCGCATGTGTAAATTTTATAGCACCTCGTCAATTCACATCTTGATCTTTCAACAAACTATTGACTTTTTCTATGGAAGAATAATCATTAAAAACTGTTAATGCTATTTACGTTTCTTGTGAGTAAATTGCTTGTGAATTTATATGAATTCAATTATCTGTATTCACAAATACGTAAATAAATAGCAAAATATTGCCAAAAGAAATCCACTGATTCAATTTTAGAAAGAGAAATTACTTCCCCGTATACAATACGCCGATAGGAAATAATAGATATAAGCAAACATTGGAATGTTCATGAAACAGTCCTTTGAAATCGCATTTTCTGAAAGGTTGACTACACATGAAAAATTCCGTTGGGGATGTTAAAGTTGCCTTTATATTCATGTCCCATGCATAGAAAAATTTCAAAATTCTCTTACAAAAGGAATATGATTAAACAAATAAGATTTTATAGAATATTTTTGATTTCTTCTCATTTTTATTATTTTATAAGTAAGATAAAAAAAATAAAGAGCGCCATTAGATATGTAATAGAATATGAAGTTAAACGAGTAAAATTTATGTAGTTTTGGAGGAATTTCGGAATTTAATAAAGGTTCTTCATTCCAGTTTTTTTATTTCTGTTTTATTTCGTATTCGTTAAAAATTCTGGATAGGAGAAAATACGAGGAGAAATAAACTTTTTCGAAGTTAATGTGAATGGCTTGAATGTGCTTTGTGGCTTTTATATATGGCAGTCGGAGGAGCAATTTGAGGGAATATCGTTCAACTATCTGCATAATGGTGTCATGTTTCGCCAAGCAATATTCCCATATATATACTACGAAGTTCCTCATTTCATATAGCCACATCAGATGACGAGGTTGAATTTCGTGGAAATTCTCGTCGCGTATCAATTCATCTCTATTTAGGGAAATTTCAAAATTTATAAGTGAATTCATTATTTCAGATTTATAGAAAAGTTTTGAAAACTTTTTAGAAGAAAATGCATTGAAAAAAATGGAAAAGGAACTAATTGCAAAGAAGTACAAGGGCTGCAATTAATATTTTGCGTTCTGTGGTGGTATGAATATGGAAGTAACTAGAAGTAAATAGAAACTCTTGATGATATAGCTATGAATGGAATGAATTTCTCTCTAAAAAATTGAATTTTCTGTAGCTACAAGCAAATTCTCATAAATTTTCTTTTGCTATTTGGAATTTATTATTCTTGTAATTATTCGCAAGAGTTATACAAAGCAATCGCTGTATATAACTTGAATATTCAAAACCTATTATAAGGTCTACATTTAGAAAATTAATTTAAAAACTTAATTAAACTTCTTTAAATTTTATAACATCTTAAAATAGCAATAAATTTCTTTCTGCGGTATTAGAACAATAGATTCATTTCCTGTGGAGCGCAGGCTCTCGATCGGGTATTATATCCTCATAAATAACTCAAATATCGACTTTAAAACCAAGAAAATAGAAAGGCGGTATATTTTTAATAAGATATATTCTTATAAATTCGTAAAAAGAAGCTACCGGAAATTGCGTAAGAAATTAGAATAATTTTTCGTGTTCAATGAGCATTTACGAGGCTTTCGGGCATCTGGACCTCGTTGTGCTCATTGATAGATATATATCTGTATCTCGAAATCTGCGGGTTACGAGCAGCAAACTCACCAGACGTCCGTGTACTATCACAATTTACCGTCATGCAAATAAATCAGTTCGATAAACTCGACCCAAAAAGATTGTTAACAAAGTGCATGAGATCAAACGTATATATATATATATATATATATTCAAGATGCACATGCCGCCAAACAGGTTTACAATTTTATTTTCCTATGCAGATAATGAATCGTTGTAATTTTATTTATTTCACGCATACTTTTTAAAATTAAACTTTTTAATAAACTTTTATATAAAAACGAAATCTGAATTACTGTTATTTGATAAAGATAAGCGAGAGAGAATATTTATTTTTGAATTGATGCCGTAAATCAGAACTGAAGGTATCGATATTATCTGTAAAATATATTTTATAAAAAAAATATAAGACTCGCTTTTATTTAAAAATACTGTCATTTTTGCTTCATACACGTGATCGAGGAATTTTCAATTTATTTTGATAATTACTTTTTGAAGTTCACATGCTTCCGTTTAAAAAGCTAGGGCTCAACTTTAAAGCGCTATTCTTGATTCTGAATAGAAGTTGTTTTTACACGAAAGTTAATTTAAAACAGTATTAAACTTTTCCAACCAGATACGTCTGGAGACTTCCGGAAGAAAGTTTGTTTTTAAACTAGACGTGAAACACTTTCACATACTTTCTCGTGAGTTTTACATTGAAAAAGCCATTAAGATAGCGATTACTCGTTGGATTTTTATAAAGCTGGAATAAGTTTTTTATTGCTTGACTTTGATTTGATAAGTTTATTATCTGTTTTAAGTAATTGTGTTGTTTTAAAAATCATTAATTTTTTTTTAGAGGGGTGATTTTTATTTTCGAAAACTTTCTTAATTACTGCAATGTATTTGAGAAAATGATTTTTTTTTTTAAATAAAAATGAAAAATTAACTTACTTATTGTTTTGTTGTTTTTACATAATGAAAGGAAAAATCGTCTTGATTATATTATTGAAGAAAAGAGAAATTTTCGACTGTTTGACATTTGGTGAAACTAAAACCGCTTTGGATGGGAACCGCGACGGTACTGACGATTCACAGGCTAGAGTGGGATCTCCTACCCCCAAGAAACATCCTCATCCCCTTAACACATTTCCGACAGTCGCTTTACATCCAACTTTACCCCACCAAAACACATTCTGGAAGCAATTCCCTTCGGCAATCTTTGATCAAGTATTCACTTGTAATAAAAATATTCACTTATAATAAGAAAGTTAATTTTTATTTTTAAAATTCATGAATAAGTATTATTACATGATATAATAAATCATTATTCAGAAATTAATTATATTGTTCGAATATTCAAATATTTTTCAATTTGCAAGGTGTTCTTTAATCTTGAACCGATTTAAAATGATTGTTTTTTTTTTAAGGAGCAATTTTTTTATTTTTTCATTCAAAAAATAAAAGTATAATAAAATCAGGACAGATTTAATTAGATACTATTTTAAAAAATAAAAATCCCCTTTTTTTGGTTCACTTTTTTTGACCTCTCAGTAACTCATACTGAATTCATTTAATGGATCTTAAAAAAATTATAGTCTGAACCTCTCCGTGATCTATATGTATTATATAATTTCGCCTAAAAAATTTCATGTTCCAAACTCGTATTTTTCTTATCTGCACGATAAAGATTTTATCCTCTAAGCCTTCTTTACAATAGGAGACCCCTTTTATGACCTTAATATTCAAAATTGAAACGTATCACAAGAATATCCTAAAAGTCAGGGTCTGGATATTTATTATCTATTCCTTAGGATTTCAATACTGTAAATTCAAAACCCAATATTCTTTTCTTATGTATAAAGTTTTTCAAATTTCAATTCAATATAGCCTCAAATAAAACAATTGTGTGCCAAAAGATTGAAGTATCAAAATTCCTCATTAGGTATTTTTTAGACAACTTTATAACGAAATATTTTAAGTTTTCTTTAAGGTAGAAGCTTCTTTTATGTACATGATTTGCGAAAACAGCAAACGTGTGTATTCCACATCAATCTTTGAGCTTTATTGAAGCACTCTGATCATAGATGAAGCGTGAGAAAAATGTAAAAATATCTAAACAGAGAATTATGGATGAGAGTATCTTCAGATGGGTTCGAAAATCTCAGTTTATTCTAAGATCATATCTATCAAACTATCGTATCAATCACATTAGAGTAAGACAACAAATTCAGTCTAATTTCCTGCCACGGAAAATGTATGAATAGGTTTTTATTTTAAAAAGGAAAATCTTATATAATTTAAAAAATAATTAAACACACACATCAATATCAACGGAAAAATGTTACTTTATTTATTTTATATTAAATTAAAATGGACGTTTTATGAAATGAAACTCTTTTTAAAGCACAGTTTTCAAGTTTTATAAAAATAACACTGAGAACAACGGCTAGTTGCTTTTTTGTATTGCTTTTTTTAATACATAATAAATATGTACATACAAAGCCACTTTAAAAGTGGCTCTAATTAAAATAATTTAATGTTCTGCATTTATTTTCGAAACCATTTAAAAATTTGAAGAAAACAATACAAATTTCAAATTTTTTTGAACCAAACTGCAATAATTTTACTTCAAACATATCAAGGTGTGAAACATCTGAGAAAATCAGAAAAAATGAAGAGCTTTACAATGATTTATCATTATAATTGTACCCTTGAGACATTAAGACAGTTAAGCCTTTTTGTTTTTCTTTCCCTTGTTATCAGGTTAGGCCTCAAGTCAAAACATCTTTCTTGTAGAAATATCGACAGCATAATATTTTTTCCGTGAAATAATCTTTCCTAAGTATAATAAATGTCGATCAGTATATAATAAATAATCGATCAGTATATATAATAAATTCCTTAGTACGATTAAAAGAGCAATACTCGCTATGTAAAGATGTAAAGATACGAAAAATGTAAAATAAAGGGGTGATTGAAAATACGTAATAAAATTTTTAATGAGAATTATTCAAATAAAAGAAATATTTGCACTAGCTGCTTATATTAAAAAGCTCAACTTTTATTTCTTATTTAATGGGACACTACCTTTTAACTATACAAGATCAGGTAATAAAAAGATCAACTTTCGGAAGTGCATTAACAAAATGTTTATAACTTGGTCAAATTTCGTGACTTAAAGCACTTAAAAATGCAAACTCTCAGCATCTTATCCGCAGAGAAGTAGTTGTAAAATTTATAATACTTCCTCAGAAGCTGAAAGCTTTTAATATCTTTTAACTTCGAGTACTTCTGGGACTTTTGATTACAAGCACGTATAACTTCAACCATCTACACAGTAAAACGGATCCTGGCACATAAAAGAAAAGCTAATTTAACACAAAGTTATTAAAAGATGTAAAAAGAAAAGCTTCAATTATATTTTATGTGCTTCAAGAAATCATCATGAAGAATAATTATGAATCATGTTTATTGTCCCAAAAATCATAGAAATTTCCCTTTTTTTAATTTATGTAACTAACATTTGAACATTAAAAAAATATAAGTATTCTTATATTTTAAGATTCATCCAATTTAATTTTCCCTGTGAATTCTGACATAGATATTTATTCACTTCCACGAAAACTTAGAAAAGCAATTTTCAGATTACAGAATGAAGTTGAATAAAAACAGTTTCGCTTTGAAAATAGTATGTCTTCCCATAAGTGTTACTTCGACGAGTTATTGCGCAGCTGTTTTCGTCTCGAATTTCTCACTCATTCAATTTCGTTCGTAAGTCCGATAAACTTTTGTGTATCGCTTAACCATGTATTTTCTGGAGGTGCAAAATTCCGTCAAGGATTCAGAAGAATTAGAATCATATCATCAGAAATATTTGTAACTTTATTATTTTTAAATATAGTATAAAAGTCTCCGTTCAATATTTCCTCTGATGCGATTTATTTAATGAATTTTTTTCAATCATATCCATTTTACAGGAATGAAATGAATTTCGTGAATACTAATGCAAGTTTCTATAATTAATTTTGACTCAGTTGGAGGTCTGACCAAAGTCGACTCAATCTACTGAATATTTTAGCTAACAAGATTTACAATTACGATCCAATTGTCTAAAAGCGAAACAACGATTAATAAAGTTCGAAACAAACTTTATATTCGAGAAAAATGAAATTTTATTATGTGAATAAAAATTAAGAAACATATTTTCCAAAATTAATTTAAAAATAGCTCAATTTAAAATAGTAAAGTATACATTTTTAAAATCAAAATATAAATAGGGTTTCTCATTTATTGATTCAAAAATCTTATCTGCTGTTGATTCAAAGTCGATAAAGAAGAGAACGAAAGCTCTTGGTAAGCTCTTTCCTGCAGAAATTACACGAATTCAATTGATAAAGCATGGGATAAAAGCTTCAGTGAGCTTCAGTCGATAATACAGTTCAATTTATTCGCATTGATCATTCAAAATCTTTTCTGTATATCGTATTTGTATTTGATTAAAAAAGATTGGGATGTTCCCGATATAATCTATTGTATAAATATTAGTAGAGCTACTAATAATGACATACAAACAAACGTTTCTGGAACTTATTCAAATTTGTTTTCAATTATCAGGTTTTATTTACATGGAAAATGATTGAGAGATTATTTGCAAATTATTAAGTCCTACGAGAGTGAAACAAAAACCCACCTAATATTTTTGAGAAATTCTGAAAATTTTCAAAAAAAAACCTTAAAAAAATGCAAAGTTAATATTAAGTATTACATTGAATTACCATTGAATATAGGAAGGTAATCAATTTTAGATTGTTTTTACAGATTAGGAACTTTGCACTTACGAGTTTGTTCGGCTTGGCATGCAAAATTATACATAACTTAACTATTAATATTCGATTTAATGACGCGTAATGGTCGAACATATTATGGCAAACTGTGCGACTTCACTACTGTTGTAATAACTGAGGAAAATCGGTTGAATCTCAATTTTAGAGAGGAAACTGCTTACCTTGTTAAAGTTGCTAATTTGTCCTCGCGGCCACTTGAACTTATTCCATCTTGATTCTACGCTCAGTTCACATAATTCCAAGAGAATTTATTAATGTAATATTGGTCCATTAAATCTAGATTTAAATAAAAATACAAATTGCATTTTTTTATACAAAACAAACAAAACAAATTTGCGGAACTAACAAAAAATCGATTAAATTCTGTGCTTGAAAATTCCCTCAAGCGTGGATAAAAAATATTGTAGAAAGATTTCACTTTTGTGGAGCGAAATAAAGGAATTTAATATGAATTTACACTTCACTTTAAGCAAAATACATGTGACAGTGGCAAATAAAAATCTTGAAAGGAATCAATTAAACTATAGACGTGAGCAAAGTAAATTGACTTGTCACTTTATTATTAAAGGGAGAAAAATTGTTTGTCATACTGTAGCAATTTAATGTTTAATTAAAGACCATGACGTTTCTATAGTAAATCTGCTTGTAGTAAATCTGCCTGGTTTTACATCCAATTAAATAGCCAGGAAATAGTATAACATGAAACTTGGGCAACGAGAGTTTAAATTAGATTTAAAAGAGACACGTATTATGCATGAAAATGAAAAAGCGTTTAATCAATTTTAAGTAAACCAAGAATTAAATCAAGTTTGAACATAACTTTAGGAAATTATACTCAAAGGTTATTTGACTTTTTTAAATTTCAAGCTCGAACGGTTAAATATAAGCAAAATTTAACTTTAAGCTTAATAAGTTCAAGCCGAGCTTATAAATATGCACCACATCGTTTAATTTAGTTTACGGAAATGTAAACATAAACTATAGAGATTGTGAATATATCGACCCCTATTTTCAGAAGCTGGTAGAAGTTGTAGTGGAAGTTTGTGGTACATACATATACATATATTTAGGATGTTATAGGTCAATGTAAACAACAGCAGCATACATAACGAGACGTGTTTCCGATCACTTAATAAGATTTTATCTGAACAATAACTCCGAATTATTGCACATATAAAATGTGTACATAAATAAAAAAATACCATGGATTTTTTCATAAAACTACAGAAAAGTAATATCCAGGACAAAATGTTATTTCGCAATTCAATCAAAATTTTTATTACTGTGGATAGACGTAAAAAGTGTAAAATTCTGAACGATAAATGGATGCAAGTTCGAATTGAAAAAACAGCGAGGCGTTGTAAGTGATAAGAGAAAATAGAAATTCCCGTTCGAAAAAACGAACCTCTCTTTTATATTTTTCTTTTCAAAAAGAAATTGATTGGAAATCTATGCTTTCCACTCTAGACAATGAAATAAAGTGGATTCGAAATTTTCTCTGTAATGGATTGGATCTGGAAACTCTGACAAATAACTATATACGAGAATTAAAAAATGATTGTTCGAAAATCTAGATTATATTCAGATATCGCGATCATTGTGGTTAAATCGAACCGCAAATGCTGTCATCCCATTTTAAGGAAATGCATGTGATATGCGCACATGCATTTAACTGCAGACGGTATAATCCAACAAATGTGACAGCTTTCGCAACTACGTCACGAATATTTGAATACGTAAAATATGGTAACAACAAAATGTAGCAAGTCTGGAGATTTCTCAAGGAAACAGTAAAAGTAGAAAAAAGAATAACAGAAAATAAATCTATATAAATAAAATCATCACTTAGATATTCTTCGAAATTCGATCAAGTGGAAATAATTAAAAACTTTTACTCAAAAGTTTAATTATATTTTTTTCAGTATAAAGAGAGGAACGTGAAAAATACATAACTAACTCCTGTCTTCTACTAGAATTGCGATGAGTTTGGTTTCTTTTCTTTCATTCTTCAGAATTTATTCGAGGCACGTATTTTAAATGCACGCCTTTTCTATATACTTGCAAAGATGAGATTGTTTTCATAAAGGTGTCTAATAAAATATTATCCGAAGACAACCAATTACGTGTGACAATATCATTTCCTGGTTTCTGTTCTCGAAAGATGTCAATATCTTTTGTTCTCCTCTCTTCAATTTCATTATAATGCAAGACTGATTCATGAAAGAGCGCCAAAGGGGTTCAGTTTTCTCAAGGTAAAAATATAGAGTTGCTAAAATAAGGACACAGGGTTACGTAATAATGGTACTTTTTTCTGGAATGAAGAAAAACTATGGAAACAAATATTATATAATTTAACTAGACATCTTATCATGCAAAGTCAATTAATCATACATGCATATTACTTATAAATATATTTATCTCAAAAATAAGAAAGCAAAATTCATTCTGTAAAATTTTTGTAAGAGGCATTCAATTCGAACTGCAATACGAGAACGTGTTTGTAGTTTGCTTTCCATTTAGATATCAGTTAGAGTCCTCATCGTATTGGCACGTGTTCCAATTCCTGATGCTACCGAAATAAAAAAAGGATTTGTCTTCTCCTAAAACACATATTCAGGGTGTTAATATTTGACTCGACAAAATTCACATCTCTGTCTTAGTTTTCCCCAAGGATCGAATTTGTATTTTTGAGAAATTCCTGACACCTAACTCTCTCTGGAATACGACAATAAGTCTCAAGGATAATATGGTCAACTCTTGGTGCCTGAGGAAAATCTGACACAGACCTATTTTTTATCTCATCCAATTCTCTTCCAAAATCAATGCCAGAAAAATATCAAAAATGGGGATCTCAATCCATTTTTTATCGAATGTATGCCCTTACTATGAAAATTTCAGTTAGGAGTTCCATAATTATAATAGATCTATTTTGAAATATGTCCAACTACAAAATCTCAAATCGATTGAAAAAGTATCTTCGTTTATTATGAATAGCTGATCTTCTAAACGCTTTTCTGACGAAAAAATTGCCCGCGGATAAAATTGGGTAAATGTAAGAGATTAATTATTTCAATCTTACAAGAAAATCGTTTCTTCAACATCAAAAATATTGTACCTCATTAATATTTTTTCTAATATTAGCTTCACAGCAGAAAATATAAGTTTCTCAATGAAATATTTTACTCAAAAACTTCATAATTATGAAAAGAAATTATTTGGAATTATGACTAAATATTTATGAGTATGTCCATAACGTCACTTAAGCACTTCAGAACATAAATCTTGACTAAGCTTGCAAAGCTGCTTTTCTCGACAAAACGCGTAATGGAACATGTCACAGTATTTAAATCCTTCATTTGTGCTTTTCAATAAATAGGCAAGTACTTTAAAATAAATACACGTTTTCAAATACAATATGAGCGAATTTTTTTATTGGTAAACACAGTAAAACGGATAAATTTTGTACAATATACAGAACTCCATATATTCTATCGACATTGCATGTTTAAATATATAATATAAAAATCCTCATCGATAAAATAAAATATGGCTCTGAATCAATTTTCCTAGAGGAAAGTGGATTATTTGGATTCTTGAAAGTTGGAATTAGAGCTCTGGAATTCTTCCAAAATAGAGAGCAATTAATTACAGAACGCTAATGATTCTTCTTGGACGCAGATACTTTTCTCAGAATTTTCACAAGTTTCGTATGAAACCGTTGTTTTATGGCCCCGATTTAATTTGTCGCGAGTGCGATTTTATTATAAAATTTTCAGAAGTATACCATCTCATAAAACGATTTTCCCGCAACGGACACAAACTTGGACGAAAATTAGATATTAGAGGATATTTTATGGATAAAAGTTCGGATTTACAACTTTTTTAATATTAATAACCATTTTTGACCACTATATTATATTTTTTATTGAAATAAAAAATAGATACGTAGTTTCTTTTTAAATTATTCCGGATTGAGTACAATGAAAAGTATGAAACATGATTCAAACAGTAGGTCCTCGAGTTATCATTTGTTTAACTAAAAACAGACCAGAAAATAAAAATCTAGTGTGATAGTATTTTATTTTTATTTCTAACAAACGGGTATATACTGCTTGAATTTAGGTCAACATTTGATTAAATTACAGTACTGCATGGGACGTAAGCATGAAACTTATGGGATGGCAAGGTGTTGTGTAATAGGTCTATGCATATGGTTGTAAATCTCTCTAGATTCTAACAATTCATTCAAAATAACATGGAAGAAATAAAGTACTCACACATTTTTGTACTAAAATTTAACCACTAAACTTTACATTTATGGGACCTGCATTTTTACAATATGGTTTCATGTTTTTATTTTTCGTAAAAATGATAGTTGCATTATTGTATCATCTATAAAATATTGTGTCGCTTTAAAATTTTATATCCATACTGAATTTAACATCAAAACCAAAATAATCGAAATTTAGTCAGTTCGAAATCTTTCTGTGCTTTTTCTCAATTTACTAATCTATTTATTAATCTATATTTATTAGTTTGAAAACAAATATATTGAAAGTAACGAGAATAGAGTAAATAATATGCATTTATAAAAATAAAAATTTTTTTAACCCCTACCAAGGGGGGTTGATTTATTCTTTGCGACTGCGCTAAATAGACTCGACACTTCTCAAACTCTGAACTTATTTCAGTATGCGGAATGCTCTCGTTCCGTTGTGCTCGAACTTCTGACCATCGACATTTTCCCAAGAAAATTGAATAATGAAATCTCAATTCGATGCATAATTAAGGAATTGGCACGTTTAATTGTCCTTAATAAATAATAAGTAACTAAGCTGATAAAATCCTTCCTATTCAAGAGGATCCTAATTGAAAATCAGTCTAGAACAAAAGTTGTGAAAGTTCCAGTGGAAAGAACAAATTTTAGGGAAATTTAAAAAAAAAATGTGAAAGAAATTACTAGTTTTGCCAATTCAATTTCACAGGATTTGCACCTGAATACTCAGAAAAAAAACTGACATTTTATGACCTGCGAGTTAGTTAATGTGGAAGTTGATGCCATCAGGAGGCTGAAGGGGTTGGAAATTTGGAGATTCTCTGAAAAAAATGAACGAGGTAGACATGTTAAATTATTTTATAATAAATAAATATTATATAAAACTAATAATTTTTTGAAAAATTGTAAGAAAAGGAAGAATGATTTTCTTGAATCAAAAATTATTTCAAGCTCCATGGTTTACAAGGTTTATTTAATTTGGTTTATGCATGCTTATGTAGTTGGAATATTTTATAAAAAATAATTTATTGCTTGATAAATATAAATTAAGAAATGCACTACTAGATTCAAAGGGATCGGCAAATTTAAAAATACAAAATACCATGACTTTGTCTAATTACAGAAACATCTATTAATTATGGAAGAAAGTTTTGAATATTACATTAAAATTTGAAGCGCAAGCTCTCGACTGTGAAATTGCAAATTTAAAGTTTAGGGTCTCATATGGTATATGCTCTGCTTTTAGTAGTACAACTTTGTGTATGGTCAGCCAAGTTTCTATAATTCCAGCTTTGAAGAACCCTAAACTTCAATCAAAGACCTGACCTTAGTCAACAGAAATGTGACTTCTACTTGCAATTATACTTATTCAGAAAGCGGCATTGATTTACTAATGAAAAGAAAGTTCTAAAATAAGCCAAAATGACTAAAGACATATTGTTCTTTTATTATTTATTGTAACTTTAGGATATACTTTTTCTTCAAATATTTAACATCCTCATATCTTATCTATTATTTCTTTTTTGTCGAAATTTTTTGAGAAATTTTACTCCCGTCTTGTGATAATTTTTCTCATAAATCTTGCCTTTTTTTCTGATTACATTTTGCCAAATCTTTCCTCCCCATATATTTTTTGTCTGATAGAATTTCTGTCGGAAATATAATATATATTACTATAGGAATGGTTTTAAGAATACTTTTTTATTGAAGAGTTCTGGCAATAAATTGTAACTCAACTTGTGATTGAATCTAGATAACTAGAATTTAATTATAATTATAGATAACTTTCATACGGTGAACTTTCACACATATATCATAAAAGTTAATAAGAAGTAAGATATTTGATCTGATAAAAATAACAGCAGAAAGCCATTAAAACTAAAAGCTGCTCGAATTTCGACTGATACACAATTACCGAACTTTGATAATAATCCTCTTTTATTTAACCCTGATCCAATTAATCAAATCGATTAAATTTGAAAGTGGGTTGTCACTTTCTGGCTGAACTTCAGTGGATTATAAATAGCTTAGTAATTATTGGGGATGTGAGATTTAATGAGATTTGACTTGGTCAGTAACATAAATCGTTTAGAATTTACATTTCTGGATATAAACGTTGATTTTGTAATTAGGCGAACAATTGGCGTAATACGTGATGAGCATCGATAATCAAAAGTGGTAATAATCGTCAAGTGGTCGAAGGGTTGTATTTCTCCCTTTATTACGAATTCCGCATACCAGCCTCCCCTAATCTCAATGGAAGGACTCCAATCCTAAAACGTGTCTTCGATTGCATCTTACATAATATCACGATATGTTCTCGATTGTTGAATGACTACCTAATAGAGAATAGAAGGGGAGGTAATAATTCATTTCGTGTAGGAATTTCCAACAATATTCGAAGCCTACTTTGCCCTTTTTAGACTTAATTCTACCCTATTCAACTTCCTCTATATGCCCATTTATCAAAACAATTTATTATTATTAAATTTCCAACGGCCACAAGTGCTCCTTCAGAAACTCCATATTCTCTATTCCCTGCCTTTCATAAAATTTATTATTTCTATTTTTTCGCGATGATGTAGAGTTAGGGGGATGATAGTCCGTACCTTATCGGGATTTTATTGTTTCCTATTCTAGAGACGACAATTTATCGATTGTGAAAACATTATTTTCTTGCAAAACGGAAATATCTCTTAACCTTTGATAGTAGGAACTATTTCCTATTGACTTAAAAGCTTAAATCGAAAAGCCTTGAGTAAAGAAGAATTGTACTTATATTTCTCGAGGGAGCATCTTTCTGAAAATATAAATAAATATAAATATGAATGCTTTCTTTCCACCATAAACTTTTAGAGGAAAATAGATATTTTCATCAGTTCCTAAACTAATTATCAATTCCTACATTTATATTGTTTAACATAAAAAAAAACATTTAAAAAAGAATACTAGAGAGTAGCTTTTCAACATGCGCTTCAAAGGGGGTTTAAAAATGTATAGAAGAAAGTGTAAAAGGATTTTATGACCACCCCAGTAATGATATTTTTATAGTACATAAAGGTGTCTTTGTAACAAGTTTTCCGGAAATTAACCTTAAGTAATAAGACGCTGTGTTGATGAAAAAAAGTTGATGTTTCAATAATGCAGAAAGTGCAGCGATTCGATATGTACGTAATTCACGTCTCGGGAGCATCTCTCATCATACATCGTTTTGCCGAGTCTCTAATTTTAAACTTTAATGGATAAATGCATGTGTATGCTTCCTCAAGGCTAGGATCAGAAAGTTTCACTTTAAACTTCACATTAGATGCAGATGTTGATGATTTTTGAGTTAGTTAAGTTAACCAGAATTATGGTTACATTAACCAGGAAAAACAGAAAGGGCATATTTCACCAGAATTTTGACAACACTTTTTTGAGTGTATGAGCTCTCGAATAATATAGGAGAGCGAAATATGGCTTCCGATTATCATGAACTTGCACACCCTCATTGTTCTAAAATGCTTGAGTTAACATAAATTAAACTCGAGTATAATATGCACTTGACTGTTATTAGAACAGGTTAAACTGCACGTATAGAAAATTGAGAATCAATTATAACCCGTTTACAGTCATTTCGAAGCCGACTCGCCCCAAAAAACGATTTTATCATTTTTTTTATCTCTGAGAAATAATCGTGATGCTGTTATTAAATACTAAAATGCATGAAATAATTTTTGTGTTTCTTATGTTAATTTCAAGAGCGACTTTTGTATCTACACAAAATTAAATTGGTCTATTATAAAGCAAATAGGGAATTATAATCTAAGGTGATATAGGTTCTCGTAAACTTTCGAGTAAGCCAGTTGGCTAAGAGAAAACCCAGCAGCAGATAACATTCTGATTTATCGATTCATTAGCATCATATCATGCGATTATCGTTTAAAGCTCAGATGATCCTTAATTGTAAAGATTAAGCTTAATTATTAAACATTATGTCACCTCAGTATGCTTTACATGAAACTGGACTGTTGGAATTTATACTTTTAGTTCCCTTATTTACGAACATACTCAATAAAAATGAATTTAAAAAAAATCTATAAGAAGGGATCTACTTTCTCTTAATTAATTACGATAATAAATGTTAAATAATGGTTATATAACTTTCTTACTTATTTTATATTGCAAATGAAAAGTTTAAAGTTAAACTTTTGTCGTCATCCCTCTTAAAAAATATAATGAGTGCTTTTTATATCGTGGATATCAAATGTCAGGAGAATATAGATCAACGCGAC
Organism: Synergus gifuensis; assembly: GCA_904066015.1. NCBI lineage: Eukaryota > Metazoa > Arthropoda > Insecta > Hymenoptera > Cynipidae > Synergus > Synergus gifuensis. Next base: position 2,657,075 of record CAJFCO010000046.1, on the reverse strand, counting down.
GATAATTGTTTTTGCAAAGTGGGAAGAAAAATTACGTTATCAGACGCACGTTATGGTTTATCAAGTTTAATGACAGGTGACAGAACAATTATGGAATTGGTTTTTAATCAAATATTATAGTGCGCTTCATCTGAATGTTAAGTGATGAGATCTCTGATTCTATTATATTAATTTCATTCATCGATTCACACGAGAATTTCAAAGCATATTTGCTATATAGAAATCATGTTAATGTGAAATTTAATTATGCCTGACTAAATCGTGGATTCAAGCCTTATTTAATTCTCTGGTACTAACAATAAAAATTTCTTATTCAAATGATAATTTAACACCATTGCCGACAGAATTTCCTTAAAGAAAACGTTATATGCGGTTATTCCGCCCATTTTCAGTTGTCCGAGATTTGTTCTGACAAATCCGCCATCTCTAGGCGAGAATGATATTAAGATAAGAAGAGTTTACATACATACGTAAAGCGCTTCTCGTGTTACAAAGAAACAATCTAGAAACCAAATTGGCCTTTCGTCGAAAAGATTTTGATTGCTTTCGAGTCTCTCGACAAATGCGTAGAAACTAGAATGAGGATAGAGAATAGAAATTGCTTCTTGTATACGTGGGTACATAATATTCTCATTCTGACAAAGTAATGTTGCTAGTTAACTTAAAAGCTTAGCAAATTTATCTTTGCAATGGGAATAAACTTCAAAAAGTGAATTATTTCATTTTCAGATCCACATTAGATATCTAGGATCCCAAAGGAGAATTTCTAGAAAATGTTATAATAGGTACATTACTAGATAATGAATTTGCATTTATAATGGATTTTCGCAATTTACAGTCTTTGGAAACAAGAAGTCAATGCTATCTTAGTCAATTTATAATTTAAAAACAAATTTTAAATTGTAGGAAAAGTAGAAATGGCAACTTGTGTATATTTGCTATAGGAAAATTGCATGAATTTTTATCGGTTTGAGAAAGAGTTTCAAGCCCGCATTGTCTGAATCAACACGGAAAATCTGGTAAAATCCTCTGTAACAAGACTGTTCACTGAAATTTCTTTAAATCCATTGAACGATTCAAGTTTCTGATTGCAAGGTTTCTCCCTTTTCAGACCTTTTATAAGAAGAAATAGAGAACGGAGAAATCTGGTTTCAAATTTCATAAGTTAAGGAGATTTCTCTCGGTGTTTTCTTGTATCATTAGATATAAAATTTAATCGGAAGGGGAAGTCTCTTTATTCCTAAAATACTCCACAGAATCTCGTTATCCCACGCCGCCAACAATTTACTTAAATAATCCGAGTTTAAGAGGATTAAAAATTATAGCGAAATGCTATGGGAATAGAGGTAAAAGCAGATTAAAATAAAAAAGCTTTACTTCTGAGAATTCACATTTAATCAAGTGGAATATCAACTTAAAAAATTGAACTTTTTTTTAAATATTTGAGGATAATTAGAGGAAGTGTTCAATTAGGGAATTTTACCATTCCCACTAATCAATTGACTGAAAAACCTGCCAAAAGAAACAGTTTTTTAACAAAAAATAACTTCAGAAAAAAAATGTTGACTAAAATCTCCTTTCGCGGAGAAAGATCAAACTGGAAATTTAAAAAATTCGATTTTTTAAACTTTAAAATGACACTAGTGAATAAAAAAAGAAACGGTTTTTGGTTCTATTTTTAGGACATGATAAACTAAAAATTGTAGAAAAAAATCGTCCAAAAAGACGTCTGAAACTTCAGATGAAATGGAAATTATATTAAATTAAATTTTTTTTCACAACAGGAAGTATCTCGTAAAAGTTGATGCGGAAGAAAGGAAAACGAGATTGGGTATATTATTCTTTCTGCCTGAAGGCTGAGAACAGACAATTCATTCAGTTTGATAAAACTGAGGAAGAATTCAGGAGGAAAGTGTTTTTTCTAATAAAAGACCTAATCTCTCGTATTTGTTCATCTTTGTGTTTTAAAGAATTACTTAAGAGCAATAAATTGCTACGATCGCGTGATAGTGAGTAATGGCTATCAAGACTCCCTTATTCGTGCTGATAAGGGTGAAAACAGTACTGAATAAACATTCGAGTTACTTGAAGAGAGAATACAATTTTCCTCGATTAATTTTATTCTTGTTAGAATGAGAGTGACGCTCTTTAACTTTTTTCTAAATTATTTTATTAAAAAAGGAAATTGATTGACTTAAAAATGCTTCTTTTGACGATTTATAAACTGGAACTTAGATTAGGAAATATTCGGGAAATTCTCTTGCGTTTGAGTAGGAAGATAAGCTTTGACAAGGTTGTGTAAAGGGATTAAGAACAAAGAACAAGCAATTTATCTGCAACCCTCTGATTATGTGGTTTCTGTATCTTTCCCTAAATCTCATCCCATCCTTGAAATTACAGAAATTTCTGTAGGATGTGTTGAATTACTTTTACAAGAAGCTGTTAGGGTTCTTGTGAATATTTAATTTTCCAAGTGAATTGATTTTATCTGAATTTTTTTATAAAATGAAGTGATTATGGAAATTATTTTTCATTCTAAGATAGTAATGATAATTAAAAATGAATTTAATATTTATTTTAAAGTTTCAAAGTAAAATGAGCTGTAATTACTAAAGTTTATTAATCTTCCACTTATTTCTTGGAAATGAAAACTTTGCAGACATTCATTAGATTTATTAGAAACTTAAATTTTATTGAGAATATTTTACAGTTGCTTTTGAATTAGTATTAAAATATTTGAAATACATATAAATTAGATCGTGGCTACATATGTTAATGGTTGCGCGACCTTTACTGGAAAAACCAATTACAGCTTTTATTGCATTCGTTTACTCTCAGTCATAAATTAAATGCCGATAAGTGAGAATGCAGTTTATTTATGGGAACCATTGATCGCCCGAAATTCAAATTAAATAGGAGCAATTTCATTCGAAATTCTGCAAGGAAAAAATCCAATCAAATTTTGCAATAAAAATTATTTAAAGATATAATTTCATATCAGATTAAGTTAAGTAATTAATTTAATTGATCAAATGAATAATATATGAACGATTTCCATGCAATTTCTCTGCTCTCTGTATAAATGATAAAATAAAAGATACTAATTTCATTAATTTAATTTTATTAGAAAAATCATCTCTAGTTTTGTTGTAAAGAATGTTATAAAAAGTTTCAGACTTCTCCTTAGGGTGTGTAATTTTTTCGTAGGGTGGAGGAGTATAGATTATTTATTTTAGGCGTCAAAATAAAGAAACTTGTCTAGCCAAGGGCGCAACTACAAGAAATAAGTATATAAAGATCCCAAATGTAAACTTCGACCTTTGAATAAAATTCCATTTCACAAAAACGACAGAATTTTGTCAGTTGTAAAAAGTATAAGAAGCTGTTTATATTTAGAATATATTTTTATTGAACTAATGGTATGGGAATTGGAATTTAAAATTAGAGATTAATCAAAATACACTTTTAAAGGATGTGATTTTGCAGAACAAGAGATTTCTCAAGAGCTCGACTCTTTAGAAGTAAACAGGATTTACACAAGTTAGTATAACTGTCAAATGAATTGAGAATGTGGGTAATGGCGGAATGTAAATTTACGTTCAAGGAAATTCGCCCGATTGAATATATTATTCATTTATTGCGCGCAACTAATTTTAAATCTCATTTTAAATCGAAAAGGAAACCTGTTTTTCATGTAATTTTTTTTTGTATCTTTAGAATAAATAAAACTAAAAAATAGACTCATTTATTTAATATATTTGTTATAAATGTTCATTTAAAAAATTAAAGCATTAAAATTTAAAATAGCTCGTAAAAGTGTTTTATACTATTCTGTCAAGGAAAAGCTTGGATAAAAAAAAGCTTCTCTGCTTTAAAAAATACAATTTTATAGTGTTTTAAAACCAATTTCAAACCATTCTTCCTTCATAAATAGATTCCAATTACTTTGGTCGGCGTAACTAGACTTTCTTAATGGAAAAGTTGATCTGGTATACCTTGGGATTGTAAATAAAATTTTCTTTTCATTTTACAAAAAAGATTTAATGACATTGAAGCTTAAAGGACTGAAGTAGACATTTCCTTTTAGGTAGAGTATCAAAAAATTTGCTTCCAGATAATTTACATATTTAAAAATCTATTTCGTATCCTAGAAAACAACAAGCGTAATTATTTTTTACTTCTTTTAAAACAGAGAAAATGGTAAGTGCAAAAATAGCTAAAAGGTTTTAAGGTTCCATCATTTTTAATGTAACTGTTTACGGTGCTGATTACTGCACTTTTACCTAGTAGTATTATGGTTTATCTTGATAAGTGCTGAAATAAGCCAGGAAGATAAAAAAAAAACGTATATCAATAGGTTTTCTCTTCCCATTACTAGGCAGCAAAGTAGAAATTAGTTTGAAAAGGAACTATAATTTTCCTCTATAATGTCTTGAGAAAGAAATGGTGGTAATAATGACGATCGTTATGGGGTTATATATTGAACAGATAACTAGGCTTTACACAAAAGAAGATATCCTGAAGGATGAGGAAAATAAAATAATATTACGACCTACATAAAAGTATGAAACTATCTTTTATCGAAGAAAAGTCAAAGAAATCTTTCAAATTCTAAAATAAAAAGAAAAGAAGGAATGAGCATTACTTTTATTTTTTCACATGTACATTTCATTGGTAGGGATATCTGAAGTAGAATAACGAAACCAGAATCTTTTTTATGTGTTCAGCAACCTGTTGCATGGTACTCAAAAACTTACTATTAGTATCGGAAATTGCAACTCTTTGCCAAAAGTTGTTTCTAAAAAAATTATAATATTATAATTAACTCAAATTGCAGAAAATATTACAATTAAATACAATACTTTAATTTAATTTCAATAAAGGAAGGAATAAAATATTAATAATCAAAGAAGCAAAGAAATCAAGGACTTGTTAGATTTATTGGAACCGTTTCAGCAAACGGAAATTTAGAAGTGACTTTTATTTATTCTAGAGCCTTTCATTCTTAAGAAATAACGAGTATTCTTCAGATTTTAACATAAATCTCTGAATACAATCAGATTATGTGCTTGATCAGAAAATCGAAGAAAGAGAATAATTTTCAAGGCACTCCTAAGATTGTAATTCCAATATTGAGATTTCTTATTAAGATTCTAAATTTAAAGACTGCTTTAACTTTCAAGACTTGATTAAGTTAAAAAGTTGAGAAAAAGTAACAGTCTGTACATTTTAATCTTTGTTTCTAGAATAGAAATGCAGCAGAATTACCATATTTTTCTCTCATTTTCGAAATTGTCAATATGTTGTGTCAGTTCGTATCGCTCGTATATCAAATTTCTTCATTAAAATGTTTTTGCTAAACGGAAACAGGCATAAACTTGTTTTGACGAGAATAGCATCAGATTTCTTGAGTTTCCTCGGTTTCCAAGTTTGCAGTTTACAAAACCACGGAAGCGAGATTGCGAGTTCTTGATCAATTTCAACTAGAGCTGGAAGCAAATCACTGCAAAAGGAACGTCAGAAATCAAGAGGTTGATAGTTACTAAGTCGAGTTTAAGAACCCTCTCTTCGTTAATGGCGCCTTGAAGTAAACAGTTGAAGAGAAGAGAGAATTTCAATTAACTGAATCTGAAATCGTAATAGACTTTAATTCAAAATTCGATAATTTAAATTTCTTGATTAATTAGCAAGTAGTTAAGTAAGCTAAGAGTGTATTGCAGAATCCCTTTTTGTATCATCATATGTATTTTATAAAGGTGCTTAAAAACTGTATTACCAGAAAAAGGTTTTATGTTTATATGATGTAAAGTTTATATTCACAATGTCATAAGAAAATAACGACTAATTGAATATTGGAGTTTGTAAATTTTATAAGGCAACAAAATTAGCATATTTATTAATTTTAAAGTAGGAATAAATCTCCGCCTTTAGCCTAAAATAACGTAATAACAAATTTCTCAGAAGCACAAATACTCTTCATAAAATTTTCAGAGTTATTCCACTCCCCTAGCATAATATCGTCTTGCTTGAAAAGATTGATTAAATTTTCTTACACAGAATGGACCATATTTTTTTATCGCCTGGAAAAACGTGATTTGAAATTTTTTCCTAATAATCTATTTAATAAAATATTTTATTTTCTTAAATATTTAAATATTTTATCACTAAAAACGTGAATTTTATCGAGAATGTAATTCGAGTGATTAATTGCATATCAAATGAGAAATATATCGGAAAAGAAATTTTGCGTCCCATGAAAACCTCATTAGCGAGAATGCTTGATGGCTAATGTCACACACATTAATAAATTAACTTTACATACATTCATAAGGAGGCATGGCAAGAAGGCTATTAAACACGAAAATTGGAAATTTTCATTTTTAGAATAAAACTATTTTACATATTTAAAAGTATTACACACGATAGCTAGGATGGAGAAAATGTTTTCATGGATCTTATCGCAAATTAGAAACGTGTTTGTGAAGAAAAAGAACGGAAGTGGAAAGAATTTCCGCACAGTCGGAATTTCCTTTAATTTAAATTTCTATTCTCCTCGAGTTGATTCTCGATTTTGTCTAATTTTTTTTAAAAAGATGAAATTAATTTTATTTTAACATATTTCTATTAAAAAATTGAGGGTACCTTTGTGTTATAAAGAAAATTGTGGTAAGAATAGCGTCAGTATTTCTTTCCTTCAGTCATTTTTCATCTTATATTTCCAGTTTCCTGCAGAGTAAAGTGCCGTATTTCTTTAGGCTTTATAAGATTTTCTTTGCATCATATAAAATGTTATACGGGAAGTAATGTTTGTTAAAAGTAAGAGGAGCCTCTTGATTTCAGAATTACGTATGTGAATACGTGGAATAATAAAATTGTTATATACTTGTTTGGGGCAATTACAATTTACGTTGAATTTGGAAACTTTCACTTTTAATTTCAATATCTTGGGGTCTCAATGTTTCAAATAATGACATCACTTGTATATTTAGTTTATCTAAATCAAAGAAATTGAAGCATTGATATACCGTCAAAGAAACATTTCTTTGATTCAAACAAACATTAGTTTGAATCAAAAAAACGAGTTTTTTTCTTAGTGAAGCCTAATTGGGACACATTACATTGTGTTAAGTTTTCATTTGTGCTTATCATTTTTGCATTTCAAATCTAAGAATCATATAAATATATTAAAATTATAAAAATAAAATAACACGAGTACATATTTCTAGAAATGATTCGAGAAAATTGAACTTTCATGAAATTTAGCCCATGTAAGTGGGTATAAGGGCATAAAGTTGCATCAGATGAATGATGTTTTCAAACTCGATATCCGCTTACTATCGATAGGGCACATAGATTGAGCGCTAGAATCAGCGCGGTATAAAATGTAAAAAGAAGAAAATTGTAAAAAAAAAATGAAAAAACGATTCAAAAAAAAAAAAGTTAGATGAAATACGTATCAGTCTGATATTTCACACACAAAGAAAAACTGTGCCCGTGGCTGTAGGTTCTTTCGATCAATACGATAAATCTTAAAAACGTAAAGAAGCGTGAAATAAAAGAATAAATAACATCCTAAAAAATGTTGTCTATCCGACACAATTTCTTTTAAGTCTGGGACACAAGAGTCCATTGGAAGAAAGTTTTGTTCAAGATTAAGAATAACGGATTGAGTTATATTGTCATTAGACCTAAAATTTTATGTTTAAAAATAAAAAATTGATATATATTTTATACACTCCAAGAGAAAATATATTTCTGTGAAAGACGCGGGTCACAGAGGATATTACTTCTTGGCTCAATCTTTCCTATTCACGTATTCTAATCTTCGTATGCAAATTGTGAAATGATGAGACGTAAAATTATTAATAACTTATCGATTTCTCTACTATATTTCACATTTTTATGATTCATAAGTGAATATTTTAGTATATATAAACCCCTGGATTCACAAAAGAATTTTCGGCTATATTATTTTCATTCTTGTATTTTAAAAGAATGATTTTAGAAGAATTGAGAGAGAAATTGTGGGAGGTTACTAAAATGATAAAAATCGATGGCTTACTTAAATCAAGAGAGCATTTGTGGGCTAGAGGGTGAATAGTATGGGAATGTAAAGGGTCAATTTTTATCTGTTCGAGGGAAACTTCATTGCTTAGTCAAGATTGACCTTATTCAATTTTTTGTATGACCTTTAGCACGATAAAATCCCAATCCCCAAAATACTCGTATAATCAAGAGAATCGAAAGCCGGAACATTTGGTAGTACACAAAAAAATTCTTTAAAACCTTCTTCAATTTTCTGTGTCATGCAAAACTCGAAACGATAAGTGTGTGAAAAGGGAAGTCTTTCACTCTCAATAAAATTTCTAAAACGTACGTCAAACATTTATGTTGAGTATCAAATTCTTACAGTGTAGAATACAAGTGAAAAAGAATTTATTTTCATGTAAATCTAGAGCATCTTTTAGAGATTTTCCCGATGCCAAATTTAGGACACATTTATAATAATAATAATATTTAATGACGATAAGAAATATTATCTTTATTAACGAGTAATTATTTTCTTCAAAATAAATTCATTTTGATGTCTGCTTCTTTACTAACACTTTTTGTTTGCCTTTTCGTTTTATATCCTATTTTTCACTCGCTGTACAACGAAGTGTGATGACAATATGTCACGTTTCTGGCTACAACTCACTATAAAATAAATAGTTGAGCTTGACAGTCGTAAATTTTTCAATTTAGAGAGAATAAATGTTAGATTTTCAACGAAAGCTTGAAATTCATTCCATTAGAAGGTAAAACTAAGCCTTCATTAATAATAAAAAGGAAAATACTTATTTTTAAAAAAATTTTAGAATTTTAGAATATTAATAGCTGGGTTTTAGGTCCGTAAATGCAATTGGTCACTTTTGCTATATAGCCAACTTTTATTTCTCTTGTACACGTGATAAATTACTCCTCCATTTATTGAAACTTTTTTCCTAATTGCCCGATGATATTCAAAGCGAAGAATCACATCCCACAAGTAAATTGGCTCAAAGCCGATGAAATGCCTGACAAATCGAGATTCAATTATTTTTTGATATTTGATAAATTCGTGGAAATCAATCAGGCGATTCACGACAAGTTTACTGAATGGAAAAGCTTTCAACGATTCAAAGCAAAACCAATGCAACATCGAAAGCAGTAGAAGTCCTGCTTTATATAAAAAAAAAAGATTGAATAAAGATTTTCATGTTGATTTCACACAGAGAGAAAATTTATCTAGCATATTTTTCTTTTGTACAGTGAAAATTAAATACCTATTACAAAAAAAGTGATTCCCAAGGTATTTTGATTTTGGATAAAAAAATATATATTATAAAATGATATTGCTATCGCGCTTGCAAATCTTTGTCTGACTGTATACGGACCTTTACTACTTCCCTGGCTGGCTAGCCAAACATGACCTGTTCTACTGACTGGGATAACATTATTTTAAACATTTTTCGAAACAAAATCACAACATATAATTTTATAATATATTATATAGATTATAATATATTATAAACAGATAAAATCAGTAATTATCAGAAACCATTTATTGGACTAGTCTATTTTTCCTGATAGTCTTAAATCCAGCCAAAACAAGCTATTTACAAGATATCAACGAAACTTATCAAAGCATGATTAAACTAGGTACATCTCAGATTTGTAGGAGATTATCTTCTGATCTTTCCTGAGATTAAGTTTATATGATGCGACAAGCTTGGCCTTTGAATGGATGCAATCACGATAAGTTTCCATTAAACGTTAACTAGAAATGACGTTGGTTCGAGGGTCCATCTTCTGTGGTACTTATCTTATTTAACGAAAATCAAGCCGGATTTTCAGGGTGACTTGGGGGGTGACCGACTCACTTCCACACCATTAAGGGCATTAGAAGCAATTTCAGATTACACCCTTTCATACTCTGAATACAAATCGTAAAATTTAACGTTAGGTCGAAAGTTCGCTGACTAGTTTCACATTTAAAGGGACAAGTTTTGCTTCCTTCAATGAATAAGTTCCGAATCAAGATCAGAAATGTCTAGAATAATGGAGAGACCGTCAATAACCAGATATGTAGTGGCAAGCTAAATTGTCACATTCAATCGAACTTAAATATGCTATTTACTGTGAGGTCGTTCCTTTATGCGCAGCAAACATTTTGCATACAAACGAGACAAACATGCAAAACCGAGTTCTCCCATTGAAGAATAAAATCGGAGCAAACTTACATACAATTACGTCAGAAGTTCCATAAATTCGAAGTTTGTGTATTGTTTCCACGAAGGGTGTTAAAACTTTTGAAGAAAAGACGTAAAACTCTTATCTGCAATATTTTTTTTAAGTGCACCGGATTTTATAGATAGTAAACTCGTTTTATTGTGTTACATTACTGATCCGTTTTAGGTTTTATTCAACTTTGATATTATATGTTCGTCAAAAGTTTCAAAAAGAAATGATTTTTTTATTTCACGACTTTAGTCCATACCACAGTCACCATTTAATAGTTTATTATAATAAATAATAATAATAATAATTTTTCTTTAAAAATTTGGTTTATAAATTTTCCAAAACTTTCTTTCAAATAGTATAAGAGATGAAAATTTCCGATCAATTTACGAAGCTTATATGTTCAATCCTGTTACGAAAGTTAAGTCGAAGTTGCAAAGTAAGCAAAAAACCTTCGGGTACGCTTTTACGATCGACGTGTTCTGGAATAAGGAAATTTCATTTAAAACAAGACTAAATAAAATTGCACTGACCACAGTCTTATTTTGCTTGGCTTTATTACAAGTGTTAAGTATGATTTAAAATACTCAATAAATATTTAAACAATAAAAAAATGAATTAAAATAGTAAAATCTTTTTCCTTCTTTTTTATATTACTCAATTAATATAGAAAATGTTTGTATTTATTTACGCATTGAATTTTTTGTCTAATTCTAAGTGAAAATTCACAAATTAAAACTGAAGTGAAGGAACTTTTATTTGACATAAAGAGACTGTGAAATAAGAAGACGGTATAAAATGTGGGGTTGAATATCTTCTCGCAGTACGAGAACAAAATGCTTTTCATTTCATGGAATGGAGCTAAACTTTATTACATAAATTTCAAAGGAGATGCTCACTCCATCGAAGAAATTGTTGTATTTACGGTAACTACTTGCAAGCATTTGAACTTTGAAGTCAACTCTTTAGAGCCTTCGAATTACGACTTTAGCACACTATTTCCTCTCCAGTAACTTCGAGATCCTGTCAATCGTATAGAGTGGCGAGAAATATCTTTTATTGACTTTCGTTCATCGTTTCAGTTGCAAACCATTATTCAACTAAAAAAATAATTCTATTTAAATACGTATGATACTTCGATCATATTTCCAGTTATTAAAATTATCTTGTCCGAGATTCAGAAATACCTGATAAGTCAAGGTTAAAGGTGCAATTTTATGCAAAAACAGTCCACTTATTACTCGATTACTCCAAGGAAAATTGCATAGAGCAGTGCCAATTGAGACTTTAAATGCCTTAATTACAGTGGGAAAATTATTACTTGATTTGAAAGTCAAGTTAGGGAAAATATAGGCTAGAAAAAAATATGAAAGCTTTGCAAATATTTTTGGCTAAGGAAGTACAAAAAGTTGGAATTTCTATATGGCTCCAGCCAGTGAGAATAAATTTTGAGCGAAAATAGACATAAATTGTCCTTTATGAAGCGAGCCTTATTCCACGAATGAGGTAGAACTCACATCTATTATTCATAATCCGTTCTATGTTATAGACCACATTTTACACATTCTTCCAAAAATGCCTTTTACATCCACATTTTACAGTTTTACGATTTTTCCTGTAGAGAATTCAATTTCACTAAAAAGATGACATACTTTTTTAAATTCGAGTTTTTAATTCTTATAATGTAGAGATTAGAGTTGAGATATAATATTTAAAATCATTTCATGATATTAAATATGAGATAATGGTAGTAAGAAAGCTTGCTTAAATCCTTTTCCTTTTTCACTAAACTGGTCCTGCATAAAAGTAAAAAAAAGGCAAGAAAGAAGATATTAAATTTACGTTCCGACACGTGATACACCAACAACGGAGATTAAAATTTTGAGCTTCTTATATTAAAATACATTGAAAATACCATATTCCCTTAGGTAAAATGTACTAGAGCTAAATTTTATTTTTTCTCTTTCTTGTATATAATATTAAAAGTACTATTTTGTTTGTACGAGTTTGTATATATACTCTCGTGAAAACGAGGTAAATAATATGCAAATTCATTTTCTAACTACAACAAACTTAGTTGCCTGCTCTCTCTGCTGTTAATGTAACTTTAGAATGGAAATAAATTCTAACTAACAATAAATTAATTTGTATAATAAGTTACAGTCTATATAAAAAATTAGAGAAGTCGTCTTTTAGTTTGCTATTTACGCTTGAAAGGATTGGAAATTTATATTAAAATTCGTAAAACTCGTCAGTTCAAAAATCTGGTTACTACATATTAATTAATCCCTGTCACGTTTGAGATTTTCGTCTTATTTAGCATATACTTGCGTAATTTTCCACTCCAACGAACTCCCCAACCGACTAGAAGAACCGAATTTTTAATGAGAAAATTTAGGATTTCATCGCCAATAATATTAATCAAACTAATATAATTAAGGTCAAATTAGTTAAAAGAATTTTTTTATTTAATAAAAAAATCTGTTAAATTGAATTGTTTCATTTATTTCCGAATTTTGCAAGTTTCTTCACAGCTTCTTTCTCAGTATTAAACCCAATACTGTGAAACATTAAATTGCATCTTGACCTACTGTTCGTGACTTGAAATGAAAAGATTGAGAGAAGATTGTAATCTCAATACTTTTCAACATAAAAGTAGATAAAAGAAAGCGCAGTAGTAAAAGACAGTTTAGTCAGACATGACGTACTTCCTGAGTTTCATAAATATTGACATTTTCGTCATACGTTTATTTGATTATATAGATTTCCTTAACCTTCTCTTTTAAAATTATAATGAGATACCAAGTTTATGTAATGAATTGATCAAGCTAAAAAGTTCACCCGTTAATGGAGATTAAAAGCTTGATGGAAAGATTTTGTTAATTAGTTCAAAAGCAAAGAACAGATTGAAATTTAAATTACGTTTTTTATACTAAATATCTCAAAAATATTAAAAAGTGAATTTCTACGGAATTAAAGTAGGATTAAACGATTTTCTTAATTAAAACAAAAGTGAAGATCAAAGAAAGGATCTGGAGTTTGAAAGTTCAAAAGGAGAAAACATATAGTTGGATATCTGGACACATAACCTCGTGATATCATCTCCCACGATTTACGAGCCAATTAAGTTATGAAAGCTTCGTAAAACCTGTTACGATACTACAGACTTTTCTTTATTTTTTTTCCCTTTAGTTTAAATCTGAAAATGCCTCGTCATATGCATCAAACTCAATCCTCAAGTGGTCCATTTGAAAGTTTTTAAATATGTATCTACTTTCTCGTTCGAGCTATCTTTTATTTAAAGCTGATTTCATATTTGAAGACTGATGATCCACTTTGATGCTAAAGCAATGAGAAATAATCTCCAGAAACAGCTTTAATCTTTTCATAAAATAGATAAAAGAACATGTTAAATTCAATGCAATTTATTGATAAGATTAATGAAATCTAAGTTACAAAAATCTACAAGATTATAAATTACAAAAAAAATAATATAATACTATATTTTATAACTTTTAGAAATAGTTGGAAGCGGTTCTGAAAAAAATCTCAATATTGATCTCCTGTGCATAGGATATGAGACAAAATGATTTATGAGAATAGTTATGAAATTATTATAGAAATTTTCTGAAAGTTACGTCAATTTCGAACTTTTCAATTGCTAATTTTCTCACCCTCTGTTCTCACTATTCAATCATTTGAGTTTTGACTGACCATTCTTCATCTTTTTTCAGATACTCAATCAGAATTACAGCCAAATCGAAGATGACGGTCAATACGTTCCTTATGAAGAGCGACCGGAAACTTATATTGTCCCAGCAGTATTTCTCATTATATTAGTCGTTGGAGTCCTGGGAAATGGGATTCTAGTGCTTACATTGCTGCGTTACCCAAGCTTGAGAAACATTCCAAATACTTATGTTCTGTCCCTGGCTCTTGGGGACCTTTTTGTAAGAAAACGTTTTTTCTACTGTTTACAAAATAATCAAATTATTCCCACCAAAAATAACGCAAGTGTGTATTTTCTATCATCAGAGGGGGTTGAACTATTATATTAAATTAATATAAATCTAATATAATAAAATATACTTTGTCAATCAAGTTTTATATAAAAAATTCCGATAAATAATTTAACTAGCTTCTGATAGAAAACTAATGATGACAATAGCAACTAGACGATAAAACTGCAATTCATTGCCATAATTTTCCTCCTTTTTTACACGAGGTAGTAATAACTTTTATCCTCAGAAAGTAGAAAATGATTCATTGTTCAGATGTTCAGTTACTTACAAGATCGTATCCTTCCTTTTACCTTTTCAATGTCAACAATCTATAAAAGATTATCAACTAACTGTAAAAGCTTTTATGTGAAATTGAATGAATGACAATTGTCTGTTTTTTTTTTTTCATTTATACATTTTTCTTTTCTAACTCTTTTTAAGTTAAATAAACTGAGCAGAAAATCCCTTTGAGTAAGAAGGATTGTTTCTCAATATTCACGAATAGATTTTGCAATAATATGCAATGCGATTCACGATTTTGCCAGGAAATTCCTCACTGCTTGAATTACTTAACTTCTCGTCTTCTGCAAGACAAAGACGAACCATTCCACCCTCTTTTGGTCTTGCAATCGCTGTAAGGTCCATAAATCAAGTTCCCACTAAAACTTTGTCAATGTCGTTTGATTTGCCTACCTTACTGCAGAAGAACTGAAAAATCCGAGGAAAAATCATAGAAAATATATGCTATATTTATGATATATTTTAATTCGAACTATATTTAAACATAAATGAAACGGGTATTATACAATTTTGATCTTATTATAACTAACTTTATCATAACTAACTTTATTATAACTAATTTTATTATAACTAACTTTATTATAACGTATAATTTTATAATTTAATTCGGCAGTAGTTTAGCAAAATTATATGCTATAATGCATAAAGTTTGCAGCTCAGGTGGTTTATTGTGACGGAATTTCAATTACGCGCTACTGCGCAGGACAACAAAGGAGATTGAAAGTATATAGCACATTTTGGCTAACGTCCAGTTTAAACAGGTTCTTCCTTATCTTCAAGTGAGACATATGTGTATAATAATCTCGTTCGTTTATGTAAATTTTCGACCCCATATTCAAATAGTTTATTCAACTAATAAAAACACACGCTTGTTAAAATTTATTATTGTAAAATCGATACATTGAATTGAGTTATTAATCTATAATTTATTGGATTTTTATATTCTTTATAAAGAATTACTGATGTCAGCCTAAGGTAGAAAAAGTCAAAAACACAGCAACTGCATTTCCGCTCTTAAATGGGATTTAGAGGCACTGAGCTTTTCTCGAGTTAGGTTGACTTTTCATGCTATTCTGAAAAAGAAAAGGAGAAATAAATTTTATTATCCTTAGTGCAGTATTTCCGAGATTTTTTATAGCCACTGAAATACGTCTGACCTTCTGATAATATAAAATATTTGTATCATCAGAACATCTCGGATTGCGCATTTTCAATTATTGAGAGAACTAGCTTTAGCAAAGGAACAAAATCAAAGAGAAGATTACATATTTATAAACAAAATTGCTTTTATTATTTTGAAAAAAGTGCTCTTCCAGTGATAAAAGAAGGCAATTAATCTCTCGTAACTTTAGGTAAAAGCAAAGTTATCAACCCTTGAATTTTTCTGACAGGTTATTACTCAGAACAAATTCTAAACAAAATAGCTCTATTTATCTTGAATAGAAAAGAAATCGCATTTATGAGAGTTCCAAGTTTTTTCATCATCTTTTTATTATTCTCTTATCTGACTTCTTGATAAAAGATTGCCCCAGACCTTTCCATACTTCGAACTTTATAGAAATTAATTTTAGTTATTAATTTAAATGTCAAAAAAATTATAGTTACTAGTAATTCTTCAAATATTGTTCTTCGTTAAATTGATTTTTTTTGCAGGTAATTATAACGTGTGTACCTTTCACGTCAATTCTCTATACAATCGAATCTTGGCCCTGGGGTTTGGCAGTCTGCAAACTTTCAGAATGTGCCAAGGATATATCGATAGGAGTTTCTGTTTTTACGCTGACAGCTTTATCAGCAGAGAGGTACAAATTTACATAAATAGTATTTTAACCTACATAATTTTGCTACCAGATGTTTATATATATAATTTTAAATTTGCCGATTTGGTAAAATTTTTATTGACTGAAAAAGCTCCTGACATTGGCCCACACAATTTAGTTCAAATGATATTAATATTTATAGTAAGATTATGAAAAGTTAATTAAACTTTCACTGATACAAAGTTCTCTAAACTCGTTATCTAAGTTATTATTTCATAATGAATGCAGATTCTTTCTGTCGCAGGATGTCGCAGATATTGCATTCTTATGTTAGTTTCGAAACATTTTTTATTTCGTTTTAGATATTTTTTGAATATTAATGAATATAAATAACTAGTATAAATAATAAAGGTTATACTTGTGAGGATAGTTTTCGCCACCTTTCTCAAACAATTTTTTAGATTACAGTGATTTAATTTAATTGTAAACATTTTTACCCAGGTACTGTGCGATTGCTGACCCATTACGAAGTCATGTGACAGGTTTAAATGCCAAGCCGTTGACAGTGTTGATAGCGGTCCTGATATGGGTTCTGGCAACAATTTTTGCTATGCCGGCCTTTTTTTTCTCACATGTTACATCCGTGCATATCCAGGGAAACAATAGCATCCAGATTTGCAATCCATTTCCCGAAGAATTCGGTAATTTTCAACAAGAATGTGTATTATACAAGAAAACTGGGCCACTTCGATAATAAATCAAGAGTTGAAAAGGACAAGCTAAAAATAATTTTTTACCTGGATTACGTTTTCTCTCCTTTTAAAGATAATTTGCTTGCAAAATATATATTATATTAAAGTTAATAAAAAATAAGTGATTTTATGGCCCAGAAAACAAAAAATTAAATATTTTTATAATTAATATTTCCATTCAATTAACGAATAAATCATATTATCCTTGCGTGCATTCAAAGAATTTATTTTTTTTTTAGGTGAGAGTTACGAGAAAGGATTGGTGCTTTTTAAATTCCTGGCCTATTATGCAATACCTTTATGTATTATATCAGGATTTTATTTAGGAATGGCACGACATTTAGAGCTATCCACTAGAAATATGCCAGGAGAGATTCCCGGTGCTCCTCAACATTGTGAGCAAATACGCACTCGAAGAAAGGTCTGCTTAAAATATACTATATTTCAGATTCGAGAACCCACTTGACCTAGTTTAAAAAAATATATTTATAAAAAGCATTACCTATTTGATACAATATTTTCTTATTTTATTGGATGCTAAATCATGCCTCAATATAAGTATTTATAAATTATTTATAAATTTATTTCAGGATAAAAAAGAATGGGGAAAAATATTACGATTATTTGAGGGTTCAAAACTCCTGATACATTTTTGTATCCGCAAGTAACATCTTCTCAAATCCAATATTTCAAGTTAAAACTTTCTGAAGTGTCTATCTTTCAAAAATTGTCACCATAATCTCACGATTTATTGCTCTAGGGGAAAAATATTGGACTGTTACTCAAAACATACACTCATTTTAACATAAATCTTCCCTCAACTCAGAAACTTCATATCGCTTTTTCTGTGTAAAACTAAAGTTCTCGAGTTTTTCAGACTTCTGAAGTTTTGAATTTAAAATACTTTACGCAAACAATAAGATACCAAACTTTTTTTTAAATTTTATTTTAGATGCAAAATGTTCCGTTTTCTTTGGAATGAGGAGGTTTTATATTTGCAGTACAATTTTACTAATTTATTTATTTTTCAGGCAGGAAAGATGGTGATATCCTTTGTGATAATTTTCTTCATCTGTTTTTTGCCTTACCACATATTTATGCTCTGGTTTCACTTCTATCCATCATCTCGTGATACATACGATGACTATTGGCATGCCTTTCGAATAATTGGCTTTTGCTTAAGTTTCATCAATAGTTGTGTCAACCCCATTGCTCTCTATTTCATCAGTGGTACTTTCCGAAAAAAGTAAGATTGTGATTAAATTACAATTATATCTACACATTAAAAAGTTTAGGACTTCAATTTCTCAAATGAATTAATTATTTTAAAATTTGAAAGTAATTCTATTTCTAAGCAATTAAAAACTTTTCAAACGCTGTTCTCAATTTTGAAAATTGTCTCATTAAATAAGAGAATTATTTCACGCTTGGCTACTTTTAATGAGGATAACACGAGATTATTTGAGATGTTGCAATGGTAATTATAATATTATTCACGGAAATAATTCTATTTCTGTTGAAATTCTAGATATGTTTTAACAACTAAGATTAAGATGAAATCAGAATTAATTAAATTCAATGAATGAACACGAGTATTAATTATCTTAACTTTTAAAAATGCATAAATTTGACACAAAGATAGGAATTTAATATATATTTGTGAAATCGAATGTCTTTTTTATTAAACGGATTTTTATACATATAGATACAACGACTACCTTTGTTGCTGTATAGCGAGTCGAAGAAGAAGTTCCAACAGAGAATTGTCGCGTTCGAGAGGAAATAATGCGAGTAGAAATTATGAAACAAGTTTCAACTCTACTTATCGCAGACACACACAGGAATTGAATTCCATGGCTTTTTTGAGCTTGGAAGGGGAAACGAAGCCCACCTGAGGGCGATTTTTTTTTAAAAAGCGTTCTCGAGCTTCAGGAAGGCAACATAACAATTTGTAAAATGTTTCCAAATTGTTGCAATCGCTGCAAGGTAGCAAAATTTATATCGCGAGAAATATAATTATAGACTATAAAATAAAAATAACATCCAGTGCAATTCAAAAAAGATTTTTTGTTTTCAAGGACCGATGGTACCTACTATACGTCATCAAAATTTTGTTTCTTACTCATCAGACATTATTTGTAGTAAAACCTGAAAATAATTGAAATTTCAAGATTTTTAATATATGTCAATTAATATTCTATTGTTTTTTGTCTTTTATAAAAGTAAAGAAAGCGAAAATCGTTACAAAGAATGATATTCAAGGAAATGAATCAAAAGAACTTTGATTACATAAACCATAAAAGATTGTTTTATATCCTTTCATAAATCTTTAATTGTAAGTAAGTCTTAAGAAAGGTATAAAAGCTAATAAAAGAATTACGAGGCTGGAAGTAAATGAGGTTGAAGTAAGAAGCTTAAATTGGAGAAAATGAAATTTAAATTTTCAGCTTAGAATATGATTCGAAAGAATAAAAGCTTTATTTACCACAAATTCTTATGAACTTTTGATTTTATAATTATTTTATTGCAAAAATTATTTTTTTAGTAATAATTAATTGAATATATATAATAGTATACAAGTGTTGTTATTACTGACATTTACTGATGATATAATTGACAGTATTATTATAATAGGCATTCAATTTACTTATTGTCAATAAAGTAGATAATTTTCACAAAAATAATTTTACGCATACTTCAATACTTAATTAATTTTGTTCGACAACGAAAAAACACGATCGACAAATATGAAGTTTTAGACTTTTCTTATACGTTGTAAATTTGGGACCGAAGAATCGCTTTTCCAAACATAATTGATTTCATAAGAAATGAAATGTGTGATATAAATATGTCGTAAATGAAGTAAAATTACGTATAAGAAATAAGAAAAATATAAATTGAATCGAAACAATGTATCTGTAGTTTACTTGCAATTTTGAAAATAAAACTTTAAGAGTATTTTATAGTCATAAGTTCTGAATAGAGAATGTTTAACACATATCTGCAAAAAATGGGAAGTTTTGTAATTTCTGAAAAACATTAAATATTATATGTGAAAGTGAACTGAAATGAATTGAAATGAAACTCATAAAAAAAAGTGTTTATTAAAATATCTAAAATTCTATGTAATTATATCTAATATCTTCATTATTTAAGTTTCATTATTCAAATTATAAATATTTATGAAACGTTATATCAACAAAACATCGTATTCAGATACCATGGACATGAATAATGATTGTAAAATTATATTAATCTCTTATTCTTAAGTCTCTTGTCATTAACTTACATTCCATATTAATGATATAAATTTTTATGAATAAAAGGGGAAAATTCTGCTTCTAAACACACTCTATTCAGAAATGGTAGAGTTGTGTGATATTTATAACTATGTATAAAATAATGTATTGAATAAATGTTAATATTTCGACAAGTAATATATTTATTTCAAGTAAATTAATAAATACCCCAATTTTCTCAATTTAATTTCGCAACATACTTTTAAATTAACAAGGTGGTGGTAATAAGCATTAATTACACATATTTCAAGATAAAAATTATTGAGTTCATTTAATTACATTATTAAACCCTGCGACAATAATTTTGAACGTTGTATGAAAAATTTATTCATTTAGAAATCTCAACAAATATATATTCTTATAGCATAAGAATTCCCTCCACTATTATGGATCAACGAATTATATAAAATAATTAAGAATATGTGGTAATTACCATGAAAGCAAATTTAATTTCGCCAACTTTACGCTCGCAATAATAATTTTTTTTATAAAACTAGGCCATTTACCCCCGATTCGTACAGGCGGAAGTAAATGGCCTAGTTTTAGTAAAAAATATTTATTATTGCAAACGTAAAGTTGGCGAAACTAAATTTGCTCTTATGATAAGTAACATATGTTCTTAACATAAAAATTTGTCAACTCAGAAATAGGAGAGAAAATTTCGAAGTGTTACAATATTCAAATTCTTTAGAATTGATTGAAGTACATATATAAATTTTCGCAGAAAATATTTCACTCTTCATTTTTCACCTTCGTTTGACCCTCATTTGGTTGTTTTCCAAGCAATAAAGTATACAGCCTCATTCTGCATAAACGGATATCCAAGGATGAATACTTGACACTTGGAAAACCTGTAATAAATAAAAAAATCCATAAAACGGTCTGAAAATCATGACATCATTTGTCTTTCATGACGAAGAATGCTTGACATAATTTGTATCTGAATATTTTTATGAAACACATGCATGATTTCATAGCTGTTCTTCATACCATGAAGCGGAGAGCCTCATTCTGGTTGAGCTGCAGAGTTCAATTTAGAAATGAATCAAATATTACTCACCTGTTAATAGTTTATAGTAACAACAATTTCTTAAGATGATAAACGCACAATCAACAATAAGAGTCGCAAGAGTGAAAATTGAGGAATGCGTGACGCGTCTTCACCCAGGAAAGATGGCGCTAGTGTTGTTGCGGAGTTACGTCAGAAATCTCTGGTTGCAACAGCCAGACAACAGCAAAGAATATCTTTGGAAACAGCAACCCATTTTTCTTTTTTACCGATAGTGAATAAAATGTTCCTGCAAATTGCAAAAGAGATTTAAATCAATTTTAATTATACCACCTTTTCCAATTTGTTACTCGAGTTTAATAAAACTTTAATTTTATCAGATTTTTAATTTAATCTTATCCAATTTCCATCAGATGTACAATTGTCATTGATGCCTACATCTGAAATTAAAAATGCAAGTCTTTGGATGAAATTCAAGACATCTTGAATTCGCGATAAGAGAATAAAAGTGAGTTGGTTGATTTAAATATGTATTTGAAATATCTGGCATGAATAATCAGTGGAATAAATTAAATATAAATTTCTGGTATGAATAACCAATGGAATAAGTTAAATGTAAATTTGAATATTTCTTAATTATGTGTATATTTAAAATTTAAAGCAAATAACCAATGAAGGGGGAAACCAACGTTGTACTTATTATCATGTCTTTTTAAATAATAAATTAATAAAAATGGCTCGATTAATCATCAAGTGTTATCTTGAAAATTATGATAAGACTTTTATTACTGGTGGATAATTTCGCGAAAAATAAGAGAGCATCATATAGATACACATTTTTTAAGAAAAAAATTTCAAGACAAAATTTATTTACAATTTTTTTACGAATCTTCAAAATTAGCATATGATTTTAATAATGATTGTAATATTGATGAGAAAGCCTTACAAAACGTGCTAGACCAAATCTAACAAGGATATGTTCAATGTTCATTCCATGTGGAATAACTCGATTCTTAAAATCAGATAAGTAAGTGTTACGCTCAATTAATTGCATTGTGAAAATACCTACACGCAGTCAGTCTGAAGATTATATTTACAGTGCGTTTCATACTCCTTGAAATTAATTAAAAAGTGCAATTATTTGATAATGAAAAGTGATCAAAATTTTCCAAAAATAGAAAAATATGAATACCAAGAGGTTGCAAATGAAGATAATTCAGAAAAAGTGGATAAACCATATGGAAAGAAAGGAAATTCATATCTACAGTTCATTGCAACGATTGGTGGTAATAATAATTAAATTTCTTCATTTATATAGTGTGAAAGAATATTAGTATGAACATTTTTTGTTTATTTGACAGTATGTTTTGCTACGATTGGAATTGGAACGGGCCAATCATGGACGAGTCCTGCTCTACCCCATTTGAAGAGCAACATTTCAGAAATTCCGATAACAGATAAACAAGGCGGTCAAATTTCCTCATTTTTTGACCTCGGATTAATTATTGGTAATCTGATTACTCCAGTATTTTCAAATTTAATGGGTCGAAAATACTGTCTGCTGACCTTCACAATACCACAATTATTGTCTTGGATTTTAATACTTTTCGCAAATAATCTTCTCACGATATACATTGCCAGAATCATTGGTGGAATTTCTTCAACTCTGGCATTTAGTTACACTATAATGTATATTGGAGAAATCGCTGAGGAAAACATCAGAGGTATTCTTCTTCTAATAATGCGAATTTACATTGAGATGGGATTTCTGATACCAAAGATAGCCGGAGTTTTTTGTTCTTACGAGATGATAAATATAATAATGATGTGTATACCACTTCTCTTCTTCACAATATTTGCCTTCATACCAGAAAGTCCTTATTATCTACTTCTAAAAAATCGAGAAAAGGAAGCTAAAAAAGCAATTAGAAGACTCCGAGGAACTGATTCTCCAGAGATTGTGAATTTAGAACTGAAAAGAATACAGAAAAGTGTGAGTAACTGTCAAAAGAATAAGAAATGGGCTTTTCGAGAACTATTTTTTGTAAGGGGACACAGAAGGAGTTTATTTATTATAGTTACGATTTGCTGGACGAAATATTTAGCAGGCAAAATGACAATTGATGCTTACACCCAAGAAATTTTCAGTTATATTAATTTTTCTATACCATCTAATCAAGCTGCATTGATTTTTGCAAGTTTTACGATTCTATGTCTTCTGGTATTTACTCAAATTGTGGAAAGAGTTGGAAGAAGAAAAATTGTTTTGGTTTCTGGTACGTTTGCTGCATTAGGATTAGGAATCGTAGGAACATTTTTCTTTATGAAAAATTACCTTAAAGCTGACATTACATCAATTTCGTGGCTGCCTTTTACAGGTTTAATATTTTATAATATATCTGTTAACCTAGGATATGGCACCTTGACCTCTGTTTTAATGGGTGAAATGTTCGCCCTTAATGTAAAAGTGACCGCTATGACTTGTACGACTGTCAGTACAGATGTGATAATGTTTTTAATTAAACTAATATTCCAATGGATGAATGAAGCTTTTGACCTTTATACAACTTTTTGGATGTATGCCATCTTTTGTTTGATTGGAACACTTGTTTTCTTTTTTATCACGCCCGAAACTAAGGGAAAAACTCTAGAGGAAATCCAGGATGTTTTACATTCAAGGAGAAACGATTCCGAAAAGTAATGGTAGATTTCATCTTTACTTGATTTTTATCATTCCGTTGACGACTTCACTTACATAATTATCTTCTTATTGTGATTATACATTGTTATCATCGTAGACACTACATATCTCTAGCAATCAGTTCTTTATACACAAAACATCACGAAGACATTACATTTCGAAGAGAACCGGTTTGATTGAATATTATTTGAAAAGTTGAAAATGTAAAGAGACGATTAGTTCAATATGAGTGGTGACAAGAGATATAAACTCTCGAATGCTTCCAATAACTATCGAGAAGTTTATTCTGAAGATGAGACAGAAAAGACACCTTCAAAATTAGGAAATTACTTTCTACAATTCGCTGCTACTGTTAGTGGTAAGAATAGTTTTTAAGTTTTGAGAGTATATTAACTGCCAAAAAGTGTACCTTATTTTGTTATATTATAATGTAATCCACTAACCATAATGCTGTCGTCCAATTGTTCAAACACTAAACAATAAAACCATTTTATAACAACTATCTTTTATACGAAAAATACGAAA
Source organism: Synergus gifuensis (assembly GCA_904066015.1). Taxonomy (NCBI): domain Eukaryota; kingdom Metazoa; phylum Arthropoda; class Insecta; order Hymenoptera; family Cynipidae; genus Synergus; species Synergus gifuensis. Next base: position 2,632,468 of record CAJFCO010000046.1, on the reverse strand, counting down.
AGTTTATTTAAAACGTGCTTCATTCTAGATTATCCGGCTGAATGAAATATTTACTGAATTAATATTTATCACTGAATGAATATTTACCTACTTCTGTGAATGTTATCTCTCAAGGAAGCTAATCATCCCGCAGACTTAAAAATTCACTCTTTAAAATTTAAAATAACATTTCTTATACAGTTTGCATTTTGACAATTGGAAATGGAACAGTCGACTCATGGACATCACCAGCTCTGCCTTTTTTGACGAGCAACAGTTCAGCACTTCCTGTAACAGAATTAGAAGGATCATGGATAGCATCTACATCAGATCTTGGATCAGCCATGGGAAATTTACTAACTCCAGTTTTCTCCTCCTTCGTAGGTCGAAAATACTCCTTACTAATCTTCGCCATCGTCGAAGTAATCTCCTGGGTGATGATAATGTTGGCAAACAACGTGATTATGTTATATGTAGCTCGATTCATCAGTGGAGTTTCTTGTACACTTGCGATCAGTTTTACGATAATGTATGTGGGTGAAATAGCTGGAAAAGACATCAGAGGAATATTACTCTTAATAGTGAGAATATCAACCCAGTTGGGTGGTTTGTTCGTCAAAATTGTTGGGGCTTACCTCCCTTACCAGATGATGAACGTAGCAGTACTTTCAATATTAATTCCCTTTTTTCTCACATTTGCATTTGTGCCAGAAAGTCCCTACTATCTCTTAATCAAAAATCGAAAGAAAGAAGCTAAAAGAACGATAATAAGATTACAAGGAACAAGCAATCCTGATATTGTTAATTCGGAACTTGTGAGAGTGCAACAGACAGTTAAAGAGACAAAAGAAAATGAAAAATTGGCTCTGTGGGATTTATTCGCCAAAAAAGGAAACAGGAAAAGTTTACTGATTGTTGTAATTGTGTCCTGGACGAAATTTTTATCAGGGGACACTTCGATTGAGGCTTACACTCAAGAGATTTTCACTTACAGTGATTTTTCCTTGGCGCCTGAACATGCTGCTATAATTTATGCCGGAGTTACTGTAATAATGCCTTTATTAGTCACAGAAGTTGTTGAAAGAGCTGGTAGGAAAAAAACATTTCTTTTTTCGGGAATTTTCTCCACCCTTGGATTAGGAATTGTGGGATTTTTCTTCTTCTTCAAGTTTTACTTGAAAACTGATACAACATCGGTCAGCTGGATTCCTTTCGCTGGTTTAATTTTTTACAATGTTGCTTCTAATTTGGGAATAAGCAGTTTAACTTATGTCATCACTGGCGAAATGTTTGCTCTTAATGTGAAAGAAATTGCCATAATGTGTGTGACAATCACAAACGATTTGTTAGCTTTTTTGGTCAAAGTGGTTTTTCAGTGGATGAATAACGTGGCTGGTATTTACACGACTTTTTGGATGTATGCTTTCTTTTCTATTTTTGGAACGATTCTTTTTTATTTGATTGCTCCTGAGACTAAAGGAAAGACTTTGGAAGAAATTCAGGAGGGATTACATTCGAGAAGTAGAAGGAGAGAAAGTAATTACAATCCAGTTAAAGTAGATAAATGAATCAGATATTAGAGAATTTATGTAATTTTTTAAATAATGTCTATGATTAGAAACTTTGTATGTGATGCTTTGTTAAAAAATTCAGATTGTGAATGTGTTATCTTTCTAAAGTAACACGTGCTTTGTATGCATAAGATGGAAATATTAAATATTCTTTGTTGTCATTCTCTTTACTATTCATTAGAGATATTTATGATGATTTTAAGATAATTTGAGCACTTTAGAATTGTGTGGAATACTTGAGGTTGACGCAATGAGGAATTTTCATTTTCAATGTAATTAAACAGAAAAAAGTACGGCTGAATGTAAAGAACGTATATTGTTAAGAAATAATGATGAGTTGGGGATAAGGTAAATTTGGGGTTTTTTCCACCCCTCTTTGCCCTTTTTACCCTTCTTTCTTCTGTGACAAAATTTCCATCCTTTTTCAGATAGATTTAAATCAGTTTAAATCTCTGTATGAACCTTGTGTAAAAGTAAAATATCTACAGCCCTGTTATTAAATGCTTCAATGTAAGTATATATATATACTTACGAAGAAGCACAGCCGGCTAAAGAATGACTGGAACACGAGGGACATTCAACCGTCATTGGGGCACACTTGGGGTTGATATGCAGCTGTCAAGGGATCCTGTATGGTGGGGATTCATGGCACGCGACTCCACTGTATCACCCCCATAACATTCTACACACCACTTTTAGTTAACGGTCAGTCCAGGTCGTTTTCTCTCCTATTTTTTTATTCTTTTCTGTAAAAAAAGTATTTTTAATTGGATTTCTATGTAATTTGTTAATTTATATAAACAAAAAGTGCAGTTTAATATCAGTGACCCAAGAAAGTGAAATTAGAAGTTTATTATTTGTGGCGTCATAGGATTTGTGTACATCGAAGGAATCTAAAAATAAAAATCATAAAAAAACATTTTTCATTCGGTGAGTCGTTGATTTTTATAGAAAATAGTAAAACTTCCTTTTATTTAGGATTAGGAAGAAAGTTATATAAAAATTATATAAATGAGACAATGAGCTAATAATTTTTGTTATAGATTCATGAATTAGAACAATATATATTTTAAAATGAAGAGATCCTCATCGGTAAGAAATCAAGCTTCCCTTTTTTTTTATTATTTTTTTAAAATAGTAATATTTATTTTCTTTTCTTATGTGCAAAATTGTTTCTTTAATTTAGGCACCCTGTTTGGCAGAAGAGGATGATTTGAAAAGGATAAAAGCAGACGAAAATGAAATTGTGAGTTAAAATCTTATATTAGAATGTTTATGTCAGCGTCCATTGTTATTAATTTTTTTTATTGGTTTATTTCAAGGGTCCGAATTCTCGAGAATATCTGCAGCTGGCCCTCGCAAAGGTTCTAGAATTACAACGTCAAATTAAGGAGGATACTTATATTTCAGACAACACTAGTGACCTAGGTATGTAATATAATTTTAGCTTCATTTTGATCATTATTATCCACAGTCATTAATTAACAAATTGTACGCAGGAGATTCAGAGAATGAAGAAGATCTAATGAAGGAAGTTGTGAAAAAAGTTTTCAAGGACCTGCCAGGGTCTTCGAAAGGTGTCAATTCAATTATAGAAAATGCAATTAAACCGATGCATCCTGGACTCGACGGGATTCGCAGTAAAAGCATCCAATTATCTGGATACGATACGTGTCGAAAAGTGGCGATTGATTTTATGAAAAACGTCGTAAAATTTACACCAAAGCCTGGAAATGAATCAAATTCATTTCGTTTTGGTACATATTCTAGAGCTGATGTGAGAACAGCTGGTTACAGAACAGGATTGATAGAAAATGGAATTACTAATCAATTTGCATTCAATCGAAGACGAGAAACTCTATCCTCTGATTATGAAATCAGAACCAGAATGTTAAAAAGTCTTGATCTTCACCTTGCAGTTAAACAAAAAGACTATACAGCCCGTTTGATGAGACAGTAAAATTATAGTTTTACACAATCTCATTTTTACGTACACCAATTTTTTTTAACTTTTATGCTTCATAAAAAGAATCATTAGTTCAAAATAGTCAATTATATACTAGTCATTCAGTTAATAATAAAAATAATATTATTTAACTACATATACTTGTCCATAAGATACTATTCCTATTTTTCTAGTCAGAAAATTGTATTGCTAGTCAGATAAGCAAAACTTGTCATTAGATTATAAAAAAAATAGTTTGTACAAGAATAAAAGATAATAAAAATATTATATTCAACTTATTTTACAATCAATTTAACTGACCACCCAGTTTTCCCACTTGAAAAAAAATTAATGATAGAAGTGGAATCACTGCACCATGAGGAGTGAGATATTGTCAGCGATTCAATTTATTTAAGTCATTCTTTATAAAAATCATTTATTCATACGTTTACAATAAAAAAAACATTATGTAATCTACATGATTGATCATAACGACTCCTAATCTCTACTTAAATCTGTTTACAAGTTCTATTTTATTAATTACTTAGATAAATTAAATTTATAAGTGCTTAACTCCCATTCCATCTGCCAGTGTGCACTTAAAAAATCATTCCATAAACTATTATTATCTATTTCTCAAATTTGAATTCAGGTTTGAGAATTCTCTAGAGAGTTCATAAAAATTCTAAAAAGCAATTTCACCTGATAACAGTAAGACTACTACGCCACTGACAATACTATTCTATGAAAAGTATATTTTCTCTTTAAAAGTTTTGAGAACTATGAATTTTTGATTATATAATTCTAACTGTATCTAAAGGCACAGCCCTAATTTTAAACGCTCTGTTATACGAGTGTAATGGGAATATTGACCGGAGCTCGCACAAATATATGCATTGCAATAATTTAGGAAAACGTTTTCAAAAGGGAAGACTGAAAAATCTGGACATTTTCTTTCAGGACACATTTTTTTATAAATTAAATAATTAATAAAAGAAAACATTTCCCCTCATTGCATTGATTTTTTTGTACAATATCAAAATACGAGGTTTATAACTCTCTCTCACTTTCTCTCAGTCACTCTCTATCAGTCTCTCAATACAACTAATTTAATTTTACTCTACTGATTTTTGCAAAAGCGTCTTGACCTCACGTTTTCAGAAAAACTTCGAGAGTCTAACGTTCAATTTTCTTGTATTATGCGCGTTTATGCAGTTTTGTTGTAATCCCTGGTAAAAAGTTCGCATTAATTAAATTATATAATAGTTCAATATCGAAGCAAACTAACAAAATTAATCATCGAAGAATTTAGAAAAATATATTTTAAACTTTTTGAAAATTTGTTAGATTAAGTTAAAGAATTTACCAGGAATCTTAGCGTTCTAAATCTATAAAATTAAAATTAATAAAATATCTATAATAAAGAACATTTTTTAAAGAATAAAAAATCTTAAATGGTTTTAATGATTTTATGATTAAAATTACCATTCATTTAATTGTAAAAATATATGGAGATTCCCAGACAATCAAAAACATCTTAGGTCATGATAAACAATAAACAAGTTCAACTCAATTGTTTATAAAAAGTCGTAACAATTTATATAATCTTTGCAATGAAAGTCTTTGGGTAGATAAGATATTTTTAATTCACTGGTTGGATATTTACTCCTATTTTCGAATCATAATGGGAAGGATCGTCGACTTGTGCTCCTTTTCCACATAAAAAAAATATACCAACATCGACTAATATCAATGTCATTTTTGTCTTTTTTTTTTTAATAAAATTTTGAGATTAGTCCGATTTAATCGAGATCTTTTTTTAGTAGTAGACGATCCTCCTTAAAATAAAGATGAGAGATCGATAAGGCCCGTTGTCATCCCAAAATGAGAATAGTAAAAAATAAAAACAAACCTTGTCGATACTCCCTCCTTTTTCTTTAAATTGACCTCGTCGTTAAGAAATAATAATGTCAATAGAAATCAAATTAATAATAAATGATTAATAATTAAAATCCTAATGCGTATAAACTAAGTACTGTTACGTTTATACTGAATATTTGTAGAGGGCTTAGACACGTTGAAATTCTGCCAGCAAATTCAAAATCGCTCAACAATTAATAATTAATGTAACCATCTTATAAAGATTTTATTTCTAAAACTCATTCAGTTTCCAAATTTGATTAAAATCTGCTTCACTTGATTTCTTCATTAAAATTCAAAAAGTTCCACGCTCATCGAGTTTGTCTGCCAAACCATAAATGTAATACATTGTCACCATTGACTAAATCTCATAATTCTAATTTTTAATCCTATTTGATATTACCTTCTTAGAATTTTATACCGTTCTTCAAAAATTTATTCTGAGTTGTTTAATGCTGTTGGACGAGGGTGGGACCACTTCCAGGATTTCTCCAAGGATCAGGGATGTCATAGTGAGCTGGAACAGTTATCAAAGCATCGTCTGATGTTCTGTTGGCACTGCAATTTTTCGGCTTCACTCTGGTGGTATTGACGCACTCGATTGGAAGTTTGATGAATTCAAGTTTGTAGTTGAAGCCTTGACTGGACATCCTGATGATAGTATGCAAAGGAACCTCCATGTAGGGAAGCTCCTCCGGAGTCTTATCCATAAAATAACCAATGATGCATCGAAGTATCGCCTGATGAGAAATAACCAGGATATTGTTTGCCTCTTGAAGCTCAGCAATCACAGGTTCTACCCGCTGCATTGTGTCCACGTAACTCTCACCCCATGGATATCGATAGCGAAGCTTGTCCTGATCACGCCAAGCGAATTCCTGGAAGATTTGAAAAAGGAATTTGTTTACTAATTAATATATTCTGTCTTTCATAAGATATTATTGTAGATTCTATTTCCTCACCTGTGGATACTGTTCCTGCATTTCTTCATATGAAAGACTTTCACAGACTCCAGCATTCAATTCATTCAAAGCAGCAACATGTTCCTGCGGTGCTTCAACTCCTCTAGCTGTTGCAATTGTCCTTCGGAGACGACTTGTAAGGACACGAAGATCTGGTATATGCATGGCATTAATTTGAGAAGCCAATGCCTGTGCGTAGCGTTCTCCACGAGCACTTAGAACAGCATCTCCACCTATCTTTCCAAGTACGTTGTACTCACTCTCACCATGCTGTAACAAAAACAACCATTTATTATGAACTAAAATTCAATAAATTGGAACTCATAGTTGCGCAATATCTAAAAATGTCTAAACTCCATAAAAATGAATCAAACTCACTCGAGAGAAGTACAATGTGTGCGGCTTAAGGTGGATGCTACCCAGGAACCCAAGAACAGAGGTCTCAACATGACCAGTGACTTTGTGTGCGTGAATCTCCATGGTAGCTGTATCGATTCTGATCCTGGGATAGTTCTTTTCATCCATTGGTTGATAGGCCAGTTTATAATGAGCAATTTTGAGCCGCAGATCGTTCATTGCCACCTCCCTGTCCATCCCCTTGTAATCTGCGCTGTATTGCAGGATCTCCCTGTAGTTTTCCTCCAGGACAACCTGATCTTCACAGACGCACTCGACAAAGAGGACGCGATACCCAAGTTGAGCACAAAAATAATCGAAAACCTCAGCACGCTGATCGTGTGTCACCAGTGTTGCATCCAGAATCTGCAAACAGTAAATTGATAAGATCCTTGTTTATTCATTACTACTCAATTTTTTACATTTTTTTTCAATACTGAGTAAATTCATAACAATTTTAGCGTTCGAAAAAAGGGAAAGTGTCTACCTCTCCTTCACTTGCATGTATGATTATCTACTTTTGGGTTGAAGAAAGTCGAGGCAAGGCTCGAAAGTGGTTACTTTCTTTTTCACCTTATCTCTAAAATTTGTACGTAATACTTACAGCTACTGAATTGCCGGATGCAAGCCAGGAGGCGCAATCGTGCACCGCATCCCGTTGTGCAAGGGCCCTCAATGCTACATTCGCTGCATGATCTGGACGAAAGAGTTCGTGAGAAGCATAAGGCTCAAGCCTTTTCCTTCGATAATCACTCACACGCATCACTGCAACAGATCAAGGACATGTTTATTAATAAACGGATGCTAAAAAGCTAGCATTAAAATTATCGCTTTATTCACAATTAATTAACGATCTTGGCGTGTTTATTAAAAAAAAGAGACAGAGTTGTGCAAACGGTGAAGAAATAATCTTTAATTAATAAAGAGTGGAAAAAGTTCCTGGTCATATCTAGGTACCTTTTAAATAATTAAAAAAGTTGATTAAACTCATCTGGGTTAGTAAAAAATTAATAATTTTGAAGGAAAACCCCAGGAAACTAAAATACTTTATCACGTGATTCATTTTTTATTTCTTGGTCAATTTATGAAAATGTGAATGTGAAGTTCTTGTGATAATGTAAAACTCTTTTATAACCGTTTTTATGTAACTTTAATACAGGTTTCGTTGAGCGGCCAATATTTTTCTTACGTAACAATAAATCAGAGAGTCATTTAAAATGAGGTCAATAGACTGTTAAAGATACTTAAGCAAAAATCGATTCGTATTTAATGATAGTAATACAAAAAATATCAAAGAAACCAATAAATTCCTAGTATTTAATTTTTTCGTACACATATATGTAGAGGAAATTTATTTTTTAAATATTCTGAGACAAGATTCTATTCTGGAAAAGTTAATTTTGTTTATTATACCTTTGGCGGTTTCCCTACTCCAGTTGAGTCGTCGAGCAAGGGAGTGAGCCATTTGACTTTTTCCTCGAGCTGGAAGACCGCAAAAAGCGATAACAACTCCTGCGAACTTCCGGGGTGGCTTTGACACACCTGGAGTCCTCACTGCTTTCTCCAGACTGGCTTCTGTAATTAATTAAAATGAATTATTAGCTGCCATAACATTTATTAGCTATCATAATAATTATTAGCTATCTTAAAAATTATTAGCTATCATAACAATTACTAATATATCATCACAATATGAAATGCACAGAGATTATGTGATGCAATTTTCATAAAAGAGTTCGTCATTCATGTTTTTGATCTTAATTATCGGTAATTAATAATAATTGCATTATGTAAGATTGACGGAGGAGAAAATCTCAAAGGCGTAGGAAAGAAAATCGAGGTCACATTTTCAAATCTGAGAAGCTCAAAAAAACTAAAATAATAAATAATAAGTTTATTTCCATTTGGGCTGGAAACTCATGCGCAGGAAGAAGAACTTTGTACTCTCTTTATGTGTTTGTTGGCATTTCGCAGAATGAAAATGTTTTAATTTTGGATAAGAGCCAAAAGCTTGACTAAAGTTACAAAATTAGCCAACAGGTTTTCGATTCAAGAACTGAGGCATAAAGAGAAAAGCAGCTCAATTTGCAGATAAGCAATCTCGAAAAAGGAATTAATAAGAAGAAAGAAAAATAAAATTCAATTCACTTTGGTTTCCCTTCGGAATCTTTTTTCTTAGTTGCTCTCATAATTTTAATATCTGGAAAAATAAATCGCAATAGTAAGTCTTATCTTTGGCTATCATGATATATACCAGATTGGAAATTTACCCCTAACGAAGTATATATATATATATATATATA
>CAJFCO010000046.1:2553713-2622992 GCA_904066015.1 Synergus gifuensis | reverse complement strand
AATAAATTAGTGATATATATATATATATATATATCACTAATTTATTGAATTAAATAAAGTGAACTTTGAGTTCTATTTCGTGATGCTTGATAAACATGCCCCTTCTGACCTCATTTTTGCCACCGCACGTGTACGACCTCAAATTTACATTCTCCAAAAATCAAAAAACAATATTAATAATAGTAATAATTTTTATTTTTAGATTTAGTTATAATACTTGACACGTGGAATTGCGAAATAGCCAAGTGTAGGCAAAATAATTGGCAAATATGACTAAAGTTAATAATAAAAACTTAGTAAACAATTTTTTTTGCATTAGACTAAATAATAATCAACAAGTAGGTTAAAAATAAATGAAAATAAACTAATTGGATCCCTGATCAATTAAGTCGATACTTTGTCAAAGTTGTCTTTTATTTTAAATATTTTAATTACAACATCCTAATTCAATAAATTATTGATGAAATGAAATTGAAAATTTCCTAAGTTATTTACTTGTTTACGTTAAATCTCAAATTTATTTATTTGTCATCTTGGTATTCAGAGAAGAAATTTGAAACCTGCATATCTATATGCAGAAAAGAATTGTCGAGTAACTTCGGGAAGTAAGTGTGGTAAAAATAAATCTCACCGATGACACACATGATGAATGAATTGAAGAAGAATCAGGCTCAAGATCTTTTAAAAAACCCTAAACTGTCAGGAATACTTTTCGATATAAACGAGAACCGATGCTCGGCACTTTTCGAAATTTTTAGTATGCATACGTGCGAAGGTAAGGACAGTAAGGAACGTACTGAAGTTTTCTTGCCGACCGTAGTTGACCTTTATATTTAGATCGCAAGTGCTTGTTGTATATTAAACTAACAATGACAGGAACGTAGTTTAATTGATCAGAACCCTGTGAATTAATTTAGTTAAAGCTCGATAGAACTCAAAAATTACTTTTCAAGCCTAAAAATACATATATGTATTCTTTTATTTTATCTAGATTCCATAACTTTTAAAATTAATTTTTGAAGAAATTATTACTTCTCCTGCAGGATGTGTAATTAGAAATACTGATAGTTATTTTCAACAGCTCGAAACGTTTATAAACATATACGGTGAACGTTTTACAAACATCGGATATCCGGTATCTGGTATAAGTCTCTAACAAACTGCAATTGGTCTGAAATGCAATCAACGTTCTGAAAATTGTTAACAAATTTTAATGATTATAATTATTGATTTGAAAGGTTTCTCCATTTTTCTGCAATCTTTTATGATAATGTGCCAATTACATCTAAACAAGTAGTAATTACGCGCTGTCTACCTGGAATAGAGTTTGTAAATTACGTATTCAATTTACATGCATAAGAAACAAGAATTTTGTGATTGCTTCTGAAAAACTGGCTAAAACATTACACAACAAGATATTATGATTGATGCAATTATTTGTATTGCTTTATATTCTTTAATCTTTACTTTCAACTTTCCAATCTTATCGCACATTATTTTTATATAGTGTGTTTTTCTCTTTATAAATCACGCGTAGAGTGCCTGCTAATTCTTTCGAAAAAAAAATTATGCTATGTGAAATTTTCGTCATTAGGAAAAACGCGAACTTTGCTTTTTGTTTTTTATGACGTATCAAGATGAGGAATTTCCTGATGAATTTCGAGGAAGGATGAGTGAAGAACAGAGAAGCTGAATGAGAGTAATTAAGCAAATTGAAAGATTAGATGTTAAGAACTCCTTTGAACAATAATAATTTATACCATCTTCTTATGTCTAAAGAATTTTAAACAGGATAATAACGCAAAAAGAATGTATGTTGGTTATCATTGTTGGGTCACGGTGCGCACAATCAATAATTTCAAGGGGAAAGGCAGTGATTGAATATCAATTATATTCTTTAAAAAAAATGGTCTCAAATATTTTGAAAATGCTCTAATTTTTTTAATTTTTATCCGAATTGGTTAGCTAACGAACGAGTCATATCGGGGGATTTTTTATCGTGAAGAATGGAATTTTATGGCTGGAATAAGTTCAGGAAGTCATAAAAGATTTTGTAAGTTTGATATATATAAGGTTGTAGAATATAGAAGCAAAGTTATAACCTCGTATAGATTTTCAATAAAAGTTCCTACAGAATATCTCCACATATAATAATCATGTATTATAATAAATTATAAAATATATGCCCTAATCTCAGAATTAATAATTCAACTTTTTATATATTCTACATAGTCATGTTGAGATCGCAATGACGAAAACTGTGGTTGCTTCAACAGGTTTTGGCAAAGAATAAAACTTTTGCTGCATCTATTTTGAAATCCGTCTAAGCCATATAACTTACTTATTTTTAGAAATTTTTATAATTTCATTTATTTCCATGAATGTATAAAATATATTTATATTTTACAATAAAATAGTAATAAGGAAGATAAAAAATAATACGTTATTTAAAATGAATAAAGATAAATTTCAATTTTAAGTATCTGGCAATGAGTTTGAATTAATAAAAATTTGCGCGTACTTAGGAAATTGAAAAAAAAAATAGTATTCATGAAAACAAAAATGACGCGAACTGAATCACTTTTCGGACAGACGTCACTGGTCACGTTTACAGAATGCTATTTGTCTAGCTGGTTGCATAAAAAGTTATTCAGAGACGAAATGCAAATTGTAGAAACATATACTTCCATGAATGTGTCTCCTATCAGAAAGAGAATACATTTTTATAAATTATTTTACAGCTTTCGAAACGTATCTTCTGCAACTAGATATATTTTATAATGTAAGAAAAAATCAAAAGTCGGTCAGTGATAATTTAATATCGTAGAAATGATAAATTTAATTGGACTGGTCGGGGTCGGTGCCACACTTGTATAAATCAAGGTTGTTCAGTTTCGGTTTTAGAAAATAAATTTTTATTATTGGAAAGCTGACATACTTTAAATTTCATTATACTTTTTTTTTGCATATTTTAAAATTAGAAAAGAAATAATATAAATTTTAAAACCATAATTTTTGTGATTTAAACGAAATTGGATTGCTCAATTTTGGGTTGCTTAATTTGAGTCTTCAGAGTTGCTATATAATGTGATGGTATTTCGCACTCTATTTTCTGATTCGTCGACGTTGGAGGCGCGGCCTCAGCAGCTGATAATCATAAAATTAATTTTGTTTGAAATTTAGAGTCAACGCTCGACACGACTTCCTTGACCCACGCAAAGATCCAGAACAACCAAACATATTATTCACAATTTTAAATCTTGGAGGCTCGACCAATTCCCAAGCCATAAATTATAATAAAAAATAGAAATGGTCTTGAATGAATTTAGCTGAATGGAATATGTTTAATTTCCCCCTAGGCAATAGATATTTTTTGTATAATTAAATAATTAATTATCAGAATTAGAGAAATTAATTACATGATAATTTAGTCAAATAAATTGAGAAATATTCTTTTAAATGACTACGCATTTACAGGTATCAAGTGGCGACTGATTAGCTCAAGGCTTTTAAAGATAGTATTAAAACTTTTATCATTTTTCATTTCATAAATTCTATCAAGTATTAGACACGACAAGATTAAATAAAATTAACTAAATGAACTTACATTTCGAAAACGGAGATATGATTTAAAACATGATCTTATCGAAACCTCAGTTGCATACACTTAAAGATAACAAATGCTAGTGAATTTGTTTTTGTTATTCACATCCAAGAAGTTGGACATGCTAAAAAATTAAAAGACGATTTTTTAAAAAAATGCCTGAAGGATTTGTAAACAAGTTATTTTTTTTAGAATCGGATTTTCATATTATCGATAAACAAAACATATTTTTTTCTTTATTAAATTCAAATTAAGTAACTAATTAAATAAATGAGTGCACTTTAAATCAGAGTTTTTTTTAATAGTGTTTGCTACCCTGCAATGTTTTGAATCTGTTCCTGATTCCTGCAACCAGTTTTTTCAAGGACTTCAGGTTTCTGCCCTGTTCACTCGAGAAACTTGTTATTCTATATATAAATATTCCAACATTTCTCCTTCATAAAGAATAAAAATAACATAATCCCTGCAACTTTATTTATCTATAAGTAAAGAATGGCTTCCGCACGTTTAGAAAGTTCGCGTGGATCGTAAGTCGACGAACTTAATAATAAAAATTGATTAAAAAATCAATGCGGTTAACCCTCAACTCAACAGAGACTACATTGTTTTTTGTTTAAAAAATTACATATGACTGGTGCCTCGAATTATCAATAAACAATTTTTTGCATCTGCCATTTTATGACAATAAACTTTAGAATGGATGCATTGTTTCTTGCTGCCAGATGACTCAGTAAATTAAAATTGTAGATTCTGCAAAATTTAAATACGAATGTTAAATTTAGGAGTCTCACGTGTCAGAATTTGCTTGGTAATACGGAAATTTTCAGCCTTCGGTATAAAGTATTGTTTTCAAACAAGAAAATTGCACACGATAACTATTTTAAGTAGCCTTAAAAACACAAAACAAATCTATATTTAATGCTATTTTCGTTCTTTTACCACATATTGTTTTATCAGACAAAGATGATCGTAAAAGTTACAGAATTCGTATCTTATCATGAACTGAGTAAAAAAAATAATACTGTTAAGAAATTACAATTGAAAAAAAAAATTTAATCAATAATATAATTGAAACAGGAAATCAACGATTTAATCATGAAACAAAGCAACGAATTACGTTTAAGTGAAATCATCAATCATTAAAATTGTGAATTTGTCTGTATGAAGCTCTTCTCCAATTCTTAGAGGCAAAGAATTAAAAACAAGTACTTTTACAATTATCTCAATCAAGAAAATTAGAAAAATTGATTAATTACAGAATGACTCATATCGTGACTTGAGTCGTAAAAATTCATAAAAGATTAAAATAGTTTATATCCCTAGATAATTAATTGTTTGTTATGGACTAAAGCTTAGAAATAATGGATGTAGGCAGTTTTCTAATTAGTAATTAGTTTCATCCGAACCTGTCACTAATAAATTAATCATTAGTAGCATATGTAAAGCACAATAAGACGATCAGGAAAACAATAATTGATCAATTAGTCAACAACTACTGAATATCTCAAGTACCATCAGAGGTACCATTACAAACAAATTATAAATCAACTGAACAGAAATTTTACAAGCGATACTTTAAGATAAAATTTTCATCATTATCATAAAGAAAATTTACTAATCAATCATTTCATTACTTAAAATAACAATTTTTGCTAACTGTTTGGCAACTGTCATATCTTTTGTTTTAAGCATATTACTTCCAATTTTCTTCAAAGCTTTTTCCAAACATTCTTTTGACTAAAATACAATGTTACTGCCTTGTTTCACTATTGTATTGTCATTATCATAAGTACTTTAACATTGTTGCTACCAACTTGGAAGATTACGACACTAGAGCTTTTTGAACAACCTTGCCCTAGTTTGTTATGATACCGAGAGCCCAGGCGATTGCGTCAAACAGTGTCTAATCTATATGTCTTGCACCATATATTTACCTTCAATCTTCTCGTCCATGCCAGGTGTCATGGTATTTGGATCTTCCTTTGAATTCAGAATTGCAGCAGTACCCTCTTGAACAATCCCGGCCTGCAGAGCTAATTTTCTTACAGCAACACAGTACCCAAAAATGGGTCCTGCTAACAAATCTAGACAGGCAGCAACCCAAGGCATTCCAAAATTTTCTAGATCAGATGATCGCCGACGGAGCGGCCCTTTTTTGCCTTTCGGATCCGTTGTCCTTAAATTTCAACTCAGCTGAACTAGCAACACCCTTCAGAATTCTCCAGAATGATCAGGAGCAGCTAGATTTTCTGCAACCCTTGGAGTCCTTCCAACTGTGAGCCCTCTACTCGGTGGGATTTTTCCTTCCTATCACAATTGTTGTACAATCTGCACAAATGTATCATAGATGCGGATCGTAGGCTTCTTTAGGATACAACTCTTCGGAAAAATGATCACTGCTCGTGTGTCGTATGATGGACAGAAGATCGTCCCTCATTCCAATATGCTTGATCCTCACTTCCGGAGCCAGTTTGCGATCTTCGGATTCAATCAGTAGAGAAGTTCTAAATCGCCCTATTTGCAAAAGGCAACTTTTTTACCTATCAGATCTGATCCTGATCTGACGTTTACATAGTCACCTCTCCTTTCGCAAGTATCCAATATTGGATTCTTCTTCGTGTTATAAAGGTATTCTATCTTAAAATTAATATATATATAATATATATTTTTGATTATAATCAATTGATTTTTTATTATACAGATCTTCTGAGCTTTGTAAAATCTTCACTAACTTTTCTTGGTCTTCCCAGTTCCAGGAGGGTCGATTCCCAGATGTTTTTCAGAGCCACTTTGCAGTGTTTATTTTGATGACTACAGATGGTATCTGATCAACCTGAAGGTTCTCGAGACTCTTTTTGGAAACAGGGACACTGATAGTGAAAAGTCTTAGAGCTTCCAAATCGGATCCTACTGATGATGCAGAAGGTTCTGACCTAGATTTGAGCAAAAGGTTGAACACTAACGTCACTAGACGAGCGATACTCTATCCTCGGGCTCAAACTCTGAACTGAAGAACAACTGAAACTGAACGGCTCGATCCGTTCCTGCTTCTACCATCGACCCGTTCTTGGGACGCCAACTCCCCTTCCCAGCGTCGATTTTGTGAGAAATACAGAGTGGCTGATCTCCATTCTGCGAGCAGCTATATGTATGACCTCAGTTCATCACAACTGAAGGGTGGGACAGGAAAAGGGCCATTTTTCTGAAAATTAAAAAAAAATTAGAAAAACTAGGTAGTTTTTTAGTTGATTTATATCTTATTTTTTCCGAAATTGCGGAAAATTGTTTTCTTTGTAAAAGACCTTTGATTCGGATAAGAATAACTTTAAATAATATTTTCGTTATATATTCTCTGAGAACCACGAGTTTATCCCTTGGCAGTTGAATCTGTCATCTTCTAGCTCTAGTTTGACGCACTTGTAATAAATTTAAGCAGATCTAGCACATTCTAAGTTTAACACAAAACGTGTAACAGATACTTTGGTGTCAAGATAATTCTTTTATTTCCACGATGTTTTACTCTGACGTTTTTTGCTTATTTTTAAATCTGACACCAAAAGCGAAAATAGTGTAGACGTACAATCCAATTGATATTTATATAATAAGATATCAAATCTGAAAATTTCAAGTAGTAAAATTTTCTTATCAATTGACGTAATAAGACTTGCATCTATGAAAGATAATTATGTACGTCATAATTGAACTTGTTTGAACTTATAAATTGAAGATACATATAATAATTCATTAATGTGATTGACATTCGAGTGATAGCTCTGTAAATTAAGTTTTTAACTTATGATGTGTGAAAAACTAGACACCAGTCTTAAAGAATCTAATTAATTTTTGTGATAATTTTCCTTCTTTTCTCTTTAATAATTTTCTGTTTCTTGCAAATGTTAAATTTTAGATTTAGTTCAAGAGTTAGCGATTGAAATCAGTTGGAGTTAAGTACATTGCGAAATGCTAATTAGGGACTACTGCAAAAAAGAGCTTGCTTATTTCCATCGTTCCCCTTGAACAAAGTTCACAGTTTAAGTCTATCTATTTTTAGTTTTTTATTAAATAATAATTATTATTTCAATAAATATCTTAAACTTTATTAATTGACCTTTCTATTAATTATACAGTAAAGAACAAATCGTCATCAAATAAAAAATGCATAACATTTTTGTTTGTTTTGTTTGAAGATAAAATAAGGAGCGAATTGAATTCAAATAGTGTTGTAATTAATTGACCTTCATAATGTGATCTATAAATAATAAGAAGAATTAGTTTTATCTGAAGGAGACCTTTTTATTATTTCAAGGAATTCGATGAATGAATCTTTTTTAACTTATCAGAAATTAATGACCTCTTTTTTACTTAATTGAGATAATGATTTTCAATGGCATGAATATTTGAAATTTATCTTAAGATCTTTATATATAAAAATAAATTATCAATTTCCTTGAACAAGTCATTTATGGCTTGGAACAGAACCAGTTACTAAGTACCGACAAGTAAAGAGTTTTACTTTGCTAATAATCATAAAGTACCCTGACTGGAGTAAAATCAATAGTCAATACTGCAGAACTCTATACAGTACATTAAACTCAATCGGAATATTAGGTGTCTATTTTTTTAATAAGGTAATTAATTACATTAATTAATAATCTTCACATTTGCGCTGTTGCTTTTTCAATTTTTCCTTATCTTATGAATTTAGTTTTAGATATTGGTTTTTACTGTGTACTTTCAAAATTAATTCCAAATACTTTCAATATTCAATTATTAAGTACTCATAATTCATTAGTTTTTATCTCTCTAACAATTAGTGCAATCGGAGCTTTTAAGTATATTTGACATATCTTTCCATGCCTTATGCAAAATACCTGCATATCTAAATCAATATATGGCACAAAACAGGTACACAAATTTCCATCCTTAGTTGTCTATCATACATTGTCACTGCTATACGACGTAATGTACTTTTTTGAAAAATAAAAAAATTGAAAAATAAAAAAATTGCAAACACTCTTTTCCAAAATGGGGCTACTTGAGATTTTGTGTGTAGCTGCCGGCATTCTCCTCTTTCTCTACTACTACAGCACATCCAAATATAAATTTTGGAAAAATCAGGGGGTACGAGGACCAGATTCCGTTTTTTGTTTGGGAAATTTTAAAAACATATTATTAAATCGAATTTTCCAAAGAGACAATGGTTGGAATTTATGCCATATATACGCCGATTTTGATCCTTAGAGACCCGGAATTCATAAAAGACGTATTGATAAAAGATTTTAATATTTTTGCCAGTCGAGGATTGCCAGTGCATGAAAAAGTGGAGCCTCTCTCTCAAAATCTGACAGATCTCGAACCAGAAAAGTGGAGACCTTTGAGAAAAAGGCTTTCCCCTGTTTTTACATCAGGAAAATTAAAAGAAATGTTTTATCTTCTTGTGGAAAGCTCAAACCATTTAGAGAAATATTTGGAAAAGATAGTACCTAAAAATGAGCCAATTGAGTGTCGAGAACTCACTGCAAAATTTACCATAGACGATATTGGGTCCTGTGCTTTTGGAATTGATGGAGCAGAGAAAGAATCAAAATGTCGTGAGACACGACTTCGTCGATTTAATGCGATTCATTAAAGAAAATCCAGACAAGTTGAACAATACTGGTGACTTGTAACTATTTATTATTATTTAATGTCTTAAATATTGTAGATTCCTGTTACTGATATCTGGAGATGACGATGGTTTTTATCTACTCTATAAAAGTTCGTGTCTGTGCTGAATTTTGAAACAATAATTAAATTTAGCACGGATATAAATCACAGTTTATCATGGAAGAGAACCAAGTTTAGCATAAAAATATTAAAACTGAAACGGCTTTGAAACCTCGTCAACAACAATGAGTAATGCTTTGTATGAAGTTGCACTAAATCCTGAAATTCAGCATAAAGTTCGTAAAGAAATTCAAGAACATATGAAACAATCGCATGGGAAATTGACATATGATAGTGTAAAAACTATGAAATATTTGAACAAGGTATTTCAAGGTATGCCTATCATTCATTAAAATGATAAATTAAAATTTTTTCCACGTTCTAATTGAATGGGTTATGAATTTCAGAAGCCCTTAGGAAATACCCACCAGCAATGACGCTTATAAGAAAATCTTCAAAGAAATATACATTCTCTGGAACCAATATAACAATACCAAAGGACACAAACATTTGGATTCTAGTTTATGGAATTCATCAAGATCTCAAATATTATCCAAATCCAGAGATTTTCGATCCAGAAAGATTTAATGATGAGGAAGTAGAAGCGAGACATTTTATGGTCTATTTGCCATTTGGAGAAGGACCAAGAAATTGTATTGGTAAATAATTTTTTACCTTCGGAAAGTTAATTCTCAATCTGTTAGAAACATACACATTTTGAATTATAAATTACAACCAAATTATATTTAATTAGATTATATTATTATATTTAACAGCTGAACGTTTTGCTGTATTTCAAACGAATGTTGGGCTCATCAAAATTCTCCAGAACTATTCAGTTCATGTATGTGAAAAAACTTCTATTCCATACGTCAATAATCCAAGGTCTTCTCTTCTCACACCAATAGATGGTATATTTTTGAAATTTTCAAAAATATCTTTATCTATGTACCTACATACATAAATGTTCTCGAGAACATCGCACTTTAGAGAAATTTAAAGTGATTTCATGAAAAAATATTACAATCCATGCTGATCCCGAAAGATCCAGAATTGATAAAAAACGTGCTGATTAAAGATATTAACAATTTTACTGATCGAAGAATGCCAATTAATGAAAAGAATGAGCCTCTCGTTGCCCTCAAATTATGTAAAGCATATTTAATATCGGTTGTTAATGTGTACTTCCAAAATTACTACCAAATATATTGAATATTTACTTACTATATATTTAATTTCTTAGTTTTTATCTCTCTAGTAATTAGTGCAATCTAACTTTTTAAGTATGTATATGACATTGAAAGTCTCTATCTTTCCATGCCTTATGCAATATACCTGTATAACGGGATCAAAATATGATATAAACACAGGCACACGTATATCCATGCTTAGTTGTCTATCATATATTCTCACAGTAATACGACGTAATGTACTTTTTTGAAAATTAGATTAATATTATATATATTAATTATATATTATATTATATTAATATCCAAACAAAGTAAGTTTCGAAAAATTACTATTATTTATAAACTATTATTATAATTTATATAAATTATATTATTTATAATTATTCATTACTTATAAAAATTTTAGGTTTTTAAAGTATAATTGACTAGGCAAATAAAAATTACACACTTTTTTCTAAAATGGCAGTATTTGAAATTTTATGTATTGTCACAGTCATAGTCGTTTTCCTCTATTACTACAGTGCATCCAAACATAAATTTTGGAAAAATCATGGGGTCCAAGGACCAGATCCCGTTTTTTGTTTGGGAAATTTTAAAGACATATTGTTCGATCGACTATCACTTGGAGAATATGCAAAAGATATGTACAATAAATTTGTCGAAGAGTCAATGGTTGGAATTTATTTTATAAATACGCCGATTTTGATCCTTAGAGACCCGAAAGTTATAAAAGACGTATTGATAAAAGATTTTAATACTTTTGACAGTCGAGGATTGCCAGTGCATGAAAAAGTAGAGCCTCTCTCTCAAAATCTGGTAAAACTCGAAGCAAAAAGGTGGAGACCTTTGAGAAAAAGACTTTCTCCTGTTTTTACATCAGGAAAAATAAAAGAAATGTTTCACTTTCTTCTGGAAAACTCAAACCATATCGAGAAATATTTGGAGAAGATAGTATCTCAAAATGAGCCGCTTGATTGTCGAGAACTCACTACAAAATTTACCATGGACGTTATTGGGTCCTGTGCTTTTGGAATTAATGTCAATGCTTTTACTGACGAGGATAATGATTTTCTTCGAATGGGACAAAAAATTTTTGATCAAAGTTTTCGTAAATTGATTAGATTTAAAATAAGAGACACTACCCCATGGTTATTTGACTTTCTTGAACCACTTTTCAAAGAAAAGGAGATTGACGATTTTTTTACGAATTTAATTTTAAACACGATGGAACAGAGAAAGAAACAAAATGTCGTGAGACACAATTTCGTCGATTTCCTGCGATTCATTAAAGAAAATCCAGAGGAGATGAATAATATTGGTGACATACCTATTTGTTATTATATAACGTCTTAAATATTGTAGATTCTTGTTACCGACATCGGGAGACGAAGATGGTTCTGGTCAATAATGAAATTTAACATGGACATGAACCACAGTTTATCATGGAAGAGAACAAAATTTAGCATAAAAATATTAAAACTGAAACTTTTTAGTATAAAACAGAACCAGCGAAGCTTTCATGTTGATAACTCAATTTAAAACATTATGTTATAATTTATTTGTTTTAACATTTACCTGCTACATCATTTTTCAATTTATCATCACAAGTTTTATGTTTGCAGAATTGACAGACAGTTTAATAGCCGCTCAAGCGTTCATATTTTTTACCGCCGGCTTTGAAACCTCGTCAACAACAATGAGTAATGCTTTATATGAACTTGCACTAAATCCTGAAGTTCAGAATAAACTTCGTAAAGAAATTCAAGAACATCTGAAACAATCGGATGGGAAATTGACATACGAAATTGTAAAAAATATGAGATATTTGCACAAGGTATTTCAAGGTATGTCTATCATTCATTAAAATGATAAATTTAAATTTTTTCCACGTTCTAATTGAATGGATTATGAATTTCAGAAACCCTTAGGAAATACCCACCAGTAATGACGCTTGGAAGAAAATCTTCAAAGGAATATACATTCTCTGGAACCAATATAACAATACCAAAGGACACAAACATTTGGATTCCAGTTTATGGAATTCATCATGATCCCACTTATTATCCAAATCCAGATATTTTCGATCCAGAAAGATTTAATGATGAAGAAGTAGAAGCGAGACATCCTATGGTCTATTTGCCATTTGGAGATGGACCAAGAAATTGTATTGGTAAATAATTTTTTACCTTCGGAAAGTTAATTCTCAATCTGCTCGAAACATACACATTTTGAATTATAAATTACAACCAAATTATATTTATTTACAGGGGAACGTTTTGCTGTATTTCAAATGAATGTTGGCCTCATCAAAATTCTCCAGAACTATTCGGTTCATGTATGTGAAAAAACTCCTATTCCATACGTCATTAATCCAAAGTCTTTTATTATCGCTCCAAAAGGTGATATATTTTTGAAATTTTCAAGAATGTATTGATATATATATAAGTATTAAAATGTATCATTTATTCTAATGAATAAAATAGAATATTCCTTAAAAGTTGGTGTCCATTAATTTCATAGGTACTATTTCAGTATTACTTTGTATGAACTTGCAATTAATACTACAATTCAGGATGAAATTCGTAAAGAAATTCAAAGAGTGTAAAAAGTGAAATATGTTGTTTACTGAAAAAATACAAGTGGTCTTATCAAAAGAATACAAGATTATCGATTTAATATTTGCGATAAATGGCATATTTAAAAATTTTCATTATACCTTGAGACATATAAGAAAATTGTAGAAGGTGCTAAAATGTATATAATTTATTTTAAACAGTGAAAAAGAATATTTCTTATGAATTAGTCTTTATTTCCTTTCCCTATATATATAAAACTTATATTCAGTCACGTCCTTTAGCAGACAGATAGAGAAAAAGATGCTTGTCATGATTGCTGCTTCACATTAACTTTATGAAGTCATCAGTCAATCTATCCTGCGTTCTAGAGAACATCGCACGCTTGCGAAATTTAGTGAAGGCCAAGTAAGTCCCATAAATTTAACATATAATAAAAATTTTAATAAAAAGAAGTCCATTTTGCTCTTTTTCTTCCAACACTCAAAAAAACACCTAGCTAAGTTTTAGTTAATGTATTCAAAAAATTTTAATGTGGAAATTATTCATATTTATATTTTCTAGTTTCAGACTGGAAAAATCACTTTAAAAATATAATTCTTTCTATCAATGGGGCCACTTGAGATTTTGTGTATAGCTGCCGGCATTTTCCTCTTTCTCTACTACTACAGCACATCCAAATATAAATTTTGGAAAAATCAGGGGGTCCAAGGACCAGATCCTGTTTTTTGTTTGGGAAATTTTAAAGAAATATTGTTAAATCGAATATCACCTGGAGAATTTGCAAAAGATATGTACGCTGAATTTGCCGAAGAGACAATGGTTGGAGTTTATGCTATGAATAAGCCTATTTTGATCCTTAGAGACCCGGAATTCATAAAAGACGTATTGATAAAAGATTTTAATATTTTTGCCAATCGAGGATTGCCAGTGCATGAAAAAGTGGAGCCTCTCTCTCAAAATCTGTTAAATCTCGAACCAAAAAGGTGGAGACCTTTGAGAAAAAGACTTTCCCCTGTTTTTACGTCAGGAAAATTAAAAGAAATGTTTTACCTTCTTCTGGAAAGCTCAAACCATTTAGAGAAATATTTGGAAAAGATAGTACCTAAAAATAAGCCAATTGAGTGTCGAGAACTCACTGCAAAATTTACCACAGACGTGATTGGGTCCTGTGCTTTTGGAATTGATGTCAATGCTTTTACTGACGAGGATAATGATTTTCTTCGAATGGGAAGAAAAATTTTTAATCATAGTTTTCGTCGATTGATGATATTAAAAGTGAGAGATATGACCCCGTGGTTATATAAACTTCTTGGACCCCTTTTTAAAGACAAGGAGATTAACGATTTTTTTACGAATTTAATTTTAAACACGATGGAGCAGAGAAAGAATCAAAATTTCGTGAGACATGATTTCGTCGATTTAATGCGATTCGTTAAAGAAAACCCAGACAAGTTGAACAATATTGGTGACTTATACCTATTTATTATTATTATTTAATGTTTTAAATATTTATCATTTTGCAATTTATCATCATAAGTTTGATGTTTGCAGAATTGACAGAAAGTTTAATAGCAGCTCAGGCGTTCGTATTTTTTGCCGCCGGCTTTGAAACCTCGTCAACAACAATGAGTAATGCTTTGTATGAACTTGCACTAAATCCTGAAATTCAGGATAAACTTCGTAAAGAAATTCAAGAACATCTGAAACAATCGGATGGGAAATTGACATACGATAGTGTAAAAACTATGAAATATTTGAACAAGGTATTTCAAGGTATGTCTATCATTCATTAAAATGATAAATTCAAATTTTTTCCACGCTCTAATTGAATCGATTATGAATTTCAGAAACTCTTAGGAAATACCCTCCAGGAACGCTGCTTGTGAGAAAATCTTCGGAGAAATATACATTCTCTGGAACTAATATAACGATACCAAAGAACACAACCATTTGGATTCCAGTTTATGGAATTCATCAAGATCCCAAATATTATCCAAATCCAGATATTTTTGATCCAGAGAGATTTAATGATGGGGAAGTAGAATCAAGACATTCTATGGTTTATTTGCCATTTGGAGAAGGACCAAGAAATTGTATTGGTAAATAATTTTTTACCTTCAGAAAATTAATTCTCAATCTGCTCAAAACATAAACATTCTGAATTATAAATTACAACCAAATTATATGTATTTTCAGGTGAACGTTTTGCTGTATTTCAAACAAAAATTGGTCTCATAAAAATTCTCCAGAACTATTCAATTCATGTATGTGAAAAAACTCCTATTCCATACGTCCTTAATCCGAGGGCTTTTCTTCTCGCTCCTATAGGTGGTATATTTTTGAAATTTTCAAAAATATCTTGATCTATGTATATAAATAAATGTATTAAAAGTATAAAATAAATAATAATAAATAATAAAGTATTAAGAGTTGGTGACAATTAATTTCATACTATTTCGGCTATGTTTTCAAGCTTTTATGTAAATGCTATGAATTTGAAAGTGAGCCTATAGTTGGAATTTATGTTAGGAATGTGCTAATTTTGATCTTTAAAAATCCGGAATTTATTAATGACGTACTTAAAAGATTTTAATATTTTTCCCGATTGAGGATTGTCAGTAAATGAAAAATTAGAGTCTCTCTCAAAATTTAATTGTCCTCGAGCATGGGCTCCGTACTACATTTTTCAATTATCATCTTTGCTCGTATTTTTTGCTGTTGAAAAAATACAAGTGTGGTCTTACCAAAATAATGTGAAATTGGCAAGATAATTTTTGTGATAAAATCCCTTATTCCCTATATATAAAAGACTTTGGCCCAGATATGACGAGATAGCAAAAGCGAGACATCCTATGCTTTATCTACCATTTGGAGAAGGACCAAGAAATTTTTTTAGTAAATTGTTATAATACTTATATAGAATTTTTCAAGAATAAAAAACTTTTCGTTATATTTAATTTTTAAATATTATTTTTTAACGGGAGACAGATTCGGTATGCTTCAAGCAAAGATTGGGCTTATCAAAATAATAGAAAAGTTCAAAGTTAATGTTTGTGATAAAACACCGATTCTATACGTCAACAACCCAAGAGATTTTATTCTCTCTACAACAAAGAGCATGTTTTTGAAATTCTCAAAACTGACTTAGAAATTTTATATAATAAACTGTATAATTTACTACATTGAACAATGATATGGTATAATAAAAACCAGTTTCCCCGCAGATTTTATGCAAAATATATATTCGCCGATTCCGAATTGTCGTGATGCAATAAAAAATTATCTCGTGACTGGGGAGAAAAGTATGGACTAAACACTCTTATTATGTCAACTTGCAAGTCATTCTGAGTTGCACTGATTTTACTGTTTGTCTTGAGTTCAACTTATAGTCCACTGAGTGAGTAGTCAGTAGTCAGAGATTATATCAGCTACGAGCAAGATCACATTCTGAAAACTTGTCTGTAACGTCCAGTCCTGTTTTATTGAGAAATATAACAAGCCTCAACTTTTATATTAGGTGGGTACATAAAATATTTTTTAAATCTTACACTTCGAATGATTGATTGAGAATCCTCTTAGTTTCTATTTTTACCATTTTCACCGATTCATAATACATTATAGAACATTTGCATGTATTTATTTTAGGTTGTTTATGGTGAATAAAAGGAATTGCTCATAATACCGATTCCACCATGGGACCATTTGAAATTTTGTGCATATTCGCGACAATATTTCTCTTTATCTATTATTATAGCACATCTACTCATGATTTTTGGAAAATCCGAGGTGTCCAAGGACCGAAACCTTTGCCCCTTTTCGGAAATTTCAAGGATATAATATTTGGTCGATTATTCCTTGGAGACTTCGCTAAAAATATATACGATGCATACCAAAATGAACGCATTGTTGGAATTTTTGTTAGGAAAACGCCAATTTTGCTGATCAGAGAGCCAGAATTAATAAAAGATATATTAGTTAAAGATTTCAACACTTTTTCCGATCGTGGAATAACAATTCACGAAAAAGTAGATGTTTTATCCCCAAATTTATTCTCTCTTGAACCAAAACGATGGCGACCTCTTCGAAGAAATCTTTCGCCTGTTTTTACATCCGGAAAATTAAAGGAAATGTTTTACTTGCTTCTGAAAAGCTCAGAAAATCTAGAAAATTATTTGGAGAAAATAGTCCCTGAAAATGAACCAATTGAATGTCGTGATCTCACATCGAAATTTACGATAAATATGATTGGCTCTTGTGTATTTGGAATTGATGTCAACTCACTTTCTAATGAGCAAAATGATTTTCTGAGATTCGGAAAACGTGCATTTGGACCTAGTTTTCCTAGGTTGGTCATAATGAAAATGAGAGATTCGTTTCCGTGGCTATATGATCTTCTTGGACCTATTCTGAAGGATAATGAATTGAACAATTTCTTTGTGAACTTAATTAAAGACACCATGCAGTACAGAAAAGAAAATAATATCGTAAGGCATGATTTTGTTGATTTATTGAGACACTTTAAAGAAAATCCTGACAAACTAGGTGACATAGGTATGTAATTTATGATTCATATTATAAATCACAATTCATTAAGCAATTATTTGATTCATTGAGGGAATAATAATATCTTTATTAATTTATTAATCCTAATTGCAGAATTAACAGATAGTTTGGTGGCAGCTCAGGCATTTGTATTTTTTATTGCCGGTTTCGAAACTTCATCAACAACAATGAGTAATGCTTTATATGAATTAGCACTTAATACTTCAATTCAAGATAAGCTTCGTCAAGAAATTCAAAAAGAAATGGAAGAGACTGGCGGAAAGTTAATCTACGATAGGTTGAAAGATATGAAATATTTGCACAAGGTTTTCCAAGGTATGTGTAATAAACAATTTTACAACATACGTATGTAATATGTTCCAAACCGAATTTTGCAAATTTCAAGTTCCCTTTTATTGATTTATTTTTAGAAACTCTCCGTAAATATCCACCCCTATCGGTTCTTATGAGAAAATCGACAGGAAAATATACGTTTTCTGGTACCAATGTGACAATTCCGAAGGGCCAGAAAGTTTTTATACCAATTTACGGAATTCAACGTGATCCTAAATATTATCCAGATCCAGAAACATTTGATCCAGAGAGATTTGAAGATGAAGAAGTGAAATCAAGACATCCCATGCTTTTCTTATCTTTTGGAGATGGTCCCAGAAACTGTATTGGTAATTATTTTGAACATTTATTTTGTTAATAAAAATGTTCAATGGTTAATCTAAAAAATAACTTTTTTATTGCAGGAGCAAGATTTGCAGTCTATCAAACGAAAATTGGGCTCATCAAAATATTACAAAATTATCGTGTAGATGTATGTGAGAAGACCCCCATTCCCTATGTGAATCATTCATCATCTTTTCTTTTGAAACCAGTGGGAGGGATTTACTTGAAATTCTCAAAATTATCTTAAATAAATAGCTAACTATAACTGTTAAGTATCAAAGTGCTGACTAATATGTTTACTTTTTAAGATACGTATGTAGGTGAAACCAATTATTTAATTGTTTTATTTCTTATTATGTTTACTTAGTTTATAAGTGAGTAACTCAAAGTAAGTTATTCTCACCTGTAAAAAGAACTCATTATTATAGTAATGATATTATGGTGGAAACGGTGCCATTTAAAACATAAAAAGCATTTATTTTTACAGTATTATATGTATTATATCAAATATTTAAATCACAAAAATATATTTATCGAAATATAATCAACTTTTATATTATTTCAAAGAATATCTGTACACTTTAAATAATTTTATAATTTAGAAATTTAAAACAATGTTAATTTTGAATATAAAGGATTTTTCTCTATTTCGCGGTTCAGTCGACACCCTGCAAATTATTTTTTTCATTTAAATCATTTTTTGTATATACCCAAAGCAAGAATTGAAATTCCTTAATTTCTACTATTGCTACTTATTTTTTTAACATTTATTCATTAATGTCTACAATCTGTTTTATCTTAATGGTAATAAAACATTTTCCTGCTTCGACAGTTCATAATAATAAAATGTTGCACAGTCATTGTTGTATAAATCGTATGAGAAATTGTACGAAGTTGCAGTCAGTATTATCAGATCGACCGGGAAATTTACTCCCTCCACATCCACTATTTTATCGAAAAAAAGAAATTTGTGTAATAAAATTTAGAAAACTTTTGAATTTATTATTCTTTTTAAGTATTTTCCTGAATTATATAAGAAAATTTTCCCACATTATATTTAATAATTTACTTTTTTTCGATAAAATAGTAGATGTGGAGAGAATAAATTTCTAGCTCGATCTGAGAGCACTGGCTGCAGTCTTCTTTATACTCTTGATGGAATAAGTAGTGCTTTGTCAATTGAAAATTAAAACGAACATTATTGTTTAAGCGTCAAGTATTAGAGCTCAAAATTCTTCTTATTAAGAAAATTAATTTAGAATTTTAGACTTCCTAGTCGTATATTTTGTCACAGGTATGTTATAAAGTTTAGTTTTTCTCAAATAATAAATATATGATCGCTCCCAAAAAATTCTTTAATTACATTATTAATTGATTCTAATGATTCTTAAATAATTGTGAAAATACATCGCTTGCTTTAATTTACTCTTATTTATACATTAATGAATATCGGTAAATAATTGATACTACATATCTGGCTACATAACAGGCTATATATGTGTGACAAAAGTTTTCTCATATTATTCATTTTATCTCGAAAAGTCAGTAGGAGTTGTGACGTGCATAGTGATACTAATTAATCTTAATTAATGTTTCTTTTCTCTGACTAATATTCCCCACTGCGCATATGCAATAAAATACATACTGTTTCGAAATTAATAAATACTCTGACAATCTTTACATGACAAGGTGTTTATCGATCCTCTATAACAAAATTCAAATTTTCAATCTTGAAAACTTTTTTATTTGAAATATTCAAAACTAAACTTCTTTAACGAATAAATGCAAATTCTAATAATTTTTAGTATTTTAACTATAAATAATGTAAATAATCAAGTAGTTCGAATTTAACTTTTATTTTTAGCGTTTTTCTGTCATAAATACTCAAATAGTTACATTTCGTTACAAGTGCGGGATTGTGATTTTAGTCTTGTGTAAAATGGTCATAAGCTTATGTGCGCAATATCGAGTTGTTAATTGATAATTGATAATTGATAATTGCTAATTGCTAATTGATAATCGCAAGTTTTTTAGACTTTAAATTTATCATAATTAAAACTATTTGAATTTTAAATTACTTGCAATGGGTATATATTTGAAAAGATTTAAATTACTTTAATAAATGTTTTCAGAAACTAAGATTGTACAATGACATTATTTGAAATTGTCTGCATATTCGCAGCAATTTTTCTCTTCATTTATTACTACACCACTTCAAAAAGTGATTTCTGGAAAATTCGAGGTGTCAAAGAATCGGAACCCAGCAGCTTTTTCGAAAATGTGACGAACCTTCTAATAAATCGAATCTATGTTGGCGATAAATTTAAAAAAATTTACGATGCATTCCAAGACGAATCCATGATTGGAGTTTATCTTGGGAAAACACCAGTTCTGTTGCTGAGGGATCCAGATTTAATAAAAGATATATTAATCAAAGACTTTAAACAATTTGCCGATCGTGGAATAAGGCTTCATGAAAAAGTAGATCCTTTATCTATACATCTATTCAGCCTTGAACCGAGAAGATGGAGGCCTCTTAGAAAAAATCTGTCTCCTGCTTTTACATCTGGAAAATTGAAAGATATGTTTTACTTAATTTTGGAAAGTTCCGTTCACATGGAAAAGTATCTGGAGAAAATAGTCCCTGAAAATGAGCCAATTGAATGTCGTGAGCTCACAGCGAAATTTACTACAGACGTTATTGGGTCCTGTGCTTTTGGAATTGATGTCAATGCTTTTACTGATGAGAATAATGATTTTCTTCGAATGGGAAAAAGAATATTCGATGTGGGATTTAAGCGAGCATTGAGAATGAAAATTATGCAATTGGTTCCGTGGTTTTATGATCTTCTTGGACCTATTCTGAAGGATGAGAAATTGCACAATTTCTTTGTGCACTTAATTAAAGACACCATGCAGTACAGAAAAGAAAATAATGTCATCAGGCATGACTTTGTTGATTTACTGAGATACATGAAGGAAAATCCAGATAATATGGGTGATATAGGTATGCTCTTAGATATTGATAACAGGCATTATTAATACGCTATAGCACGAGACAATTATTGCGGACTCATCGTGAAGATTATTAATATTAATAATTGATTAATAATTAATTAATTAATTAATTACAGATCTGACAGACTCTTTGTTAGCAGCTCAGGCAAATGTATTTTTTGCCGCTGGATTCGAAACCTCATCCACAACAATGAGTCATGCTTTATATGAATTGGCATTAAATACTTCAATTCAAGATAAACTTCGAAAAGAGATTAAAGAAGTGCTAGCGAAATTCGGTGGCGAATTGACATATGACAGTGTGAAAAGCATGAGCTATTTACACAAAGTTTTTCAAGGTATACGAATTTCGAAAAAGCTGTTACTTCTGATTTTGGGATCATTTTCAGTTTTGTTATTAGTAATATAAAAATGATTTTAAATCTTATTGATTTTTTTCAGAAACTCTTAGAAAATATCCACCTGTACCGTTTCTTATGAGAAACTCATTAGAGGTATATACATTTTCTGAAACCAAGGTGACAATTCCGAAGAACCAGAGAATTTTTATACCAAACTATGCGATTCAACGAGATCCAAAATATTTCCCAGATCCAGAAATCTTTGATCCAGAAAGATTTGATGAAGAGGCGGTGAAATCGAGACATCCTATGATTTTTTTACCATTTGGAGATGGTCCCAGAAACTGTATTGGTAATTATCTTATGATTATTTAAAATATTTTAAAAATCCAAATTGAAAATAAGTCCGAATCTATTGATTTTTTGTTACAGGGGCAAGGTTTGCTCATTATCAAATGAAAATTGGCCTCATCAATATACTCAAAAATTATAGAGTTGATGTCTGTGAAAAAACTGCCATTCCCTATGTGATTAATGTAAATTCATTCCTTTTACGACCTAAAGAAGGCATTGATCTAAAATTTTCAAAATTGTAAATCATTTACAAAAAAAAAAAAAAAAAGACTTTAAGTTGGACCATTAAAAAATATGTATATAATATATGTATGTCTAGAGTATCAGTGCTAGTATATAATGTTATATCTGTATAAATATATTTGTATCGTTTTTATTTATTTATTTAGTCCTATTATGTTATTCAATGTCAACAAATGACAGTTTAAGTTCAGGAAACGCTGCTAGTCAAATGAAAAACTCTTCGCGTTCAATTGTCAGTGCGATATACCATATTGCCCAACCAAATCTGAATTCTGAAATGGGAGTTAGGTCTCATTGCCTCGGTGGTGTAAAATATTATGAGAAGATAGAGGGAATAATGGAAAATCTAAGGACGTTGTGACGAGGTCGTAACACATAATGAAATGTATGATCAACGTATCAACAAATGAGAATATTTCTTTGAGTCATCATGATCCTTCATCATTTTCTTTAAACAAAGCAAACAAAGCAGGTGATTAACGTTGGCAGTCAAAGTCAGTCCATTCAAGATTCTTTAAAAGTTGTTGAAAAAATTTTACCGTTGGAAACAAAATATAAAAGAGACATCAAAATGGAGGAAATCTCACTGCAAAATAATCAGAACATCACTGGGTCATCGGAAGTAAAAGGAAACGCTTTATACGAAAATTTAGGATTTTGGATGACTCGACTTCCGGCTATGTTACGGAATCTACCCATAATCCACTTGGCGATTCCTGGTAAGTTTAAATAGTCTATATTATTATAATAACATCATTATTAATTCATCCTTTTATATATATAAATTGATTAAATAATAAGCTAACATTGTTTTTCAATCCAATTAGATTTAAAAATGTCAATTATGTTTATGTTTATTTTTAAAATTTATTTATGATATATGATATTTATTATACTTTTTTTATTCTAGAAATTAGATATATTTTTTATTTAAAAAAATTTAGATCGCATTTGGAATTGTAAGTTTACATAAGTTACCTGAATGAGTCAGATAATAATAGTTACAAGATTACCACAAATAGAGTTAATTGTAGAATAGCATCAAGGTTGTTCTCATGAATCTGATACAATCAGATTTGTTATTATAGACTTGTACGTTACTGAACAATCCCATATTAATATTTAATTTCAATCTGGAAATCTATTATAAAAATAGAAGCATTTGAAAAGTCCTAAGAAGGATTTTTCAAATGAAAGTTCAAAAGAAAGTTCCATTGCCATTTTAGACCTTTTATCCTTAGTATCTTTTGGAACTGAAGAAATTTAAAAACTGACTTACATTCACAGCTTTCCCACGTCGACGGGATGGCATTGCTTCTTCAGACCAGTTTCTGAAGATTCTCTTCTCGGTAGACCAGGAACTATCCAGGGGTCATTTTTTCTTTGCATCCTTCTAGCTCTCATCAGATCTGAAAACTGTCCATTCAAATTCGGTTATTCTTGAAGAATTTTTAAGTCTCATTGAGTTAGGATTGGTTCCAAATGAGTTGGATTTTTAATTGAGACATTAAAAAGTATTTTTACCAAATTCAAATCTAAAACCATTAACGGCAAAGCCTGAGAGGGGACAAAATTCAACAGTTTTTTACTTTACTAGTACCTAATATTTCTTAGATAAGATCTTTTCCAATTTTTCCATATTAGCTGCTTGCTCCATCAACAGGATCAGCAGATCTACATCCAGAAGTCGAAAAACACCAATAGCTTCAAAATTCAGGAATAAGGCTAGAAAATAACGATTTTAAGCAAAAACGATTCGACTTGATCCGTTTATAATAAGTCAGTAGCACTTTACGATCATCCGATTGAATATTTTTGCTCGCGATCGTCAATTGGAAGAATTTCTTTACAAAATTCTATATTAAATTTCTTTTCATCTTGCAGGTTCTCACAATACAACAACTTACACAATCGAGAGATTTAATGACGTGGGACCAGACGAATCAGCCATAATTCAATTCCTGGGTCGATATTTGTCCATCTTCTCCAAGCCCATCATCTTCAATTGGTCCGTAACTCAATACGACACCGTCAAAGAGCAATTAAATGGAGGAATAAGATACATTGATCTTCGACTCGCCACAAAACCAAATAGCGATTCAATTTATGTCCTCCACGGTCTCTACGGTTCCGAAGTCAATGTAATTCTTCAAGAAATTGAAGAATGGCTTTCAAATCATCCCTACGAAGTCGTAATCCTAGACTTTCAACATTTCTACTCCTTCGCAGATCCTCACCATCAGCAGCTAATCACAAAAATAAAAACCATTTTCAGAATGAAACTCTGTCCAGTTTACAATCGACTCGATCACATTTCCCTGCAATGGCTCGCATCAGAAAAATATCAAGTTCTCGTTATCTACAGAAATATCGCTGCCAGAAATTACATGGATTTATGGCCCAGCGGTCTGTGGCCCACGCCCTGGCCTGATACGACCAATTCGGAAGAGTTGATTGAATTTTTAGACCAAATGATTAAATCAAAATCCCCCAATATGGGTTTCGTTTCTCAATGTTTGTTAACTCCAAATACTTCTTATGTTATAAGACATGTTTGTGGAAGCTTACAACGAGATTTGGCTAATAAATGTCGAGAAGTTTCTCTTCCTTGGATAAATAAAAACAGACCTGGCCCGGGCGGTATGAATATTGTAATTACCGATTTTGTATCTTATAGTGATTTTCTTTTCTCGAAAACTGTGATTCAACGCAATGCAATTCTTTTAGAGGGAAGAACGAACTCTAGAGATTACACAGGGTATTATTCGAAAGGTGTTCGAGGATAAGGGGCTTATTTTCATTTTAGATTTAATTTTGTACCTTCACTAAAAAAACCAATAAACCAAAATAATAGTAAAAGGACTAATACTCAATTTTTGTATGACTTCCACTGAATGTGTATATATTTCTCTCGAAAGTTTTATATACAATAAATTATTATTCTTTTTACTGAAAGTTTACCTACGTCGAAGGTACGTAGATAAATTGAGTGTGAAAATGGAAGAGAGTGAGGTAAATTTAATTGTAGATGGTAAGATCGCTTGATTATAATGAGTACTCGGTACTATAACCAAGTGTAAATTATCTCTTCAATAAAGAAAGAAAACAAAGAGAATTATGAAATCATAGAGAATATAATTCCACGCATTTACTGCGTCAATTATGTTAAAAAGAAACTATTTTTTATTACTCTCTCTTATATAAATCACACACTTTATGTATTAAACCATGCTGCTAATAAATTTTTACATGAGACCATTGAATGTTTCAGACTTTTCGTTATTTATAAAACAAATGATCACTAAGTTGGCAGCGAGGATATTTTTCTGAGTCAATGGATATACGTAAAATAAATAATTTGGTAAATTATTTTCGATAAACTACTGATCAGGTTTCATAATCGATCTTGTAATTTTTAATTTTTAATTTCATTAAATTCCTTACTTTACTTTTGTTTCTCAATGTCTGTTAGGGTTCTCGCGTGTCTTTCGCTTTTTCGACCTTTTCGTTTTCTTTACGGGGTCACAAAGCTTTGACTTTAAGTTGCTTCATCCTGGGCGCTCGTTTTTTAGCGAGTCTTTTTTGTTCCTTTTCTTCCCACTTTCTCTGCTTGTCAGGATCTTCTTCCTGGAGGATTCGCTCCTTTTCCTGCCTTCGACGTTCCTCTCGACGTTGGGCGGCAGCCTCCGCTCGCGCAGCATGCGTCGTCTTTAGAAACGCCTCTTCTACTCGCTGACGATTTTTGTCGCTCTTGGCTCTTCCCTATTGACAAAAAAAGATGATTGATTCTTTCCATTCTTGTAAAACTTCCTTTATATTTAATTACTTCACAATTAAATTGATACAAACCTCTTTAGAGAGTTTGAATCGGCGCAGTTTATCCAGCAAATAAAACGTTAGCTGGAGTAAGGGCCTCATTCTCTCTTGCATTTCTGCACTTTGAATGCGGCCCTTAATGCTAATATTTAGGCCCACAATAAGCACCCTCTTTACTTCGGGCATAGTGAGCTGACTAGAATCTCTGAAACAAAAAAAAAGAATTAAAAGGTTATCATTAAAGGACAACATAACAAGTTATTTTATTTGATCCATTTCACACAATATTAATTAATTAAAATTAATAAAACTCAACTCACTCTTGTTGTTTAGGTCCGCTGAACTGATCACTGATATGAACGTAATCAATATACTGTGAGTATTTCGTAAATGCCTGGATAATCCTCGTGTCTAAAATCGCAGAAGTCGCTTCTGGGATTTCGGACATGACAAAAAAGCCTGAAGGTAAACCGAATTTTTCACCGGGTCTCTTTTCAGGGCAGTAAACACTAATATCTCCCATATCTCTCGCCAAGTGCATAGCAGTTTTCTTAGCAGCAACTACCAAGATAAAATTATCAGTCTCGTCTTTCGAAAGATCGATTCTAATATGCGCTTGATCGTTTTGTGGTCGCACCATTTGTGCCAAAACTGCTACCAAGTCCTGACGTTTCAGTAATTTAAGTTCTATCAGCATTGAATCGCATCCCACTCTGCCAGAACAATAAAGACTGTACTGGGATTCACTTTCCTTCACGACTGCGCCATTATCGGAAGCTTCTTCACCTGACTTTCCAGTGTCACCAACCAAAGAGAAATTCTCACTGAAAAGCTGATTGTGGTCATTGAACCAGGATTCGGCGATACGGCAATTTTTAGATCGGCCAGCGATATAGTTTATAAAGTAAACTACCAGCCCGGCAATCATTAAAATTTCTAAGTAAAAACTGTCCCACCTTGCGCGCAAATGCAAGGGAACTTTGGTGATTGTCAGAGTAGAAGGCTCGTCAGGTTTTGCTCCCGCATTTCCTCCTGCTACGTCCAAACCTTCAAATTCTTCCTCGTCCTATAAATAGTAATCATAAAAAATATGAGAAATAAGTGAAGGAATGTTTTTCCTAAATAAATAAATGTATCTTTTCTTTTCAAGATATTTTAACATTACGCACTTGAAAGTGGTCAAATTCGCTATCTCCATCTTCTACTAAAACGTCTTCCTCGTCAAAATTCTGGTCCTTATCTATTTCAACGAACTCATCTTCTTCTTCTTGCTGCTCTTGGACTCGAGCATTTGTTTTTTCTTCTTCGAAATCCTCGAATTCAGCAAATTCATTATCTTCAGGATGTTCTTCGTGGAAATGTGCAGTAACCCAAAGATTTGTTCCTACTAAAACGATATGAAGTACAACCAGCCACAATTTCATTTTTCCTGAAAGAAAAGATAATAATAAAAGATCAATAATGCGATTAGAAAAAGAAATTGGCTTCAGAAATTATATTTTGCAATCCAAAAATGCAGTATAAAAATCATTTTAAAAAATAGAAAACTTGCATTCGTTTGAAGGTAACCAGTCATAAATTTACATTTTTTTCATTTATCTTTAATTTAATTTTTATAACTGTATTATAATCAATATTTTTTATAACATTAAGTCTCGATATTATATATGAAGAGCATCAAGAGTTCATAATCTAACCTCAAAAGAAGTAATTGTTTCAATCAATATATTCAACACGATTTAAAACCTAGATTCCGTCTTTAAATAACATACATAACTGTATGTATATTTTAATCAAAATAAGATAACTATCATTAAAATGACAGATTACGAAGTGTTCATTACAAATCTCAACGAAATGCTCCAAAATGCACTGTGAAAACGGTGAAAATTTGGGTGAAGTTTTGAATTACAAGATCTACTATTATCCAGATATGTTACCTTATTGAGAGTAACACCAGAAAAACTAATCACTTTCCAAGCATTCATTCGTTAATGAAGAATTAATTAAATCGAAAATACTCTAAAAATCGTAGAAAGTATACATATGTAATATGTATATAGCAGAAGACTTGCATAACCTGAAGTTAGCGACAGAGCTTGTAAACTCGTGACGTTTCACTTCCGGTTTAAGCTCAACTACTTTATTCAATGCAAAACATAAATTTGCCCCAACACACAAAATAAAAGCTTCCAATTTAATGAAAAATTAAGTTTTAATTATTTAAACTTATAATCCTTT
Source organism: Synergus gifuensis (assembly GCA_904066015.1). Classification (NCBI taxonomy): domain Eukaryota; kingdom Metazoa; phylum Arthropoda; class Insecta; order Hymenoptera; family Cynipidae; genus Synergus; species Synergus gifuensis. The sequence continues at coordinate 2,594,683 of CAJFCO010000046.1, read as the reverse complement.
TATTTAAACTTGTTCAATCGTAAATAATATTTAAAAAATGGTCCTAAATCGACAGAGTTTAAATAAAAATTAATTAATACGAATTTTTACGCTAAAAATTCGAGATATATCGAAATGCATAGGAAAGGCAGCAGATACTGCGACCTTCATTGCGCATACTCGCGAATGTTTTTCCGTCCTGTCAAAATGCGGTAGTCTAATTTTTGTGAATAAACTACTTGATTTCGTGATTCTTGCCCATAAAAAAGTTTGATTTAATTGGTGAGACACTGTAGTAAGGTTATCGTGTTTGATTCCAAAAAATCGATAGCAAACAACAGCAAAAGGGAGAGACGAGAGAGTTGCGTGTTGACAACGCAAAAACGTTCTGAAGCCAAACAATGGATCAATACCAATACCTTGCGGAGGAGGGTAACCACCAGGCACGGCAAATAATCATCTTCTCTAGTGTATGAGGCGTTCCGGATTCTTTGCTCGACAAAGCTAAGATCTGCGAATGTCGGGTTTTTGAATGGAAATCGTACATCCAGTAACACAACCTCGATTTCGACGTGAAACGTCAGTTTTTTACAAGTATTTCGCACCGGTTTTTAAATTAGAAATTTCACTTTCTTTCATCTATTTTTATTTATAATTTTTACACAACGTATGACAATCTCACTTTTGCGAGGAAACAGTTTTTAAAGTTGGTGCTTTGATGGTCTGGTGAAAATTTGGTGATTCCATAGCACGTAAGAAGATTTTAGATTTATTTTGTGAGTCACTTAGTCATCTGATTAATATTCCTTTTTTATTGATTCAAGACTAGCATATTACTTTGTTAAACGAACAAATTTAGAGCTTTAACATCGAGTATTAATAAGTTGCTTTTTTTGTAAGTAAAAGCTTATTTTATGATAATAAAAAGATCAGTAAATATTTTGTATGGAGTTCCTAAATTCTATACATCAGATTGTCAAAATAATCATCAAGATGTAGACATTTTCATGTATTTTACATATAAATCGAGGCTGATTTTCACTGTGATTACGAAAATAATAGAATTTTATAGTCTTTATATTTAAAAATATCAGTTTTATACATTTACGTTTAAGTTCAACTTTATTATGTTCTTTCTATTTCTATTTTGTTTCTTTTATGATTGTTTATTTGGATCGACAATCTTCTGTTTCCTCTCAATTATTATTATTAATTCAATTATTATTATTATTATTATTATTAATTATTATTTTCGTTTTATAAATTATTGTTTATTCTATTATATTAATTTCATTTAAATTTCATTTTCTTAGTTCTATGCCATTGCAAAGTGTTGATAAAAATCTGGATCGACCTTTTGTTCCAAAGCTAATAAGAATTAATTTTACAATTAGAAAAATGATAACAGTTCCTAAAACTACTTGAAAAATCTATATTAATCTGGCAAAATATTTCTTTATTACAATTTTCAAGATTAAGAGTCGCAGGTTCTAGAAATTAATATAAAAAATTGAATACATAATACCTTCAATTTATTTACTTCAAAATAACGATAAATACATTCATAATCATAAATCTAAATCATTTTCTAAACGTTTTAAAATTATTATTTTCAGGGAGATAACGTTTCCATAGACACCACCATGGAGAAAAGTGATAACCAATTGAAGTCCTCTAAGAAGAGGGCCTCCAGGTCGATAACATCTTCAGATGGAGGGATCCAGTGCGTCCAGGTTGTAGTTCGTTGCAGGCCGATGGATGAGAAGGAAAGCAACCGAGGATTTTCCCGTGTCGTAGATGTCATTCCATCCCGAGGAGTCGTTGAGATTCGAAATCCTCGAGAGGACCTTTCTCGCGATAATGTCAAGGTTTTTACCTTCGATGCTGTCTACGACTGGCACTCAAATCAACAGGAACTTTACGAAGAAACCGTCAGACCTTTGGTATCTTCCGTCCTCGATGGTTTCAATGGCACGATTTTCGCCTACGGGCAAACAGGAACTGGAAAAACGTACACAATGGAAGGAACAAGAAACGACTCAAAAAAGCGGGGAATAATCCCTCGTTCTTTCGAGCACATCTTCAGTCACATAAGCAGATCAGAAAACATGCAATACCTTGTCAGAGCGAGTTATTTAGAAATTTACCAAGAAGAAATCAGGGACTTACTACATTCCGATCAGAGTCTAAGATTTGAATTGAAAGAGCGACCAGACACTGGAGTTTTTGTGAAAGATCTCTCTTCTGCCGTTTGCAAAAGTGCTACCGAAATCCAGTATCTCATGAACGCTGGAAATCAAAACAGAACGATCGGTGCTACTAATATGAACGAACACAGTTCAAGATCACATGCGATTTTCATGATCACAATAGAAATGGGGTCGATGGGAGACAGCGGTGGAATTAAAGTAGGTCGTCTGAATTTAGTGGATTTGGCTGGAAGTGAAAGACAGAGCAAAACTGGATCATCAGGCGAAAGGTTAAAAGAAGCCAGTAAGATAAATCTAAGTTTATCAGCTCTTGGAAATGTGATTTCTGCTCTAGTCGACGGTAAAACAACTCACGTACCTTACAGGGATTCGAAACTAACTCGACTTCTTCAGGATTCCCTGGGCGGAAACTCGAAAACGATCATGGTTGCGAATATTGGACCCGCTAGTTATAATTATGACGAGACTTTAACAACTTTGCGATACGCAAATCGTGCTAAGAATATCAAGAACAAGCCGAGAATAAACGAGGATGCCAAAGATGCGCTTTTGAGACAATACCAAGAAGAGATTAGTCGTTTAAAAGAGAAGCTCTTGCAGAAAGGAACCGTGCCGAAGAAGAAGAAGAAATCAAAGAGGAAAAAAGAAGATGATGCGGATTCCGAATCCGAGACAGAGGATAGCAGGGATGATAACAAGACTACAGAAGCAGATAAGAAGTTGATAGCCGAGCAGCTGAAGGCTGAGAAACAAGAAGCTGAACATTTGATTCAGAGGATTAAAGATTTGGAAAGCAAGATGCTCTGTGGTGGGAAGAATATTATTGATCACACAAATGAGCAACAGAAAGCACTAGAGCAAAGAGTTGCAGAGATTGCTGAGAGGAAAAAGCGGGAGGTTGAGATGCAGCAGAAACTTGAGGATCAGGAATTAACGACAATGGGAGTGAAGGAGACCTACACCACTCTTCAGCAAGAAGTGGATGTTAAGTCCAGGAAATTGAGAAAATGTTTTGCTAAGTTGCAAGGTTTAAAACAGGATTTAGATGATGTGACGAATGAATACAATAGAGACAGAAGAGAACTGGAACAAACCCAGCATGAGTTAATGAAGGAATTGAAGTTAAAGTACCTCATAATTGACAATTTTATACCAGTTGAGGAAAAGCACAAGATATTGTCAAGAGTTCGGTTTGATGAAGATGATGATTCTTGGGTTTTGAAAGATCCGGAACCCTCGAGTGTGGAATTGATCAAGCGGCCGATTTCAGTTCCTGGAGCAAGGAGACCAGTTTCTGAGTATGCAAAAATTGCTTCAGCTATGGGAAAAGGTCATCGTTACGTTGGGGAGAATATTCTGAATTTGGAACTTGATATGCCAGCGAGAACTACTTTGGATTATCAAGGACCGGCCATCGCTCCAACTATTCAAGCAGTTTTAGAAGAAGCTTTAAGAGATGAAGGGGACATTGATGTCGACGCTTCGAATGCAAGATTGAGACCCAAAACTCGTCTTCAATCGGCAAGGATGCGGCCTAAGAGCGTTGGAAAGATGCAACAGATTCCTGCTCCAGTTTACCAACAAATGTCAGCTCAAATCTATCCAAAGACTAGGGGATTAGTGCCCAAATAGTTAGCACAGTTCTTTGCCCTTCTTTCATTAAAGAATGAGACTCTTTTGTAAATATGAACGGACACTTGAATTTTGAGTTGGTAGATATTATTTGTGATATTTCGATGAATCGAAAGGGAATCGGATGGCGAAAGGTTATTTAGACTGAATTATTAACTTTCTAGTCATCATGCAATGCTTAGATGTTTGGTCTTAACCAACGTAACTGCTGTAATAAACTTAAAGTGGTATTAAGAGATGAGTATTTTACTTCTTTCTTTTCTGGGAATAAGAGTGAAATTTCGGAAAGATTTGCAAGTTCTTATTAATAAAAAATCGAGATTATTTTTAAAAGTGATGCAAAGCAAAAAGAAGCGCTTCACTAATAAAACAAATCTTATGTTAATGGTAGATATTAAATTAGTACTTACTGCTTGAAAGTGTATGACACGCGAAAATCAAATTTGGCATTGAGATTAAATTAGTAGCACGATTTAAAATTTTTTATTGTTTCACGTGAAGAAATTAGTTATAAAGATTTCTAAATTTTTGTGGATTCTTCGGGAAATTGATTTTAAAAAAGTTATTAGATGTTAGAAGCTTTGAATCGATACTGTAAAAATGTCAAATTTCCGATATATAATTTTAAAAATGAATAGAAGAAAATAAGTCTAATTTTGTTACCATATGTTTATTTTTTATTTTTATCATTTCGAAACATTCTTTAAAAAATCGTATACTTATTTTAAGCAAAGTTTGAATATATGAAAATACTTCCGGGCATCGTTGTGCAAGCTCCGGATTTCTTCTCAGGTTTCATCAGATTTTGCAGTCGGATTCTGAAAATATTAGCTAAAAACCAGAGTTTTTGCCTAGTTTCATGTAAAGTTAATTTTATTATTAAAATAAAATAATCAGATTATATTTAAATGTTAAAACTAATTAATTAAAAAATAATTGCAAATTTCAATATAAGTATTCATTACACGTAATTTTAACTAAACAATTTCACTATAAATATGAGAATTTCTTAATTCTAAGTTTACTCTTTCGATTTTTTTTCTATTTCTAGATCAAGACTTTTTAATTAAAAATAATTATAGTTTATACAGTACAAATGAAATGCTTTGAAAATAAATGAAGCTGAATATTTCTGATGTTTAGAATTTTATTTTTTTTTTAAATCTAATACATTCTCTCATAAGAATGTGAAAGAACGAAGCATTCAACTCAAATCCATACAATTTAATATTATATTACATACATAGGATTCTAATGGTCAAGATTCAAATTGAAAAAAGAATTGAAATAAAAAGCTGTAAAAAATGAAATTTTAATTTATAGAATTGGTTATATTGTTTTTTTTTAAATATATATGATCAGTTTTCAAAAGGCAAAATCCCAAAAGTATAAAATTAGAAATTTCGTAAAAACATTAATTGATGACCTACTTGGAAAAAAAGTAATTGTGAAATAATTGCTGAAAATTGAATTTTTACTCTTCTTTAAATTCACTTACAATCTAATTCGTAGCGAAATTCTTACTTTTATTTATTTTGTCAATCAAATAATTCTGAATTAACACTGCAATCAATTGGCATTGATTGCATTTTATGAATTATTTTTTCTCGCTAAAGAAGAAGTATTCTAAATGCACTCAAAACTAAAGAGAAAAATTGAAAAAATAAGTGTCCTCCGAATGAATTAAACAATATCTATGAGTTACAAACAGTTATTCATTTTAAAGCCAGAGACAGCATAATTAAATAAAATTAAATATACCATGGTTAAAATTCTTAACCCACTCTCTGTAAATTCATTCAAAATTACACTGAATTTAAACAACACTCTTCCTTTCATTTCAGAATTACTTATATGCACACATACTCGTATGGATGAAATTTACGTTTGAAATCTTACAATTGTTTCAATCTTCTAATCAAGTAAGAAACGTACAAAACGCCCCGCATTTCTTGATTAATTAAAGAGTGTAAAGTTCCGATGAAGGAATTGCAACTTTTTAAAAGTTATTCTTTTTAAATTTGGAAATGAAACAAAAATAGTTTTTACGACAGTATCGAGTTTTGCCAACCGAATCTTGTCAAATAATGATCAGGTTTTTATCCCAAAAAATTAGGAAAAATATCCCTAATTCTATGTTTCATACGAAATGTTTCTAAACATTAATTGTTGTAAATAAATAATTTAAAGAAAAATATTGTGTTAATAATTACTTTCAGAACTTAATTACAATTTAAATAACGCTAGTAATGTTTAGAAAAAATAAAAATCAATTAATAAAACTTGATAATTACCCTTAAAATCTGCATAAAATCTCCTTTGTTTTATTGCCAAACTCCTCAAATACTTGACAGAAGATTCGATTTGCAAAATTCCAAAGGAACGTTCACAGCCTCAAGATCAGCTCAATATAGAAACTAATAAAATCGCTGTTGTTGTTGTTGATAGTTTCCATATTGTTGAGGATAACCTGGAGGCTGTCCCATCCCTGGAGGTCCCGAAAATTGTGATTGACCATAAGGCTGTTGTTGATACTGACTAGGTGGACCTCCACCGAAAGATGGCGGTCCCTGATTAGGAGGAAATCCCTGGTTATAATTATAGCCATTGTTCATATAACCTTGATTCGAGTTGAACATTTGAGTCTGGGGTGGGTAATTCTGAAACTGATTCATCGGAGGCGGATAATTTGTCTGCTGTGGAGGATGCTGAAGGGGAGGCCCCGAAGTATTGACCTGAGTCAAAGTCCTTCCGTAATTCTGATTATAAGAATTCGAACTATCTCCATCCGAGTTGTTCTTCATCCCCTCAGAATGAGAGGTCTGTGCATCATTATTACTCGAAGAAGCTGGAACCATATGTGAAGTATATTTATTCGGCAAATCGCCCATGATATTTGCAATCAGCCGCTTTGTTTCATTCAAAATCGCATTCGGATCGCTATTCTTTGTAGGTTCTTTAGCTTTCATAGGCGACCTTGATCGAGATTTTGAACGGGAATGCGACCACGATTTAGGAGACATCGACCTAGACCTCGACCTGGAATAAGACCGTGAACCTTTACTGGCTTTCTGATTATCGTTGACATTCTTATCCGCCGCTTTGTAAATATCCTCGAAAGTATAATCATCATCATCATCAGAAAATTCAAGCTTCTTTTGCTTCTCCTCATTCTTCTTTTGCTGATCTTCTTCTGCGAACATATCCAACTTAGGTTTCCACTTGTTTTCATCGTCAGAAGGATTCTGGTTACCCTTTCGGGTAGAAAAAGGCGAAACGCTCTTTCTAGGTTTCGTCGTTTCGACCACCTCAGGTGATGGACTTTTCTGTTTCACAGGCCCTGATGATGTTCCCAAGTTCACGTAAGCTCTAAGCTTTTCAACCCTGGCTAAATCGGTAGCTTCAAGCTTTTTCAAGAAATTGATAAGCCCATGTTGTTCCTCGGTTCCCAATTCCTTGAAATTTTGCAACAAGGATTTGAGGTCCTCGTCTGATAAACTCTCCATCTGCTTCGCCCGAGACTCCACCGAAGTTTCCGGTTTTTTAGCAATCGGAGGAGGACTAGGAGCAACAGGAGGCGGTGTTTGATCACTACCAGAAGTAAGAGGACTTGCTCCACCAGTCAAACCTTTAACGAAATCAGCAGTAGTTACAGGTTTTTTAGTTTGCTTAGAAGCTTCTGCCATTCCAACAACAGCGTTTATCAAAGTTTCTAATTCGTCTTGAGAGACGTTTGATCTGCCCTGAGCTACCAGAGCTGCTGCAATTTGCTGAGCAATCGCGACTTTATCAACAGTTCCGACTCCAGGAACAGTAACCGGTTCAGACTTTGGAATCTTAGAATTAACCTCAACAACCCTGGGATATGTGGGTCTGTTGAATATATTCATGGACTTTGAGAGCTCAAGAAGTTCCTTCTGTTTCCTCTGTTCCTCTTCCATCTTCTTCTTATTTTCCGTTGCCTTATGGAGAAGCTGGGCAATATTCTGTATCGCAGTTTTCGTAGGTGCGATCGCCATCTTTTCTATCATTCCAGCAAAGAGCTGTCCCTTCAGTTTCTCCTTGACGGTTTCAAACATAACGCTGACGTTCTCATCATAGAGCAATTCTTCAGCAGAGTTCGGTTTTACTTTCTCTGCTGCCAAGGCTTTTGAGAGAAGCGAAACAATCTTGGGACCTAGGGAGCCTAATTGCCCTTCTAAAGCTGTTAGTAGTCTAAGAAGTCCTACAATTTCAAGGTCTTCGCTTAGAATTTCATCGGCAACGGGACTAGGAGATTTTTCAGAAACTGGATATGGAGTCGCGTGGTATCTTGGACGGGAAGTTGCGATTCTTGGAGGACCGTAGTAAGCAAGAGAAGGAGGTGGTGGTCTGTATCCTCGTCCCCTAGAATAGGGAATATAATAATCTCTTTCTCTATCCAATTCTCTATCCAATTCTCTTTCCCTTTCTCTCTCTCTCTCCCTTTCCCTTTCTCTTTCGCGTTCCCGATCCCTTGCACGTTCTCGCTCTCTTTCCCGTTCACGATCTCTTTCTCTTTCTCTTTCTCTCTCCCTTTCCCTCTCTTTTACTCTTTCCCGAATTTCGTGACGATCTACGTGGAATTCAGGTTTGAGTAATTTCGTTCCTACATATTCAACTTCATCATCGCTTTCTTGATGTCTTCGTTTAGGAGTTGGCGACCTTTCCTTTTCCTTTTTCTTGGAAGAGGATGCAGAAGTGGAATGTTTCTCTGGTGGTTTCTCCTCTGGAAGTTCTAATCTCTTTCGAATTTCCTCTTTTCGTTGTTCCACTTGCTCGTTGTGGAGTTCGCGCATTCGCTTGTTCCAAAACTCAATCCACTCGGGTTTGAAGTCATGTTTACTTGGATCTTTACCTTCGGATTGGAGTTCTTTGTATCTTCGGTTCCAAAATTTCTTCCACTCGTCGGGATAGGAGGGATGCTTTTCGGGATTTTTCTCGTGGAATTTCAGGGCTCTTTCTAAGGTTTCTTCGGCACGACGAATTTGTTCCTTATACTTATCCCACTTATCGCGTTCTTTTACTAATTCTACGGAACGAGACCGATCGCGAGAATGTCGGGCACGACGCGATCTGTAATTTCTTTCTGGATAGACCGCTTTTCTACCGCGGCTTCTCGAACGAGATTTAGAGCGAGGTGATCGTACAGGAGAAGGACTGCTAGAAATACTTGATAGGGACGATAACGATTTTAAATCATCTGGTCTCTTCCCAGAGTTTTTTTCTTTTGGAGACTTCTCAATTTTTTTGTTTACCTTGTCCTTGGTTAAAACACGAATTCTGTAGGTCCTAGAATAGAAATCGTGGTTTCAGTATTTGGATGATGATGGAGAAAAATAAAAAAGATAGATGAGTAATTTCAGAATAATTTAAAGAATTGAAAAATTCAAAACTTTATTGAGAAAAAAGGAATATTATAGTTTTTTAAAGTGTGAACTTGAAAAAATTATTAGTTAATAACTTAATTTTATATTTTAACAAGATTTTTCAAAAGATGCAAGAAATTAAGATAAGTAATTGTAAACAGAAAATGTATAAGAAGAACGAAGAAATAGATGAACGTGTAAAATATTTTTACAATTTAATGCTTTTACTTACGATTTCGAGTCCTTGGACTCCTTAACATCTTTTTTTCTGGATGAAGATTCTTTCTCATCCCTGTAACTGTCTCTCTTCTTCTCTTTTTCTTTCTCCCTATCCTTATCTCTGTCTCTCTCACGGTCTCTCTCTTTCCCCTTTTCTTCCTTCATATCTTCTTTTATATCTTCCACTGGTGGTAATTCTTCACAAAAAATATATTTTCCACAAATTAACACCATGAAAATCTCACGAAAAAAAAATATCTCACGTTACCGAAATACTCACCTTTCTTAGCTTCATTCACCACTTCAGCCATCTTCTCTTCAAAATTCGTCACCCATCGCACATCGTAAATTTCCATTAACGTAAAGTCTGGTGTTTCCCTGTACGTAGGAAACGACCACGATAAATAAAAAATTCATTGAAACAACAACCGCATTTATCTACCAATACAATAATCATCCCACATTCACCAAAGATGATTGATCAAGAATAGAAAAAAATTGAAGAGAGAAAGGTGGACTTACCTAAAGTGAAAATCTTGGTACACTCGTTTGATGTATTGCATCTTGTTCTTCTCAAATTGATTCTTCTCCACCAACTGTGGTTGTAATCTTCCAAAGTGTTCTTCAATTTTCTTTGCAACTAACACCGAAATTTCATTGGCTCCACGCTTATAATTCGGAGTGCGAGGCAATTCCGTAATCGCTCGCGAAATCGTAGGAAAGTTCCTGTTCAAATACGCAATCCGATGATTGTAACTGGTGATATGGGCCATTACAGTTCGCGGATCTCCACGTTTATCACAAAGTACACAAGTGTAACTTGGCTCACAAGAATCGTTATCAACCAACTCGAGTAGATATTCTAAGCCAACAAGAGGAGAACTTCTGTGTCGATCCAGGCTAACCTGGATGGTTGTGTTCCTGGAAATCTGATCCTCCATACCTGGTGGAATTGGTTCTCCAGGTGCTAAAGGATTCGAACCCGGTGGAGGCTGACCCACATTTTTATTCACAATGTCCGACCTTTTCGACCACAACAAAACAGGGTAGGGCCACTCATCTAATTTAATTTTATGCCGGTTACAGATATTGTGGCTAAGTAGTTTGTGGGCTCCGAAAAGGGCGACATTACATATGTGACACCATATGTCACCATCTTCTGTTTCTGAGTAGACTGGCCTCAAGGTTCCATCCTCTGCTGTAACACTCGTTCTCATTAACCGTTTTCGATCATGTTCTTCCTGCAGAAAATAGAAGCATAAAATAATATCAGACTGTGCAAGATTTTCGTTTTCTGAAAGGATGAGTGTTAAAAGCGTGTTACGGTACTTCATGTTCCAATCGAGAGTTTTAGAGTATTGCTATTGATAATCAGTCTTTAAGTTATTAGGAATGCTATTCACCATGTTAAGTAAGATTACAAGTGTTAGAATTTTAAATATAAAAGGATGTTTGTCAACTCTGCCTATTGATTAAATTGAAATAAGGTAACATCTGTTACAGTCTGATTAATAAGGAAAAATTAATAACCAAAGAATCGGGTCATCTTCCGGTATTTTCAGTACATCAGATTTTAATTTTAATATTCTATATAAAAGCTAAATTAATCCTAAATAATAAATTATTCCTTTCTGAAAAATGTATTTTATTTGAAAAAAATTCGGTTCAATAAGAAAAGAATATTTTCACTTGATCTAGAAAAAAACACCAAGGTAAATTCTCTTAGAAATTAAAGCAGTACTGTAAATGTAAAATTCTGTCCGTAAAATACAAAAATTGAAACGTTGCCTGGCAAATTAGGAACATAACTTATATCCTACCAAAATTAATTTCTGTAAATCTAAAAAAAGAAATAAAGATTTCAATATCAAATATCAAATAATGCCAACTGGTGGTCAACGTTTCTACAACTTACTGGAGAATGGTGAAATTATTTGTTGCCTGACTAAATGAGTCGTCCATGATCTGTATCACTTATTCACCAGATAAAAAATAATCTATTTCACTCACATATAAAATTACACTGACCGAATTCAACCGTTTAGTAAAAAAAAAAATTTATATCGGCAATGATTTTCCGTTTTCAATAAAAAATGATGTCAAAGTAGTCGCAAATTCCTTTCTAAATAAATTTTCATTCCTAAAAAGAGATTTCCTACTTTGATAAATGAAGGTTTTTGAAATTAGCTGAAAGTTATCTTTCAGGCTTGCATTTTATCAAAATCACCTGGAAAAAGTGTTAAAATATTGCTTATTAAAACTAAAATATTATAGAGTCTTAACAACACGTACATAAAAACATTTATTGTATTTTAGCATACAAGTATGTTTTTTCGCTAGACAATAGTGTTAGATTGATATACTTTGATTTATTAATAGAGTACTTCAAGGATAAATCAACCTTTAGTAAATTAATTAACTAATTCTTCAGAAATGTTACCTTTTCTTTATCCTCTTCAGATTTATAAGTGGGATGTCTCCCCTCGATGTCAAGATCATCAAAATTTTGCATCCTGATACGTCAATTTAGGTCTCCTCTTATAACCCGATCTGAAAATATTAAGATCAAGTAAGTCTCTAGGAATGAAAAAATGATTCATCAGGGTCTATTCAAAAAATTAAGACTGATAACGGAGGTAACCACAAGTTTCCACTTACTTACCATCTCAAGTTTTAAAAAAAATCTATATAAATTCTATGTAACCGTTAGGTTTACAGGCTGTAAACCTAACTAATTATACCAGATTTTTTCTAACCACAGTTTTTAATAAACTCACTAACCAGTAACTTGGAACTTTCATTTAATAACTTCATAGTTTATTTAACAACTTATAAGTAACTATCTCATAATTATTTATTATTAGTTATTGAATAACTTAAGGCTAAGAATGGAATTATTAATACTCTTTCGGAATACTCTGTCACTTCAAAAAATTATAAAATTTTTTCAGTTACAAGACGTTGTTTCAATTTTGTATCACAAATGTAACAGTAATCGCTGGAAGGTATCAATATTTCTCCAGCTACTTACCAATTGAATGAACGTAGCTACTTAATTAATCTCTTTGCCTCCAGATACATACACTAATGTCACAAAAACATAAAACTGAAGTTCGCTTGAGACAAAGTTAACAATTTAACTTTGCGTTACACCAGGTAAAAAGTTCAAATTGTTTCCCGATAATAAATCAGAGAGGGAAAACTAAAAGAAGAGTGACCACAGCTTATAGTCAGTAGAAAAGAAATAATCAAAAGATCTTTTACAAATCTAGTTTAGGGATCGCAGTATGAAATTATTAATGATCATTCATTTTTGTAGTAGCAGATCGTCAGATACTGTAAAATTTACGGTAAACAGCACGACACGAAAAGTTTGACCAATTTTCTAAGGTCAATTTAAACAAAATTTAATTTACGCTTTTTTGTTTCTTACATTAGAAGTTTCACATTTATAGGCTTCTATTATTTAACACTTACATTTATCATGTTCTTGTCAAACTTATAAAAACTTATGAACAAATCGACATTCAACAATAACTTTAAAAAGTTTCTACATATAACCTATTTAGACCACTTTAACAGAGTTTAATACTTTATTATTAACAACCCATTCAAGCCTTCGAATAAAAATACTTCATTTTCAAAAAATTGGATCGAATTCTCACAATTATAAATAAATTGATTCCATTTTTTAAAATTTTACAGTACCTTAAAAAATTATTGATACTACTGAAAAATAGAGTAAAGGAATAAATGCAGTAGTAGCAATATTCGAACTTACTCTATAAATTAAATTTTCTAAACAGAAATTAGGATAAATTAAACTGCGGAGTTCTCAAAAATAAGGAAGAGGAGTCAATTTGTTGCGTGGAACAAAAAATGAACATTCGTAAGATTTTGTACAAATGTAATCGCTATATACAAGCAATTACGAAGGCTAACATTTCAAGTAATTAGTGGATAGTGGAAAATTCACATGATGTCTGATTTCGTAAGCTGAAAGCTTATTATTTCTTGAAGAACGAAAGCTAGCACACCACTTCACCACAACCATCACGAGCCCGGTGAAATTCGATTAACTTTCCGAACATTAATATCAAAGACCTATCTTTCATTGAAGATTGCAGGTAGAAGAACTGTGATTTTTACAAAACTTACCCTCAAAATCAGTTCAAAATCCTCTGCAAATTTACACTTTTTGTGACGCGTCTGTTTAGAAGAGATCAAATGTGATTTGAGACCTTTTCAGACCCTGCAGCTCGCTTCGATTTGCAGCCATTTTGAAAAACTACTACATATACTCAGTACACACACATAAAACATGATAATATAGGAAAGTTGGGCAACTATCTTACCGACTGCTGCCGACTATCTTCTTGAACGGTAATTAACTGCTTTTTAAAATTATTATTTTTTTTTTTTAAATATGAAGCAAAAATAAAATTATACTATTTTGATCAAGTTCAATTTAAAATTGTTTAATATTAACAGAATTGCACTTAAAAATATGAAAATTTTTAATTTAGAAGATATTGATTTGAGATGTTCCATTTTGGAACCTTTTCAAATTTTTGAATGATACTATGTTCCAAAATTATAAAAGTTGCAATAAAAAAAGTGTAAACTTTAAAATGTCATAAATAATAATTATACATTTCTATTTTCAATTCAAAATAATTAAATTTGGAACGCTTTGAGTTTGAAATTTATAAACTTGGAAATTACATGAAAATAAAGAAAATAATAATTTAAATTTAGTTTTTAATAACTAATAATATACACACAAAATAAACTTTTTCGTATTCGCCTAATAATTTCTAATATCTTGAAATAAAAATATCCCGAATTGAAATGTTTTCTCTCTACTTTTGATATCTTCAAATTTCAAAGAGATATCACCTGTCTCCGCGGGAAATCTAATTTTGTATTTTTTTTTCATGATTTATATTTTCATTCTCGGCTACACTATTTTAACTTCCACATTTGCAATTCATATAATTTTTTTCTACATTGATTACTTACGCATACACTGAAAATATACCTTTCCTAGCTCTGTAATCAGACAAACGAGCGTTTCTCGTGGAAAACACGATCGATGAGACGTGTACAGACAATAAATGCAGGCAACCCGAGAAAATATACCATAGATGTCGACATTTCTGTAATATATTTCATGGAAGCGAAAAAAAAAGGAAAAAACCTATCATTACTGTATCCAAATAGAATATAAAAGAATTTAATTGTTATATCAAAATACTGATCTCTTGAATCTCCCATCTCTTCAAAACAATTTACTGCATAAAAATTGATTTAATTATACGCTTTATTATAAATATTCAAAAATAAACAATTGTTTACACTTTCTAAACTTCTATTATCTTAGTTCCAATTAGTTACATTCCTATTACAATTAATTTCCTTTGAATCAAATGAGGGCAATTAAGGATCTAGGCGAATTATGTCTAGAGGTATTCAAATTCAAGCTTTCTACGTGTTACAGCTAACAAGCCTTATTTGGCTTAAGGGCTTAATGTTGCCACAAATTCCAGCACGATCTACGCATATTTTGCAAGAGTAAATACGGGGTGTTCCAAATTGGAACTTCCAATATACCACTTGGAACTAAAATGCCTTTAAGGGCGTCTTAGATGCCCTTCGTTTACACGAGACGAAGGTTTATTGACTCATTTACTAAAAATATTTATTATTATGAATGTATAATTAGTATAAGCTATCATAATTAGTATAAGTAAAGTATCACATGCCCTTAAACCAAAATATCTTTGCTTAAACCCCTAAAATTCCTGAAACCTGTCATCTCGAAAAGTTAGAGAAAAGCCCTTTTACAGGGATAAAACCATAGAGGTCGTTGCCCCTCTGTATGGGTGTTTGAATTACATGGAATTTTAGATGTATAGCTATAGAAGTATCCTCAATTCTTCTCTCTGAGCCCAACTTAGGACACTTTGTATATGATAGACAATATACAGTATAGTTCATGTATTTTGTACAAGCTAGGAGGAAACCTCAAAGGGCGCTTTAAAGCAACTCGTTACTCTGAACTATACATATATCTTGCATCTAAGCTAGAAGCCCAATTCTATAAAATTAGAAAAGCCACCTATTTGATTTATATTTCTTGATAACAATTTTTATTCAAACAATTTTTCATCCATAAGAGCTATAGAAATATATTGAAAATCTGGAATGATTAAAATAATCCCCGAAATAATCTGAAGGTAATGATTCTACATCGAGCTCTAATATGTGAAGATTTTCTCAAGCCATTTTCCACAGAGGAAAATAAAATCAATTGCATGGTGATTTCTAAACACACATATACTGATTCAATAAATATATGTGTGGACAGAAGATATCCAGGACTCTTGTCCCCTTATAAATAACTGAATAGGGTCCTTTACAAGCAGCGAAGTTTTTTCGTAGACTATCACATTTACAAAATTTTTTTTTCCTGAGGAAGACTTTTTCTCCTCGAGGGGAAATATCGCAGCAATAAATTTTATCTGGGGGTCTTCTACCCGTACGTTTTAAATAACTAAGACGTTTTACCATTACTGCGAAGAGGAAATTTGTACTAAATTGCTTCTTTTTATCGTCCTTTAATAATGTTTATTATTAGCCATTAAAATAAATAAAATAGAAAGTACAGTAAAGGAAGCTAATCTGGATGTCTTATTGTTTTTATTCCCAATCCGTTTAAATCTTTTAAAGGCTTCTGCGCGAACTGAAGTCATTTACTGGTTATTTATTAAAATATTAGTTAATACAAATTTACACGAGTTGTTTGCATTCCTCTATCAATATATTCCAGCGATGCACTTGGGAATTGCTGCGTTGAATTAGAAACAACAGATTCAGCAATAATAAAATCTATGGGCCACGACGTCTCCTGAATAATAACTGATAATAACCCATATATATAGTCAAGTTCCCCTATCTGGATTAAAATAAATATAAACTAAACTGGAGATTTAATTTCGTTTTCATCATCAACAACACACGATAATACAAAAGAATAATAAAATTATTATGGTTAAACAAACGAGATTATTTTAATCTGAAATATTATCTTCATGAATATTTTCTTTAGTGGAAAATCTGAGAATTTATTATAGTTTCTGTTTATCTGCAAATCTGCAATTTATTTTGCGGTAATGATTTCATTCATTAAATAAAGTCGAGAATAAAGTAAATAAAGATAAATAAAGTAAATTTAGCGTACTTTATGCATATAAGGTTGAATAAGTTGTATACATGGGATTGCACTGAAATAAACCTTGGATATCCTCTGTAGATCATCATTTCTGCATCAACTGAGTTTTCATTCAAGATCAAGAATGAATGGCATGCAGATGCTTTGAACTCTCCAGGATTCGTGTGAGAGTCGTTTAAGATTCAGGAGAAGGGGTCTGGTCACCCAGTTTTCTCATGGCTCATGGCTCATGGCTCATGGTCTTCCGCCTCAGTGGCAGACCTTGAGAATACATGAAAGCATCGAGTTAGTAAAGAGATGTGGTTACACGTCGGTCACTGACATCCCGATCATGATCTTATGGTGTTTATCATTATTTTTGCTCTTTCTATCGGTACCAAATCGCGAGTGGTTTACCTTAAGACATTTGTTCTTCATAGGCGGTCCTCATTACCTTGTGCTTGTGTTTCTTGGACTTCTTGTGGACCCAAGCTACCAGTGGCCTTCGTTCAAAATCTGGTCCAATTCTGACCCCCCGCCCCAGAATGTTCTAGAGCCTAATGATGCTGGCGTCCGATTTCCAAGGGGTGAGTATTTAACACGGGCAATGAATCCCCCACCCACTGAGCTCCCGCCCTAATTACTCGTTCGTCGATCACCTGCCTCTTG
This sequence comes from Synergus gifuensis, assembly GCA_904066015.1. Classification (NCBI taxonomy): domain Eukaryota; kingdom Metazoa; phylum Arthropoda; class Insecta; order Hymenoptera; family Cynipidae; genus Synergus; species Synergus gifuensis. The sequence goes on along the minus strand of CAJFCO010000046.1, from coordinate 2,577,374 downwards.
TAATTGCCTTGCCATCAAGCACGACAGTTGGTTCTCGGGATCGAGTTTCGATCAGAAAAGGTCTCATTGTCGATTGCTTGTATAAAAAATAAAAAAATACTCGAATTTCGTTTAAAAACCATGTTTTTTTAGAGATGCTGGTATTTGAAAAAGGTTCTCTTTCAAATAAATTGGACCATTTTGAAATATTTGAAAAAAACGTTTTTATATTCTCAATAAGTTTTTGCGCGGGTAGTTCATGAATATTGATTAGTTTTACAATTTACATACATAACTCTAGGCTAAATAAAATGCTAATTTCAAAATATTTATTTTAATATCATGTATTAATTACATGGTACTTATATTTATTTGTTTTTTTTTTTTATATCAAGTGGGACACGCTGTCATCAAGTACGTAATTTCATCTTCCTTATATTTTATACATTAATTCCCATAACGGTATTTTGGAAACTGTGACTCGGCATTTAGTATAGGTGTGACCTTGTGTCCTTATAACGTTCGTTTAATGGGAAAACTTGTACAATAAAAATTCTAAAAATTCATAATAAAATTCTGCTTCGTGTGTAATATTAAAATTGTCGCTCGTTTTAAATTTATGCTTATAACTTTGAAAGATATTTAAATTTGAAATTACATGTATAACTTTCTTTCATTTTGATTTGAATGTCAATATGTAATATCTGTATCTGTTACAGTCTTTGTTACATGTCTTTATTGTTACAGTAAGGGTTCTAAACCAAGGCAATTTAACTTTCTAATTGAATGAAATTACTGAAAGTGAAACACTAGAACACTAGAGTTTTAGAGTTCAAGTACCCAATTAGACGAAACTACTCAAAGCAGATAGAAAATTCAATAGTGAATAGTTTATCATTGAATTTAATGAACTATAGAGAGGAAATTTGATTTAACAATAAATAAATTAAATTATGGACTCGCTGAGAATAATCAATTCCCAATCCAGAGTGTTTTGTTAAATATTTTAAGTTCTTCTATTTTTATTTCTCTTCTCTAGAGTCCATTTTTCTCAATTAGATTTCCCGAGTGTCAAAAGTCTCCCTTTTACCTTTAGTACAGATTTCGGGGTATTTTCTCAATTGTTGAACATTCTCGTCCTCCAGACGTGAAAATATTCAAGGAATGTCAGATTCCCTTGCTCGAATGTCTCACTGCAAAATAAAGTGCTGCTTGAAATTATTCAGTTCGGAGTTGTCGTCGCTCGTGAATCTAAATTTCAGGAACCACTCCTCTCGGGAAACAAGTTTTAAGAGGTATATGTTATATATAGCTTGTATAATAATTGAATTTATGATTATATGACAGGTATTATTTCTGGGCGTCTGGGAAAATAAGAAAAGGCACAAAAGAGGGAAAGAAGGTGGAAAAGGTGCAAATTATGAAGAAACACTGAAGCTCTATACCTATATATACACGTACCTATATACAGTCTCTAAACCCCCCTGTACTCAAGTCTTCAATAAGCAGAGTCAGCTTTTTTAGGATATTCGCTTTTGGCGACAAGGGAAAAGAATTCAAGGGGAAAAAATATTCATGAATTCTCGCACCTTTTTACATTCTTCTTATATTATGTATATTATATATTGAATCGCTTTTTGATATGTATTACAGCTTTATTACAGACTATACAAAATTTTTATTGTCCCAGGCAAATTTTGGTAACAGTTTTAGTGTAAGATCTGAGTTCTTAATTCATATTTTTCCGAATTGAACAAAGGTTCTTGGTGTTCGAAATACAACGATTCATTTCAAATCGTCCGAAAAGAGCCCTTTTTTTTATAAAAGAAAAACATTTCGTCCATTATCACTCAGCATCCAACTAAAGGTCGAGTTTCACGTTACGTTGGACAGGGTGGAGTGGGTTTTTTTGCTGGCTTATGCGAGGGTGGCATCAAGAGGGCTCTCTTTTTACAATCGTTAAATTTCTGACGTATCTACTTGCAGTTCTCAATTTTTTCCCCGTTCCGGTGGAAGAAGAGTGTTTTTCCGAGGATAAGCGACGTGGTGGAATATGCATGAACACGTACGAGTGTCGTATCCAACATGGAAAGTCCCACGGTCCGTGTGCACTTGGATTTGGTGTTTGCTGCATATGTAAGTACAGCAATATTCAGCACAACAACATTAACAACATTTACATACAACTTTTAAGTATTACAATATTGTAAATTGAAGTACAATATTCAAATACATACCTTTGAAATACAATATTCAAATACATACCTTTGAAATACAATAGCCAACATTTTATGACGGAAAAAATACCTAGAAGTTCATAATTGATATTTGTGTGTCTAAAACTAGGATTTAGAAACCAAATTAGCCTGCTTTTATGATAATGTCCAGCATTTTATGCAGCCAATTTAAAGATTCTGTGAGATGCGAAATTCATTAATTAAACGGACGAACTTTCATATCAGTTTATACCTCCCAAATGATATTCCTGCATTTAGAGCGGAAGCTGATTTCAATTATCTTTAAAACATAATGCTGGAATCTCTTTATATGAAAACTAATTTTTAAAAATACTGATTAATGTGAGAACCGCAAATAAATGCATTTACATGTAGAAACAAGTCATTATTATGTTAAGTATGAGGTTCCATTAAATAAAAGAAGTACACAAGAAGCCATATATCGTCTCAGATTTTTTGTAGGGTATAAGGTCTTCTATAGTATTTTTTTTTACAACTTCTAGACCCTTTTTTCATTCTTGACAAAAAAGTAACCTCTGGCTCTTTCTGTAATAGAGTCTTTAAGAACTTAGAACCTGAGAGAAGAAATACACAGTATCATACAGATTTGTGCTCTGAAGTCTGAACAAGTCAACTTGCTGAGTACAGTTACTTAATTGCCTTTCGGTTCAGTTCGTGGCCCAGATAACTGAGGGACTTAGCTCACCTGTCTTCTGGAATTTCCAGTTGGTCACGTGCTCGGATTGTCCAATTTCAGGATTTGAATTTTTTATTTAGAATGCAATATTTATATTTTTAATTAAATTAATATACATTCGAAATAAGTTGAATATCGAAAATATGTTCAATGTTCTTATCAGATATAAGACAGTTATAATAATTTTCATTTCTCAAATTAAATTCACAAAATTCAGTCCAAGCTAAATATATTACTATTAATATTATTGAAGAAGAATTTAAAGATCAGCTTTTCGTTTTTGCAGATTTTCGATGTAGAAAATTCGAAATGAAAACATTATGGGATAAAGAGCAATAAATTTAGTTTGAATCTTCTTTATCTGGAAGTAAAAATTGTAACAAGACTTTTCGCAGCCATTCGAATGCATTTTAAAAGCAATCTTCTGTCTATTATAAATTTCCTCCAGGCAGATATGAAAATAGTGTTTGTAGAAAAATATACTTTACTGGGGTTTAGCAAAATCCACTTTTCTTCGGTTTCAAGGGAAAAGACTTGTAAACTCTAAAGTAATTGGAACTTTCTAGAAACCCTTGGAAACTTTGTATTCCTTTGAGACAGGAATGAAACCTCTTGGACTCAGTTGACAAGAGGTTTATGGTTTATTTCTTTCTATACAGTAAGCTTTATTCTTAAAAAATTCCAGACTGCTTTGTTTTCACATTTCTACAATAATTAATTTAAATTTGTTTGCAAGTTTAGTAAAATTATAAAGATACGATAAAGTTATGTTTGTAATAATACGTAACTTTTTCATTACAAACATAATTTAATTTTCTCATCATGCTCGAGTTTCCATAAAAATGTTACCTTTCATTTTAATTCTGAAAGTTTATACTACTAATAAAAATTTTATTGCAAAACAGTCTTGAAAGCGTTTTCTTTTTTAGAATTTGATTGTAAAATAAATTTCATTTTTCTTTACCAGGGATTCGAATGAACGAAACTGTATTTGAAACACGTTTTTAAAAAATTGTCACTTATCAAATGAAACTTATCCTGAAATGACTTCGTTCTTGCTGAAGAGGCTAAAGGAAGAAACCGGAAATGAGTTTTGGATCTCAATGAAATGTGTGCGGATTTTAAAATCCACCATTTATCATACATGAAGTAATGCCACTTTTACAACGAGGAGTTATTCTGTGTATTTCCCAAGTATCTCGAGCTTTTGGCATGGTAGCCAAGTACAAACATAAAGAAATGATCATGCATGAATTGTCCCGGTATTCAAAAATAAAAATATCCGTACTCGATGCGGGATTCTTTTCTCTTTTATAAACAGTAGAACTCCGAATACAGGGAAGAACCTTTCGTATTCCAGACCGGTTTTCCAGGCCATCCTTATTCCTCCTTATCCTCTCTTTGACCCTTTTCATTGCACTTTTATCCCGCTTTTTTTTATAAAGAGTATTATTATTTAAAACAGACATTATTTATTCAAAACATGCCGCAGAGTCTGCATAAATTTATGCAGCTACTTGTCTTAAAAAATGGGCGTGGCCAAGTAAATTAAAAAAAAGACTTAGAACCCATGTGTAGTTCCTCTTTAAGGATTTTTGCAAAGGGGAGAATTAAAGGTGAGCCAGGGACCTCGGAGGTGGGAGAGAAATGGAGAACTGCTGAATTTTTCACAGGTCTGAGTTGTTTCGCATACGAGAAGTTTGTGCAAACATTCAGAGGGGTGCCCTGGTGAATAAAGGACCGACAGTAGCCGGGAGGGTGCTGAATGGGAACTCGTTATCAGGACTGGAATTTTGAACTGGGTACAAGGTGCCTTAGAATCTCAATCGCTGACCAAGCCGCTTTCTAAAAGTGTCAGTTCACAGCCCCACAATCTCACCTATAAATACATACACACACTGGGTAATTTAGGTCATCTGATATTGTATGCATCGGGGTTTTATATTTAATTATTTCTGTTCAATAAGTCACGACGAGTTGTGGTGGAGAGGTGCAGAATAATCTGACCTACGTAACCAGTCCAGGATTCCCGAACCTCATCGATCAACCCATGAATTGTACAGTGGCCATCAAGAAGATCGAGCAGCAAATCAGCCAGTTGAGGATCGACTTCCTGCACTTTAACATAGTAAGGCATCCATCTTCGATGGTAAAGAATACAGATCTTAAACCCCTTTTCATGATTTAATGTCTTTTATAAACTTGTCTGAATTATTTATCACTCTTGGACTTATAAATACCTTATATTTCAGCTTCTCAATACTGCCGTACAATCTAAAAAGATACATAAGTCCAATTTCATTCGAACTGAGAAAATCGAGAATAACTGTTTGCCCAAAGAACGCTAATATGGAATAAAATTTTGAATAGTTTAAATACACTATTAAGGTAAAAAAAATGTGCTCTTTCATATTTTGCAGTCAAAAATTGATATTTTAAACAATTTATATGAGAAAATGGACTTAGTTGCGAAAAGTCGAAAATACAACGCAAGAAGAACGCAAAGGCAAAAGCATGAGCGCGGGCATGGGCAAGCGCTTCTTTTCTGTTGTAAATGCGCTCCGCACTCGGTCACTTCTACAACGCAAGAAAAAGTCACAAAGTACTTTCGGTTCTTTTTCAATTGTATGTTGATGACGTATTAGGATGCGATGATCAAATTTTGGGACACGCAAAGTACTTTGAGATCTTTTTCTGTTGTATTTTTCAACTTTTTCGACTTTCCTCATTTTTAAACAATCGTTTCTTGCAGTAAATATTAATAATTAATAATTTTTACTTCTCTAGATAGATGCAGCTTTCTTTTACGAATCCAGTGATACCAAAAACTCATTTTTCATAAAAATGTCACTTATGTATCTTTTTAGATTGTACGGCAGAATACTCTATATAGAGTGTTGAAAAGCTATAGTTGTTTGGAAAATAAATGTTGAAAAAAGAGATTTACAATATATCTGGACATAAAAGTGTATACAGGCTGTTCTTTGATGCCGGGAATTCTATCAGTTGTTCTAATTCGAATGAACTTGACCACTGAAACAGAGAATAGCACAAAGCAACATTGCTGACAAGTGGAATTTGATAGGTTGAATAAAGTTGATACTCAACTAGCATAGTGGTTTCTCATGGACAACTGAAAAGTTATATAGACTCCTGTAGATACTTGGTTGCAATATTCTGGTCCCGGTTGCCCAAATTCCATTAAGTGAATTTGCATGTGTTAACGTCAAAGGTCACTTTCGCCTGGCTTCCATTACTACTATCGCATAATTTCATTCAACCTCAAATTATGCATCTGTTCTGCTGGAAATACAATTTATCTACCTAGTTTAGAGTTTATTAAATACCTAATCTAAAATTATTTCTTTACAATAGAAATAATAAAGATCTTCTCCTTTTTGAAGAAGATCATTTCTTAATATCATGTCATTAACCATCTTTGAAATTCTGTTATATATTTAATTATTTACTGAAAGAATCCAATTACAGCTCAAAGTATCTTCTTTCTTATTCTATAATCTCTTCACTAAAGAATGTTAAACTTATTCCTTTCTTAACTGTTTCCTTTTGTGCGCTTTCTGGAGAATTTTCAGCTCGTTATCATTGTCATACATACCTGCAGCTTCTGGATTGTAAGTTATCATATAAATTATACTAGCGCAATTTTGCAGCCTATCTTTACTGCTGAAGAAGCACATGCATAGGGGCATTACAAACTTTGCAGCTTCGCTTCCTTGATACCATTTAAAATGTACCTTATTTTAAGATGGGAAAAGTTTAACTTGAACAGACTGTGCGCCTCAAGTGAATTACGTTGGTCCGGGAAATTTCAGTGCAAACGAGGTGGGAAACACGCCAATGCAATTTTGCCTCAGACCGAGTAATTATTCATTATTATGGCGTAAGAATAAAGTTCGGATTTTCAAATTGAGTCGAGCTTATCTAATCAAATAATTGTTTCAATACATTGAAATAAATTAGAACTTTCTGAAGAAGAATGCTTTGTATACTGATAAATGATAATGATATAAAGAGGCATGGTTTCATCCACAATGGCTAATCACACGAGAACAATTGCTTATCACCTTTTTTTTTAGTTAGATTTAATTTTAAAAGAAACCTGGCAGTCGTTTTTGTTGAAATCATGATATAGAACTCAATTTATTATTTTCAGGGACAACCTAATAGAAGAACCGGTGTTTGCGATGAAGATATCATGGAAGTGAGTCACATCGCTTTTTATCTTTTGTTAATATTTGAAATTAATGAAAATAATGTATGATATGTATAAAATAAATTTTAGGTCAGAGCAGGCAATAAAACTATTCAATTGTGTGGGTGGAATAGCGGCCAGCACAGTGAGTATAATTTTGATTTTGACTAATTAAAAATAAAGAACAGAGTATAAATAAAATTCTGATGGTAATCTACTGTAATCAAGTATGATTGTGGCATAGAGAATAATTTTCCTACGTCCTTTTTCGCGTAACGAGATTGTCACAGGAGCACAACCAGCTGTGAAGCTTTATCAAGTCCTTTGATCTTCTCTTGCAGAAAATCGCATGTCAAATTCTGAACTAACAGACACATATATGGTTGCTAGGATCCTGGGGACAAACGTAAATCCAATTTACAAACAAGAGACTTACACCATTTACATTTTAGGAGTTTGTAATTGACTTGCATCCAGTTTTCAACTAACTTTTAAAGTTTAGAATATAATTTAAGTTTGAACTTTTTAATGAGGTACAATTTCTCATTATGCTGATTATTTTTACTTAAATTCCTTGTCTTCAATTAATAGATTCAACTTAATTCTTCTTAATTTCTTGGTCGAATTAAAATCTCTTTTTAAATTAGAATTCATTGCACACGAAGAAAAAAAACTGTTGCATTTTCTTATTTGTAAATAAAAAAGTAGAAAGAGATTCATCAGGAGAGTGGGAAAGACATAAAAGAGGAGAAATAAAGTACACAGAGAAAGAATAATTTTACACCGATGCCTCAAGAAAAAATAAAGATAAAAAGGATGATCCAATTTTGAAAAGATAAAACACATTTTACACTCGAGCGATATTTTTTTATTTAAAGTAATTTACTTTTATATTTTCAAACTATTTTCAATGATAAAGTTAATGTTGATATGATAAGAGTGTAACTTTAAATATTATAATTTATGTATTGAAACTTACGTAAATAAACATATAAGCAACGTGTTTGCCTCGTCTAAATCGATAACTGTCTGCCGTATCTAAACTTTATCTATCATATTAGAATAAAATTATTGCATGCAAATAATTACAAGTGTTCCGTGTTGTGTGTAATTTTCGCTATTTTAATACGTTCTTAATTATTTTAATCAATATTGTACAATCCGTAATATTAAATTTAGATTGCAGTTCAAACTCTGAAATAAGTCTGACCCTAATTTACTTGTTTCCTAGTTTACACGGACATGACTGAAGGCACAATGTCCATCGAGTTCCGTTTGCCAAGAGGGTTGCAGTCCCGGATGTGGGAGATGCGAATTGTGCAGCTTCCGTTTGCGCAACGGGCTCCGGCTGGATGTCTCCAGTACTTCCAATCTCCAAATGGAACACTGAAGACACTCAATTATCTACCCAACGGGAGATTCTTGGCCTCTCAAGATTACCTGGTTTGTGTAAAACAGAACTCTGGAATGTGCAGTATATCTTACACGCCATGCACTTCCGATTCGTTTCGAATTGGCCCCCCGAGATTCAAGCGCAATGGAACTTCCGGAAGCATGGATCTCGAAGGTTCCGGCAGCGGACCGGAACCAACATTACAGCGATGCAGAGACAGGGTTCTCATACCTTGCGATTTCGAGGAATTTATCACGGTAATTTACATTGAAAAAAAATGTTTAATTCTCTTTAATTCATCTCATTAACACTAATTTGTTATAAAAATAAGTTTTTCATGATATCTTTTTACAGCATACATAAAACTAGAAAAGATTACAAACTTCTACCTTCAATCTTAATAAAAAATTCCTCTTCCACTCAAACTTAATTTCACCACTTTTACTCGACATTTTATACAATTCTGTAATTACTCATATTAATTTCTTCATTCAACTTTTGTTTCAAAAAGGCATTAAAACTTTCTTCTGACTTTATCTCTACTTATTCTAATTTCATTGGGAAATATGCCATCCCTATTTTACTGCGAAGGACATGATATTAGTGGATATCATATTTTACGTCCTGAAATTCATCGCTTAATCCAGATTACAAGGAATAATTGTCCAGAAGTTAAAGTCGATGGTAATTATTTCTAACGAGATTAAAAGTGAAAGAAGCTGCAGAAAAGCTTACTGCAAATGAGTGGATTTGTTAAGCGTTGTCGTGAAACATTATTTCACGAAAAGGTCTTCCTGCCTTTTGTCTACGTCTTTATCGGCTTGTGTGGTTATCTCTGATCCGGGATAATGATGCTGTTTTATCGAACGGAAATAGAAATTTACGATATTGAAAATCTGTTGTTTTATTGATATTCATAGGAGATTATCGAACCTACTAGAGTAAATACAATAATAAATTTGAAGATAAATTATTAAATTATTAATTCAATATATTATTAAATTTACACACAAATTACTTTTTTTATATTCATCCCTGGTATTTTTAGTATACAAAGGAAACTATCTATAGCCTTAGGTTTAATGGTGAGCCTACGGATGCTAAAATTTTAATATTGTCGTAAAAATGTAACATAAATATCCACCAGAAAAAAATTCTTAAACTTTTATATGAATATATTTTTACTCTTTTCCTCCTCTCATAGTATTTTGATCAATTTTGAAATATAGGTTTTAAATAAAATCTCGTTGACGATTAAGAATTCTGAATAAAAGTCATTGAAAAAGTAATAATAAACATTTTATCTGCTATTGTGGAAGGAAATGTTTCAATAAATTCTTTCATTTAAAGCTCATCTCCACTGCGAAAAAGCGCCTAAAGTCCCATTAAAAACAGATCTCGACTGTTGCACCGCCCACTTTATTTTACATTTTACTACTCATCCAACGATGAACTTCCTTTTATAGTTCAGAGACGTTGACTGACAAGAAATCTCACGAAGAGTGTAACTTTTAATATAAAGTCAAGTTTATTGCAAGCTTTCATGATCTTGCTAAGTATCCTATAAAATTTGCAACCCTACACTTGTTTTTATGGTGTAGCTGTACAAAGAAGTTGTTCAAGTAGTATATACTTAAAAAATTTTCAAGTGTTTCATTTAATTATTTATTTCTTCCTCATTCGCATATTAAAATATTCATTCATGATCAAATTTATCAATTTCTCATTTATATGTGATAAAGTTCTTAGCACACAATAATTTCATTTTTTAGACATTTTATTTTGCAGTTTTAGTATCTAGAGGATCTATTGCTTGGAAATCGATTTCTAGAAAAAACAATCTGTATTTTTTATTGTCTGAGCGTTTTATTGTAGGTGTTTATTGCTCGGTTGTTGGCGGTTTTTCTATTGCGACAGTTTATTAGAGGAAGACTTTACTGTGCAAGTTTTTTGTTTTAAGCTTTTATTTCTTGAAAAGCTATTCAAAGATTTAATATCTTAGGCATTTTAGTATTGACAAGTTTCACTTTTTAGTCTACTGATCACTTTTGGGCGAGTCTGACCATAACTGTATTATATCACTTGTGGTCACGTCAGACTTTACCAGTGATGCCTACCCGTTATGGTCAGACATCAGCCTTTCCCCAACGTTCCGCCCTCCGGTAAAAAACCTAGCGACCTTACAATTAGAAAAATAATTTCTAATAAATTTGAATCTTTTTATCCAAATTTATTCTTGTTTTTAGCCCGGTAATGGTGGCGCTGGGGTTTGTGACCTTGAGCATTGTGGAAATTCACTCTGCGGTCCTCGAGAACTCGACGCGGAAGGAAATTGTCGGGTGGAAACTTCGGCATCCCCGTTTCACATTCGGGTGGCTTTTGGTCCCGGTGAGGACACCGGAAGTTCTCTGGAAGACAATGTGGGCATGTGTCTAAATTACGAGCAGTTGCCGTGTGTGTCTTAAACTTGATGACGACTATCCAGAAACCTTACCCCTCCTCCAATTGGTCCAAAAAAGTCTCCAGCTTGGAAAGTTTCGCTCCATGGAAAAGTTTACTCTGCGGATAGGAATAAAACTTTTTTGTCACTAGTGCAGCCTTCTGGCTAATCTCATCAGAAAGTTATTAGAACTGCTTTCAGGAAAGTCAAATATGTTTTTCTCATAGAATTCTTAAGCTGAAAAACTCTTCAGAAAATCTATCCATCTCAGATTATGTGCCCTTCAATAAATCCTGTTGCTTTTCTTTCTGAAGTAGAAAAAGTCTAATCGTTTTCTTTTGTATAAATATAAAACGTGTATGGCGTGTGTAAATATTACATGTAAAAATTTATTTTATTTTATTAGTATTGTGTAACATTATTTATGATAAAGTTTGTAATTAATAAATAAATTGATTTATTACGAAGAGTTGGTGAAAAGATGATCTATTATAAAGCGAAATCAAAACCGGTAAATTGTCGGCACACAGCTGGTACAGGAATGACTTTAGTTATTTAGTGAGAGGATAGTTTAATGGAGAGGAAAAACGAGCTTGTAATACATACAGTTTTCATCATGAGAGATGAAATTATTTTGTGCGCGTGAAACTGGAAAGCGTGATTTATAACTAGAAGAAGTGGCTATTTCTGAGAATGGGAGGAAAGCTTTGTGCAAATATAGTTTGTAGAGGACGTGCAAATCAAGGAGAGAAATATTTTCTAGGAATAACTTAAGAGAAGGTGAAGTTTTGGAATTAAACTTCTTCCGCATTCCACTTCAATTTTCCAATTCCCGCTGCAGGGGAAATTCAACTTTCTGCAGCTTTCACTTAACTTTATTCTGAATTTCTCAGAAATTTGAAAATATGGTTTGTTTAGACGACACTTTTCTGTCTCAGTCTCTTCGCTAAAATTAATTACTTATAATTCAACATGAAATGTAGATGCATTTTCCAAGCGAATAATTTTTCACTTTTAAAATATAAATGTTCATTTCCTGAAAGGTGGAGATTAAACTCAGGTCTGCGATAAATCGAATAACTTTGAAAGCTCTCTGATAAATTAGTATTTAATGTGACGTTACATTGGCCGATAAAAACGAGAGCAATTAAAGTACCCGAACAACTCTAGTTAGTAGCGTGTTGAGAGTGAAACGTTGCTTCAAAGGCGCACGGAAAACCAAGTCTACGATTTTCCAGTTAAGCAAAGTCTAGTATAAAAAATGAACAAGTGTAGAAAACTAGTTTTAAAACTTTTGCACACTTTAAATAATGCAATTGTCAAGATGTTTTCATGAAACAATGTATTTTACGATCTAGGCCATACTAGACTCTTTTCTACATGATGTAGTGGCCCTTCATCATTTCTCAAATAGAGATGCAAACGCGTTGAGAACAATAAAGGAATTGTAACTGTCAGCATAGTAAGAATATACTCGGCCTAGAATGTCAGGTGAGTGGTAATCAAATCACTTTGTCACGCGATTTCCATTCAAGTCCTGAGTTTGAACCTCTAAAGTGAATATTATGATTTCCACCAATAGACGTCTTCATCAGTTTAAAAAAGTATTTTCACATATTTAAAACTTGCGTATTAAAAGAATGGAGAGATGATTTAACGAGGCAATACTCAAGAAGATCTAATTAAAAAAGTGAAGGTGTCCACTTAGCTTTCAAACGATACTTGGAGAGATATGATTAAATTACTTCTGCATCGTTTAAGGCAAGTTATCAGGAGCGAAAATGCATCTTTTTATTTCAGAAAAATTTTATGCCCAGATCTGTCATTGTCAGACTTTGGGGACGTGAGTTTAATCTACTCTGGAATCTTTACCTTGTGGTTGCACTTGCGAAATGACCAGCTTGTTCTTATTTTCTGGGCTTTATTCAAGAATAGACCCTAATTCACACTGATGTATTATGCAAGCGTTTCTCTACGAGTGTAAGCTCTCATCTACATTGTCATCAAGAGATGTTCCGGAAGTCGTCACGCTATGCAAAGTGTGCACAGCGACACGTCAATATCATTAACGTCTGCAGAACATGCACTTAACTCGTTACACATTACAGATTACAAAAGAAAACCCCTGGGAATACAGAACTTGAAATGGAATAATAGAACTAGAAAAGCATTGTTTGGGAAAATAACTGAAAGGACGGGATATATGGAGTAAATTGAGACGTTCAATTTTCAAAGAGTCAAATAGTTTATTTACAAATCAGCTAGCTCATCGTAAACGCAGCGCTCGGCTCGCGGCACAATAATAATATATAATTCACCTTTTTTGTAAGTTCATACTTCAATAATAACGAATTATAATATTAATAATAATATAATAATAATAATAATAATCACGGTCGTAATTATAAGTCAACAATAATAATTACAATAGTAATAATAATTTCCTGTCTTCTAGGCATGTAATAATGTATCACCCATGTGGAAGAATTATCCGATTTACATTTCAAAGTAATTAAATTAAATAGATTTTTTCACTTGGGTCACTGCGGATGCTTAATTAGAATTAGAATGAATTAATAGCAGTCAGCGGTTCCGGACGGACAGCCGACTGACTTCAATCACAATAATAATGATAACGATGACGGTAAAATTAGCAGTGATGCAATAATATTAATTAGAATTAGCAGCCATAACTTTTACCACGAAGTAGTATAAGGAGAGACAATTTCATGTTATTTGGAAATTAAATTTTTACTCTATTTTACGAAAATTTCTGACTAAATACATTTAATAAAATGTGTCTCTTTTTCAACTGATTAGAAAATTAGTCTTGCACAAAATAAATGTATTAAAAAAATAACAAGATTTTACTGTGAACAAACAAAATTCTCCTACGTTTCGACAAACTAATTCAATTCTTCTGAGGGTCCCCTTTTCATTACAGACTTTTATCGAGAAGCAAAATAACTTCTTTTTCATGATAATTTGATACGAAAGTTAATTTTGTTTCACCCATAAAATTCTAATTAATCGTATACTACTTCGCAACTTTAACGATGATGATGATTGATATAGAATCAGCAAAGTGAGATAACGTCGTAAGAAAGTGTAGTGATTTTTACTTTTTTATTTTCGTGAAGTCAAATTGGAAATGGAGGGTAAAATATATGTACGTGTTTTGGTGAAAGGGCGGTGGTCAGTTTATTCGCGAATTTGTGTCATTTTTTCTTTAATAATCACCCTTTCTCTGTGAAACTGTATTTGTGTGAATATGTGACTTATGCGATTTCCGTGGAGTGCGTGAGAATCACCTTAATGTATGGTTCTAACGACACTTGAAAAATTGTTTTTGTGCGTGCGTGCTCGCCGCGAATATACTTTTTACTTTTTTTATTTATTAATTTTCCCTCTCCCTCTGTTTGTTGCATATCTTATTTTTTTCATAGCTAATCAGAGCCAATCGAACCGTCTCCCTGTATTTCCCTGACATTTAGAACTATCCTTAAAAACCAATAGTTTTTGTCCAAAAATATATTTGAAAAATGATGGTATAAAAGAAATTAGACTTAGAAATTTTTTGCAGTGAAAGAAATTATTTTTCGAGTTAAATAGGACTTGGATTTGATTTTTAAGGCTAATCTCTATATAGCATACATATTTTTATTAATTATCTTTCTCTTATCTTATAATGAAAATATATACATATATTCTTTGATTTTGAAAATATCTCAAATGTTGAGTAACTTCGATTGCATTAAGACTGTGTTCGGAAGTAACGTGTTACTCGAAAAGTTACTTTTTTAATAATAGTAGCGGAAATGATTTATAAAATTCTTAAATATCACTTATATGATATAAATGTGTCATAAAATCAATTATTTTAATATCGTTTGTTTTGCCTCGGCCTGATTATATATTATAAATACAATATTTACATATTTATTTAAAAAATTTATAAACGAAATGGTAAAGTTGGTAAAGAAAAATTGGTAACTATTTTTTTTTATTGGTAACGAGTAACTTTTTATCAATTAACACTTTTGAGTGATAAAGTGCCGAACACCAGGTCAGGATTAACAGTCAAATCGCTTCCCTAATAAGTTGTCCAAATATCTCAGAATCAGAAAACGAGGAATTAGGCTTTGTAAGGTTTATAGCATCGGATCATTGGCAAAAATGATGTCCGGTTTTTGTTGCTATTATAAATGGAGAGATCAGGGGAAAAGGCGGCTTAAAACGACTGAGTTGATGAGAGGAGATTTGGACTCAAGATTTCTTTCCGGATTGGTTGGAAAGGACTTTGATATCATAACTTTGATATATTCTCCCCTCTTTCTACTTTTATTTCCTTCTTTATTGGGAAAAATGATTTTTGTCTTTATGCCTCGTTGATAATACGATTTAATATTTCCTTATAGATTCTTTACGATGCAGTGATCTTATCACGAGTTAATAAAAATCCAGTTCTAGGTCGAAGTTTACTGAAATAAGAAATATAAAAAGGAAAATTAATACTTATTTACTTAGTATATAAATAATAAAAAGTTGCATCTTGTGCGATATCGTTTGTGTATCTGAAAAATTACAGCAGGTTCGAACTCAAATATAATTTTTCCCATCAATATAATCAGTCTTTGTGATAAGTTATTCCTTTATATTCATATATGAATAATCAAAATTCTATTTTTTTTATCATAAGACCTTTCCTAGATTAAAACAGTGCCATTTTTTTAAACAGGGAATCATAGAAAATCTTTTTATCGAAATTCCTCATTCGACTGAATCTGAAAAATACTTCAACCTTTTAGAAAAGCTTTATCGGGAAATTTGATGAATTTACAAAGTTAGACTTCACGCAAGGTTTCTCTTTCGTGAATATTTTTAAAAAGGGACCGTACGTATAAAAATTTCCCCATCTAATTATTCATGAATCCTATATTTGTCTATTAATTGCAAAAAGCATTAAGATAAAAAATAACTATATTTACAATACGAATCAAGATAGAACGAGATTTAACATTAATAGATTTATTATCATTTTATACAATTATTTATATAGTATTTTTATAATATATACAATTTAGATTTATATTTAAAAATTTTTAAGTCTTTATTTATTAGGTAAAAAATGTAGTATTAAAATTTAATTGAACCCTTTTAAATAACCCCTTTAAAAAAAAGTAACACATTTTTTTCCATTAATTAAAGACCTGGATTAAAAATAAAACTGCTAATGAAATTTCACATGGCGAGCGAGTAGAGAATTTTATATTTAACACTCGAGCTATTGAAGCTGGCTTGACGTTTACATCCCATAGAGGGAGCTTTAATACATTTAATTGAAAATATTCTTATTTTTCGAAACTATATAACTGTATTCATAAAGTTCTTTGAAATATAAATTTTCCTTTCAATTCTAATTCTACATTTAGCTCGACTCTAATAGGAGATAAATCGGAATTTTCAAAAACTTTCTAAATTTTACGTACGGTCCCTTGTTTTCCACTCTGCTTTAAATTTCACCTGAATCTCCAATTCAATTGTTGCTTTATCACATAAATTGAAAATATCGCTTTTCAACTCTAGACAAAATGCAGTGACGACTAGAATCTTTACTCGAACAAACTATCATCCCTCATCGAAATCACCCCTCCTAGAATAGTTCCCCTATCGTATAAAAAAAGAACCTCACATATCTCTGATACGATAAATCTTCCTCCCTTCCTGAGATTCTAAGGGAATCTCGAAAGATTATTTTCCTCGCACTCAGAATCGCCCTTATGTATGTACGCGCGGCGATAATCGTGGCAGTAAAATAGCAGGAGCGTGGGCGGATCCTTTGTGTATGTATTTGGCGCATTCCAACTTTTCGAATATCCCGCCCGATTACTCGCACTCGTGGCGGGAATTTCAAATTGCTAAAACGCGTCCGGTTGAGCTTTCCAGTTTTTTCCTTATCAAGGCTTCCCGCCTGACTGATATAAACGTACGCTAGCTTTCCAAGTTTTCCTTTTTTTCTCGCATTTTCCCTTCCCTCATCGATACTTTTCTCCCCCCCCTTGATTCTTATCGTTTATTGAGGGTTCTATCCCAAATGGATAAAGTTACGAGAGCCGGACCGACTGGCCCCGAACCTAATTGAGGATCGTTTCCACGTCGTTGTGCGTATCAAAATATGTGTGAGTATTGCGTGTTTGTTTATTTACGTTTGTGTGTGTGATTGTGTTTGTTGATCATTATCGGTGTCAAGATAAAATTGAAAAGGCTCTTGAAAAGACTCCTCTATATATTAAAGAAGGGTTTGGAGGTTTAAATAAAAAAGAAATTCTAATCAATCTGAAATAAATACGAAAAAAGAGTAAAAAAGAAAAAAAAAGAGATCATTAGTAATTCGTTATTCATTATCGCAGAAGTATTACAGGAATTCTGATTATAAAAAATTCTGATGTAAAAAATTTCCGCAGAATATATTTTCTCTGCTGATACTGAGGATTAAACCAGCGAACTGAATTTATTTTCTATTATATTTTAATGAGTGGATAAATAACGTCCTTATTTTTCAATGTAAGCCAGGGAAATTGAAATTTTTATATGCTAGTCATTAAAATACTAAATTATGAATTTCCAGACTTTTTTTTTTAAATCACAGACAATGTTTTAGAAAAAGTCAATTTTTGAATATTTTAAGATTGTGGAACCCAAGAGTTGACCTAGAAATTTTGTTGATGGAAAGATTTATTAAAGTATTAATTGATTAAAAACCTTTCTCCTTTTTAAATTACAAAATAGCGTGACTTGGCGGAAACAGATACCCACCTTCTTAATGCTGGATTTTTAAATTAAATAGAGATTAGATCTATCTGAGTTTTGACTTCAAAGTATAATAATATAATTAGAATGAAAAATTCAGGAATATGTCAAATGAAAAGTACTAGAAGTCCTTAAAACCAAAGATTCTATTTTTAGAAAATCTAACAATTGTCTCTCTTTTCAGATATATCTAAAGTTAGAAATTTTAAGGATCTTTTGGGGAGTCTTTTAAGAGCCTTTTGGGAGTTTTTTTTATATGAGATTTTCATTAGCCTTTAGGAGCTGAAATGACCAACGAAAGTGCTTGTAATGAGTCTCTTTGATACTTTCGTGAGTTTTTATGGTCTGGAACGAAAGGTTCCAGAAAATCGATTTTTGAGATCCTCCCCAGAGAGTTTTCACTTTTTCTCAGGGTTTTTTTATGATCATTGTGTTTAGATCTTTCGAATGAGTGAATGCACTTTTTTTCAAAAGCACAGTAAATTTGCGTATGTGAATTTGTACATCTATCTGCATTCGATGATAATCTAGTAAATTTCCATCATTACGTATGTGTACTATGTACATTAATGTTACCAACTAAAATATAAACCGTCTCTCTATGATTTTCTCGATAATTGTACGTGAATCTGCATTTATTTCATTTTTTGTCTCACCTTCTATTTGAATATGAGAATCTACTATTTTTTTATCACTTCCTCTTCCTCTCTTTATGTATATTTGCGCATATTTATATATATATATATATATATATATATATATATATATATATATATATATATATATATATATCCCAAATATATAGATTTCCGAGTAGAGTATGGATTTCTGTTCCTGAATTTGTATATATATGTTACTGATAACTGAGTGTGAAAATCTGTATTCGTTTTGAGCTTCCGAATTTGTTTTATCAAATGTAAATGTTTGCATGTAGACTAGCACTATATTAACTCCTGTTGTTCTTCGTGTGTATTTTTTATTTATGACCAATCCTGTGTGTACCTGTTTATGTATGGCTCTGTAAACTTGTGTGTGTGTGTATGTGTATGTGTGTGTGTGGGTTTCGAGCAACTTAACGATCCTCTCCTCGTGTAAGTCGATTTCTGACATTAAGTTAGCATTATTTTGACCATTGTGTGTGAATTTATGTATGTATTTGATTTAGATGTGCGGAGGAAAAATTGGAGCCTGGCACTGATTGGTTCGCGACGTTCGTCGATACGCGAAAGGCGCGGCTCGAGTCGTGCGAGTATTTCTGTGTGTATCTCAACACACAGACATATATAGTATTATATATACTCGCATATATAGTATTATGTATAAATATGTGCAGTTGGATAATCCATAAGAGGTATACATGAGATACGTATATCGAGAAAGGATATGTGAGTTTTCGAGTGACCGTGCTCGCGACTGAACGGAAAATAGAGGCCCGAGTCATCATTATTTTCATAGATCAGGGAAAAAGAGGCACAAGAAGGGGGATGGACACTTCACATGATAGTTATACGGTCATGTGCATTTTTCCTCGTTACGAAATCGTTTATTCCGACGCTTAAGTTGCACCCGAAGAGGAGCATGTTCTAGATTTCGGATTCGAGAGAAAATTTGAAGAATTCTCGATTTCCTTGCCACCCTCGATGTCGCATTCCTCCCTCTTCTGTCCTTCTTCCCCTTCCAGCGTACACCTCTTCGATCCTCAACCCCTTCCACATTTATGCTTAACGCGCCCTCTTTTCTCTCGGGCGGCTATTTTCAGCTCGCCGATGCGTATCGAAACCGCGAGCACGTGATATGCTAGAAGTGTTATAAGCGCGGTTGAGAGTGCACTCACGCTTATCAAAGTTCAAATATCGCACCCCGGAAGTGCAGGCCAACTTCCAAGGATCAATGACCTGCGAAAGTTGAGCTTCAGGAGGAAGTAAGAAATAGGGATTGAAAATTGCTGGGAATTAGGTTCAACGGCTTCTATAATACAACTATTGGGGCTGAACAGTTGAATTTTATGATTTTTTTCAGAAGCCCTGATTAATTACTCGAGACTCATGATATATTAACGAGCGGATTTATTAGCTGAAGAAACTGAGTTTTTCTTCAGAGAGTTTTCTTGATTCTTTTCTTATTATATTTAGAACATATAATAAATGTATAATAATATTTCGCGAGTAGTGAAATCAAGCTTTTATATTATATTTTGCGTTCCTATTAAAGGGCTTCAACCCTTTTAAATTCTCATCCCGGAAGTTTAGCCGGGTTCCAGGGATGCGATAAATTGACTGATAACAGTGGACCTCGCTTTTTACTTTATTTTCTTTCCACGGAACCTTTTTCCAAGGAAGTAAACATGATTGGATGTCAGGGAGAGACTCCACTTTTTCCTTCGGCGTGTGGTGAATATGAGGGTTTAGGAAAGGCTGCTGATTGGTCCCGGCGGCATAAGGGTGCGCAAATGTGATAAAAATTCACGGCCGCGCTTCGAAAATCTCGCGCTCTTGTCGACATCGAAACGCGATTACAATTTATTGTCAAGACTTTACGCGTTGATAAAGCGGATTTTCAAGGATCGCGAATTATGGATACTTTACGATAGTTTGTCACTCGTTTTATTTCACTCTCTTTTACTATCTTTTATATCTCTCTCCTATTTCTATCTCCCTCTTCGTCTATTTTTTATCTGCCTTTTTTATCTCCCTTCTTTTTATCTTTCTTTCTCTCTTTCTCTCACCTCGATTCTCCGACCGTATGTTTCGTGCCCAGTTGTTCCAATCTCGTAAATCAATTTCCGAGTTTTCCGCCCCTCTGGCAGTTCTCTTTACTTTTTCACTACTTTTTATCGCCTATTTTCTTTCTTTCGTTTCGTCTCTAGTCCGCAGAAAAGTTACAAGTCGTTAAATGTATTTGTAGACGTTAAACGTCGACGATTTTCGAAGCCTGGCCTCTTAAAAAGACGGGGTTGCGGGGGTGGGGCGTGGTGGGGGATCGCGATAGGGGAGAGAGTGATTGTAAGGGCGTGGGTCGGACAAAGGCAGTGAGACGATTAGGGTGTCACTCAAACATTTTTTCACCCTTCTTTCTTCAATTAATCCCACGTGTCGTTTTTCAAACTGTTTTATAATTTAACACTGTTTTGCTTTCTTCATTCAATTATCAGATAGAGAGATGGTTTCAAGATTAATTAAAAAAAAATAGTTTTTTTTGGAAAGTATAGATCTTCACATGACTAAAGAAAATATATGTACAATTTTACATGCGATTGTGATCAGTATATCTGAAAAATCAGTGAATTATACATCTCTTTCTACTATATAAAATCTAGTACTATTTCCAAACTCTATACTGTACACTTTCTCCTATTTTACATAATATTTTACAATATACAATATTGCACACGCAATTGAGCAAAGAAAAACAAAATTATCCTGACTTTTCTTATTTTTCTGTCTCAATTGCACACATTGATATTTACAACTTATAACAACAAATATGAAAATTTAGTTAAAGGAATTCGAATATCGTACAAGTTTTATAAATAGAAAAATTGTTTGAAAACACTTGATTTTTACTATAAATAAAATCGTCTCTTCTATATTCGTTAATTTATTTTTAGCACGGAAATACCGTGTCTATATTTAAAATATCTTTCATATTCAAAAATTGCTGAAGAAAATAACAGGAAAGACAACCCTCAACAACTTTTGAATAGATTATGGAAAGTATAGAATTTCAGGGGTCGTTATTTCAAATTAGAGTTTGAGAAAGAAAAATATGAAAGTTTTGAGTGACACCCTGGCTGTGGAAGGGTGCGGAGCACGCTATGATTGTGATTGATTGAATCATTCGATTTGCACGTGTGTCAGAGAACAACATGGGGATCAGAAAATGTCCGATCTCCCTGCTTAATCTGTTTTCAGTTTCTCATCAAAACCCCGCATCGGCTTTCAAGCCCACATACAAGATCCTCACTGTACTCATCTCTACATAAGAATCTTTCTCTCCTTATTTCACTCTCGCCCTCTCTCTCTTCCTGAAAATTGAGTTAATGAAACTCGATACATCGCGGCAGTGCAGAAATTTCTTGGTATCCTCTTACCCCAACCCTCCGGCTGTCTTGGTCCCGTTGGTCCGCAGGTTGGAGTTTCTCCTGTCATCATCTGAAACATAAGGCAAACATTTTTTCATATTTACCATGAATTTTGCGAAATTAGAATATTTTTCCATTTTTGTTCATAAGTTGAGTTAATATCTCATCTACCATTTCTCCAAGTATATCTACAACTCAAGAGATAATTTTCCGAAATTAAAAATCGTGAATGAAAAGAAGAAGAAATTGATGGTCTGGCTTTTTTTACCTTTCATATGAAAAGGCTGAAACATATATGACGAGTCAGGGTGAGTTGGATCTTCTCGTGCGAAAATTTATGGTCTAGGGTGGAACAACCTTCGCAATTTCCTTTATCATGGATTAACTAGGAGGAGTGTCTTTTTACTGCAGAAGCTCTTGATGGGATGAACACCATTTTCGAACCAATTGAGTTTCGAGTTTCCATTGTTCGAGCTTATCGGTTACAGACAATTTATCGGCCTTCTCTATTTCAAACTGAAGTTTCAACGAAAAGTGTAAAGGAATAAAGAAGCTCGGTAGAAAAAAAAAGGTATTGAGGCGTTAACATACAAAAACGTCTTCAGTCTTAAGTGGAGTTCTGATTCTTCCATTTATCTGCTTTTTACTCACAAATCTTAGTAGAGATTGTTTTGTTTCTTCAATTCTTTTGTTTCTTTAATTTCTTTAGCTCTACTTTTAGGTTACGAAAACGAATCTTTGTTCATCTATTACAAATTATCTCAAAAATTATCTCCACTTCTTTTCTTCAGTCATAAACAAAAGTAATGCATCCAATTTTGGTATAGAGCCTCTGTTTTAATAGAAAATGATAGTAACAAGATATTTGAAAGTAATTCCCCGAAATTGGGTCCTAAAATCTCATTTTACAAAATGTCGTACTTTGCACGTGGAAATTTATATTTTAGCTAGGTGGTACTTTGTAAGAAAGGAGACTTCAGTTTTAAAGGTAATATAACTGACAGTGCACCGGCATGGATCGTAAAGTTTGGCGTCCGTTTATTCCCGATGGAGATAACGTATTTTCTGGATAAAAAGACCGACTAATAAATCGTCTTGACTGACAAGGAAGTAACGTTATAGAATGACCTGGCTTTACTGTATCGATTTGTCGCTGCATTTTCACCAATGATAATATGCAGCGTGATTTCCAATCTCCCTTGTATACTACTGGAATAAACTGTTCTCATGTATGTGAGAATTATTTTTTTTTTTTTTTATTATTATTTTTCGTCGTTGTTGGCAAACCTGAGTTGCCAAGCCGCACTGCGGAAATCTTATTCTCAAAAATAGTTAATTTAAATTCTGATACAATCATAGCATCGATAAAATTCATTTTGCGATTCCCGCTCAAAATCAAAAGAAATCCTTTTATCATGTCACTTAAAAAAAAATATTGTGTAGATCATATAGATATAAAATTTCACTTGTGATTGAATAAAGCAATTTCAAAAGCGATTAAATCTCTCGTCGGATTCATTTTGTAATTAGTCGAACTTTTTGCATATCAATTGGCAATGCATTTTAAATATGAAGGTTTCATTTGGTAAATAAATTAAATTTGGTAAATTTCGTTGCTTCCTTTGAATAATTATTGGCTGGCAGAAACACAGGTGCTGAATTTCAATCAATCGATTCATTGCCTCGATTACATTGTTAGTTATCGTATTAATATGTAGACCAATTTATTGAATATATGCACACAATGTAGAGTAAATCAATTTCCGATGATGTTCCACAATTACGTACTTCGACACATTCTCGTCACAATT
>CAJFCO010000046.1:2362759-2553703 GCA_904066015.1 Synergus gifuensis | reverse complement strand
ATAATAATAATAATAATAATAATAATAATAATAATAATAATAATAATAATTAGGTTTTAATTATATTACTTTTGAGTATTCGCGCAAATAAATATATTTCTACCTCTCTTTTTGCTAATAATAACATTTTCGTTGAATCATCCAGATAATTTGGAAATCTATATTTCAATAAAAACGCGGCATGTCGTATGAATGGAGTAAATTAGATTTCGCTATGAAAGGCTTGCGTCGTTTTTTTTATCAATTGTCTCTTTGATACTGAATCAGGTTCGACCAATGCCAAGATTGCTTCGTTTCTGACCTTCGTGACATTTCCGCAAGAACCCATTCAACTTTTTCTCTAGGAGGTAGGACAGACTGCGTAATTACTCATTTCAAAAGCCGCGTTGTTCCGGAAACCCCTAATTTAAAGCAAGCTCCTATAAAAAAAAATAAAAAAAGAGAAGCCACGGTAAAATGTTGACCCGGAACTTTTTTTTTCAGCTCGATTCCGCGTATAAAGCCGCGTGATATACCAGGAAAGGGGAATTCTCAGAGGGTAATTCCACTGGAAATTGCTTAAGTCCGTGAAGAAAAGAAACTCGAGGTAACGTATGCATCTCTCTTGAATTTTCAAGAGAAATTTTCAAGGAAATTCAGAATTACTTTCAAATATAACAAAAATTCATTTCAGGAGAGTTTCTCCCCTCTGTCAATATTAAACCGAGATTCCCGTTCATGAAAATATGATATTAAGTAATTGTATTTAAAGTCTTGTTTTGAAAAGTTATGATGTTAATTAAATCGATATCTATATTATTAAGTTACTATTTCATGAGCAATAATATGTTTGACTACATCATGATTTATAACTACAATGTGCATTAATTTAATTAGAGAATTTAATTAGCGGCAGCTTGGTAAACTGAAATTCTGTATGGATATTGGAAACCTCAATTGAAGCATAAATGACAAAATTGAGAAGTAAATTAAGAAATAATTAGGAAAATAGACACTTTAAATAGAATATAGTACCAATTTTATCTTATAAAGATTAGTTTCCCTATGTGGAAAAGTAAAATACAAATAAATTACAAAATACTTGGAAATTGTTTCGGATACTCGGAAACGTGCAAAAAGTTATATAAAAAGCTGTTAATGTGAATAAAGATTAATGAATTATTGGAAACAGGACCATCCAATCTTCGATGATAAAACCAATTTTCATGAAGCCGTTCTGTATACGAAGAGCTCAGTGCCAGAAACTATATAATCACGATGCAAACAAAGCACATACAGAGTATCACGTAAATATGGACCAGAGACCGCCAACTTTATGATAGAAGCGTAACTGATATTCAAAATTATATCTAGATCGAAATTAATTAAAATACTTCTAATTAAATTGTTTCATCAATTATTTTTATGTGTAATAATTTTCAATTGAAATATGCCAATCTAAATTGATATGAAAATGTCCTTTCTTAAAAAATATAAAGGCAACAAAGTACCTAGCCTAAATTTTACTATTTTTCAGACAATTAATTTAATTTTATAGCCGATAGTTTGCGGTGAGATAAACGAATGAACGAATGTGGTAGAGAGAATAAAATATAGATTAATTAGCCAAGGGACCCGGTGTCCAGATTCCTGACTTTCTATTTTGGATTCGATCCAAATTTTAACAACCTAGAGCCGAAAATAGTTGTATCTCTCTCTGTTTAGTGAAAGAGAAACTCACTTTTCTCTAGAGTGCATTCTGGTAAAGTTTTGAATGCAGCAACCCTTGAGGAATTTATTTCTATAGAGAAATGCGATGAATCCTTTATTTTCATCGAAATTTGCGAAGGCAGTTTCCTGATATTTCAGAACTCATAACGCTTGCTGCAATTTGGATTTATCTTGCTCTTAAATGAGAAAGTAAAAATTTTACTATTTGAAATTGAATTGTGATATTACTCTGCATTTTATTTACTATACATGATATTCTCTTGCATTTAAAATTTGTGTTAGATTTGGATGAAGTATTGAATATTTGAATCCACTGTGGATTGATTTTTCATGATTTACTATTCCTCTCGAAACTAAAAATACACATTGAAGTAAAATATTGGGGTTGCCTTGATCTCGAGTGACGAATGTAAAGGAATTTTAAATATAAAAAAGCACATTTCCCCATCTCCTAAAAAGAAATCGTAAATCTCAGATCTTCCTGGAAACTGTCCAACGTCAAGGGTTGAAAAAAGTTATTTTTTAGATTCAGGTCACATATAAAAAGATTCCTCTTCGCTGGTTACAATTTCTCGCTTGAGCAAAATGTTTTGTCATTCGTCATAATCCGAACTCTAGACCTTAACATGTTTGTACTCGTTTCAGAGTTGTCGAGGAAAAAGATATTTTCTAAAGATATAGTCTTTAGAAAATATCATTTCCTTCTAATATGTAAAAAGGTTGTTATTGGGGTTTCCTATGACAATTATAGAAGTAAAATTATACATCACACACAATAAATATGATTAGATAATACACACCAAATATACATATACATATATATATATATATATATATATATATATATATATATATATTAGAAAATAAACCAAAATAAGAAAAAAGAGCCAGAAATTCAAGAGAGTGGTACATATTGGACAATTGAACGATTAAACTAACGTACCTTATTTATACTTAAGAGTCAGAGGTCAAATTCGTCCCATTTCCCTCCTCGTATTACTTACATGCCATTATATAAAATCTAAAACAAAAAATATGCTTTTAATAAAGCAAATTTCGGAACTCTGTCAATGTATATTATTCATAATTCGGAACCAGCAAACAACATCCACAGTTAAGTAAAATACTTTTCTGAATGTTGTTTCTGAATGAAGTCTTAACTCAGAAAAGTCTTTTACCAATACTTTTCCAATCCGATATGAACCACTTTCTCCTATGTATCTTAAAACGTCTAACCTGAAATAAATGATAGAATAGATGTAGATCGTTACCTGTCTTAGAGGCAAATGGATCCTTAGGATGAGTGATCCTGATGGCGTTTGTCCTTCGATTCTGTACATTGGTGGGTCCACCACCACATCCTCCGGCTCCCGGGGGTAGGAGTGCGGTCTGTGGACCGCTTTTTGGAGGTCCACCTCCAGTTACACCGACCCCCGGGGGCCCGGTTGCTCGGACCCGAGGTTGCTCCACTGGTAAAACTCGACGTCTCTTCTTCGGGAGCTTAGCTCGCGCCTGCGTGTGACTGTAATACATCGCAAAATTGCTGACGATCACGGGCACTGGCAGGGCGATCGTGAGTACGCCGGCCAAGGCACAGAGGGCGCCGACGAACATCCCCACATATGTTTTGGGTACCATGTCGCCATAGCCGACGGTGGTCATTGTGACCAGAGCCCACCAGAGGCCGAGCGGTATGCTTTTAAAGTCATTTTTAGGATTGTACTGTATACGCTCAGCATAATAAACCAGACTCGCGAAGATGACGATGCCGAGCACCAGGAAGAACACCAGGAGTGTAAGTTCTTTTGCGGAGGCACGGAATGTTTGTATCAGGATTTTTAATCCCGAGGAATGCCTTGTTAATTTGAAAAGTCTCATGATTCTGATGATGCTGAAGAACTCGAGGATGTCTGCATTCTCCAGGTGTGAGGCGAATTTTTGCAAGGCCAGATCGATGTAGAAACTCAGAGTCGCGATCATGTCGATCAGGTTGACCGAGCTTTTTATGAAGTCACAGCGATTTGGACTTGCTGTTATTCTTATGAGGAACTCCAGTGTGAACCAGGCATTGCAGATGCACTCGATGTAAAAGAAGGCATCGTGAGCATTTGTGTGGGTCTTGTCCAACACCCACCTTGTCACGTTACCAACCTTCGCTGACCTGTTGACGATTATAGGTACCCTCATGTCTGGGTGGGTCTTCAGGCAGAACGAGAGAATCGAGACGCAGATGAAGAACACGGATATTACGCCGATTATCTGTAATTGGAAATCAAAGCAGACTAATCTATTGAGGAGTTTCTGTTTAGTCAAGAATAGAGGACTAGGGCGACTAGACTTGAGTGAAAAGTAAAAATAGTTCAGCGAAAAAATCAGCATCTTCCGGTCCTCTCAGCTAAGGCTAGTCATTAAGTTTAGAGTAACTCGATTAAATCGTAACTCAATTTATGGGGGTTTAACTAGTAGTTAATGATCACTAACTTTATGATAATCAACGTAGGTTGATCTATTCGGACCAGACGGCTTCTATAATTATGATCGAGCTTTACTTAAGCAAGTTTGATCGATAAATTAGACATCCTCTTGTCGTTCTTTGGACATATAGATCTTGATAGAAAAGATTGAGTTATGTTTTCTACTTATTAAAAGGTGTAGTAATAATGACTTGTAATTATATAATAAAAATAATTTACGAAATAACTGATCGGTAGATATTTGTGAGGAGAAAGACCGACGGTTGACCATAGCGGTGAGTCTATCACTTCCTCGCAGGACTTTCCGAGCGCGTCAGTGATTAGAGCCGGTTTAGGTCAGACGCAACAGTTCCTAGTGTTTCAGAGTACGAAAGGTAGAATTATCATACAATCTAGCTAATTATAAGGGTGGAAAATTGTATATCATTTTTTTATTTTTATCTATCTTGCTTCCTTCCCCATTCGAATTGTCTAGATTGTCTGATATTTTAACCAGTTTTTGTCCTTCGCTTTATCTAGTGGCCCCGATCAAGAATCAGGACAAATTAATCTGAATTTTCTATTAGTCTTTATAATGTTATAAAATGTTATTTTTACTCATATGAATTCATAAAAGATTGAAAAAAACTTGTCTTTTATGTCTATTTATTCAATCGACTTGATAAATAAAGCCACTTTGTGTATTTCACTCTGTTTTCTGTTTTAAATGAAAGTTTCTATTTTTCAAACAAAATTGTTATATCACGTCAAATCAATTACCAGATAGATATTTATCAATTTATTATATATATGTATAATGTTTGGGATGTGGTAGAAAGTAGGTCATAACGTGTAAAACATATCGAATTTTCAAACAGATGTTCTATTAATATTACTTCTTTTACCATAGAAGTAAAATTAGAATCTCAATTATTTATCTTAATTTAAGATTTATATTATATTTTATTATTCATAAATGGAGCCTTTTGGAAATTAATCGATCAATACTCAGGGGAAATAAAAGTAATTTTGAATTACGTACAGAGTATATATTATGTTCTTGTGTAATTTATTTTGTATTCCAGTTGCAGAATTTCTCGAGGGAATTTATTTTTAATTTGATGAAATTTGGAGAGCTTCAGAGTTGCAAATTTTAATCGATACAAGTAAAGGCTATTTAGGTTGATAAGTAGGGCGTTAACGACATGATTATACAGGTATAAATAAACTGAATAGAACCTCGCATTGCTTGAGAGCATCGTTGCCAAATAAAGGGTTACTTTTCTCGTTTGCAATCCTCTTAGTGAAGAAACGTTTGCAAGCTGAAAGCGTACCCTACTTGTCCCTAAAGCTAACCAAGAGTCGTGTGCCAAACCACAAATTCAACAAATGGATTGGGTTTGGAGGACATTAATAAATTGCTGAATTACGCAACCCATGAATTTTGTCAATTACCTCAAAAATATCAAATTCTTCCTCTATTCTTGACTTATGGTTATTTTAATGAGTATAGCTGAATTTTATTTTTTAAATATTCTATAAAAACACTGTATAATTAATCATAAATAAAATAGGCAAAAGTTGTTATGGGGATATAAACCATTTTTATCATTTGAATATTTCAGTGATGAAAGAATGTTGAATAAGAAAATACTTTTAAGAAAGAAGAGAAATGCTCTCAAAGACTCGACGTTAAGTTTGTAAAAGTTGTTAAAAAAACGTTGGAAAATTCTCTTTTCATAATTCTCTTTTCACAAAAATGTAGTCGGGTTCTTAAAAAGAGAGAATGGAAAACAAAAATTTACAAGGTAGGACCTTACTTAAAACAGACTTCTAAAAGAAAATAGAAGGAAAACTTTTCTCTGCAGTATTTCTTGAGATAAGCCATGCTTTAAAAAAGAAGAGGATAATATTGGGAGCTTGTAATTTTGTCACGTATGTGCACTTATGTCAGAGCTCATCCATTATTCAGGTTTTTAGAATACATTAGAAAAGGTAATAAATGAAGTGACCCCTTAAAAATTCTATTACGAGAATTTTATAAAGCCATACTTTAAATGAAAGCAGAGGATAGAAGCAAGTGATTGATGAGAAAGGTGATTAATTAGAGGAGAAATAGTGTTGAAAAGTAAATCGAGGCTAAACGATCATCAAAAGCATCATTTGCTTCAATAAAATTTTTCAAAATTCAATAACTTGAACTATTTGCAATTAAACAAATTATTTTTCAAATTGATCAATATATGAAATATTTGAAAAGAAACTGTGTCTTAAATATATTTATCAAGCTTCTAAACAAAAGTTTCCCATTGGAATAAATAAAAGTTTTAGTACAAAAGCGCATTCTCTCAAATATCTAGGGAACCATTTCATAAAACTTGTAACTTACATTTAACGACGAAAAGAAAACTATAAACTTACATAAGAGGTAATCTTTTTAATTAAACAATTCCATTATCGTCTGAGAGACATTAGAAGTTGGTTCACTGCTAACAAAGAGGTAAAAAAACAATCAAATGTCTTGGGAACAGTCGTTCGAGAGTAAGTACTTATTGATTGTTATTTCTGTGTTACTGATCTTTGCCCATTGCCCTTAAAGAGCCAAGCTTATCCTCAAATCCACGTAAATCTTACCCACGTCACGCTTTACGAAATTGTTTCTTCTAAACGTAATGAGAAAATCTTTCCAGAAAAAGAAGTTATTAAAATTTTGCCAATAATGAAAAGCTCTTTTACCTCGATTTAATGATTTCGAGCATTCTGGGATATTATTTGTTTTTAATAAAACTTATAAGACGAAGTCCTGAATTAAATTTATAAATAAACCTTATTCACTATTGTAAGTAATTGTACAGACCTTAGCAGCATTGGAGGAGTAGGGTTCATCAAAAAGGGACCACACTTTGGGTTTAACCTTTTGCCACCACGTCAGAGTACCATTTGCGTAGGCTTCCTCAAATCCGAACTTTCTCGCTATTTCTTCTTCACTTGGCTTGTCTGTGTCCAGATCTAACTTGTCAAGGACCGTCAGAGTCTCCTGTGTATCTCGATGCTGAAAATTAAAAATTAATATGTATATATTCTAAAGGAAACTTTCATTTTTATTGCATAATACTCATTTTAATTATTTATTATTGACTTGATCACACCCCCTTTTAATATACGTGTATATAATAATATAATATTATCTTTTTAATATGATAATGTGATTAAAGAGATTATTCTCTTATGATAAAAGCTTTAGTGGATAATCCATTTTAACGACGGTTAATATTGTTAAGATATATTTCATATTATTTCTTAGGATAAGAATATTACCCATTGTAATAAAACCAAATAAAAAATTTCAGCCAGGAAGTTGAAAAGCAACGAGAAAAAGCGGTGTGTAAAATTTTTAAAACACGAGTGATTTTTGCCTAACGATGTTTCGTGAATGATTTTTGTCAATAGGAAAAGCAATTGGTTCCCTCTAATTCTATTTAATTTCCCACGGGGAGGAAGAGAGAATTCCTACTTTTTATTCGGTGGCGTTCAATCTGTTAGCAAAAGAGCTCCAGTAAAAAAATACAATGAAAAAATGAGCACAGAAAAAGGACCTTTTGTCTTAGAGCTCCAATTTGCAAGGAATGCTTCTCGCAATATTTTAGCATCTGAAACACACTTTTTTTCTTTCTTTCTGTTTTTTTGTTGCTGTATAAAACTAGAAGTAATCTGAAGTAATTTTCAGACTGCAGAAAATATTACAGTATCTACTTTCTCAGATTCTACTCTCTGCGTAATAAAAAGAATTCCCCTAATTAGCTACATTTATAAGAGGAAAAATATAATCTAACAGATTTAATTCCCAAGAAAAGACTCCCAAAGAATTAAAAAATATTTTGATATTTAATTGTAATGGAATAGAAATAAAAAGAAATTTCAGGTTTCGCGTCTTTTTTCCGAAAAAAAAGTCGTGGTATAAAAAAAAAGAAATAGGAATTGTGAGAATTGTACGATTATATTCAGATTTGCTCCTGTAAGTCAAATAAAGTTTGAATCGTGCAGTGCTGCCTATTCAGAAATATGCATTGAAATAGACTTTGCTTCGTAAGGGAAAAAAATTTGCATTCGCCTTGCATTTATTCGAATCAAATAAACATTAATCGTTTTCTTCATTCGTGTTCATCTCTGAAACAGGAGTGGTTCGATTTTACTTTGGGCAAACAGCCAGATTTTATATTGTTCTCTTCTTTATAAAAATATTCCTATAGGGAGATCTTTTATGCAGATAAAATTTTTATATGTATTTCAAAGGCCGACTATTTTCCCTAATGCATTCTTTTGTTCTTTTTCGTAATGCATTTTTTCGATTCATTTTATAAATTCTCCATGATATAGTATTTATTAGAAATGTCTAAGATTTTACATAAATTCCATAGCTTTCTTAAAAAGCTTTTTTATTCAATAAAAATAATTGCAAAAATGTTTTCTAGCAAAACGATGCGAATCTTTTGAATCATATTTACGTAGAAAAGATCTGAGAGTATATACAAATCGTTTTTTTTTTTTTTCTTTAGCATCCCCGTTATCGTTGATTCACCAATTGACAATGCAAAGGTCTCGGCTTAACGTTTCAAAGTGCAAGAATGCTCACTGCTTTGATCTATTTTCTTTTTAGAGCGAACCAATCGATAAGAGACGAAGTTCGCCGTCGTCACTATATATATACGTGTGAGGACGACCACCTGCCGGACGATCGTCGAGGAAAAGAATAAATAGGTTTACCACGGAAAATCGAGCCCGCGATAAAGTCCCTTGCCATCGGATATTTCAAAGACGTTGGAGAAAAGAGAACCACGAAAACTTCTTTTGTAGTTTATTCGCAAAAGGTCTGAAAAAGGAAAATGGGTTGAAGCGTAAGCTGAATTTTAGGTGTCCAGATAAATTTTCCAATAAGGACGCTTCAATATCGTTATTTCCAGTTTCAAAGCTCTACCTTTTTGCCGATTTTTTCAAAATTAGGATTTTTAGATAGAAAATTGTTCAGCAGAAAGTAAACCATTATTTTTGAGAAGTGGGTTGTGAATTGCAGAACATAAAAGCTTCTGATAAAAATGTATTAAAGTCGGTGGTTTCGAAATTGCTGCTGTAATTTGAAGCTTCAAATATTCAAAAGCATGTGAAAGCTTTGCATATTTCATTCTCTTAAATTAAAGTAGAAACTTGGAGAATTTTATGTCATTGATTTTTAAGATTCAAACATGTTTGAGACACTGACTCTATTGGAAAGTGCCGATTGCGCTTCTGGAAGAATTCAATCACTCAGACGAGACTAGCTAACGAGCTTCTGACTCTGAAAATTGATTTCGAAGCAAGAAACTTTGTCTGGGAACAAGAAGAGATCTTGATGAAGAAAAGTTTCCCCAGTAAATTTCGTAATCAGTAATTCGAGCCGCAGAAAATATAGAGATTCTTCTTGATTATTATGAACTTCAAAGAGTACATAAAGTATGGAATCTATTTATCTGAAATAAAGGCATCTTTTCCCTTTTCTCTTTATTTATGGACACGTGTTACCCTCTTTGCGATCTTAATGAAATACTGGGTTACTTAAGCTCTTAAACTTACATTAACTTCTTTTCTAAAAGAAAGTTGAGCCGAGCACTTATCTCGTTAGAACATCGAAGAACAGATTTTTTTCTCTCGGAAAGTAATGATGCGAATAAAGACCAAAGTACAGAGACAAATGGAGAGTAATATCGTCCTGGAAAAATTTTTCAAACCCTAAAGTTTATCGCTAATGTTAGGGAAAATTGTTGGTGCTGTTTAAAAATTAATTTCAGTTTTAATTAATTCGGTATAGATTCTATAAGGCAGTTTACACAGTAGTGAGTTTTTATTACACAGTAGATTCTACTACACTTCATATAAGCCAATCAGAAGTCTAAACTGCCTCCATAACTAAGCAAACCTTCAGCTCTGCACACTAATTAAAAGTTCTGATATTGAATAACTTTTGAATTGAAGATTTTAGTTATAAATTGCTCTCTTCCAAGTGTGTAAATAAGATTTTATTTATAATTAATGAATTTTCGTATTATCTTTTTTTATATAGCAAATCAGGAGAAGGAAAAACTTTAATCCCGGAAAATTGATAGCTTATGACTCGTAATTCAATTGCGTGAATGTTGTGGCTTAAGGAAAGTTGAGTGACACGAGATATTACTCATTTCAACCAATAGATCGAGAACGATAATCATGTAATTTGTCTCCTTGTATAAATGTTCAGAAATTCGTGATGACACTGAAATCATTAGGAGCAATATGATACGATTGATTTAAAATGTATTAAAATGTAAATTAATATAAATATAATTTATAAATATAAATATAAATTAAATTCATCTTACTTAGAGTAATGCAGATAGTACTTTTTAATTTTCTTGTGTTGCGAAATGACAAAAACAAATTGAGATTATAATTCCAGAGAAATGTATCTCTTGCGTTCATTGCATTTTCCTTTGCCGTGTCTGACCGCATTAACTTTATTCTACTGAGCGCAATTTTCTCTTTAGTTATTTCACGTTTAAGCTGCGAGAATAGAAAAACTTCTGTTACAAAAAAAAAAAACGCGTGGAATGAGAATATAAAGTTTAACGCATGGATTTTCCACTCACATCCTTTATATGCTCAACTAATACGAATATTTTTTTATTTACACTAGGAGAGTTTCGCATGACAAACAAATTTCCACTGCTTTAATACCTGTATTTATTCCACGGATGGTAACTTAAAAAAAAAGTAATATTTGATTTTGCCGTAAAATAAATTCTAAACTTAGCCTCTTTAATAAAGAAAAAAGTAATGTAATTAATAATTGTCATAACTTGATACTTTGAGATTTCTAATCTAAATTTTTCTACAATTTCTGCTCTTTGATGTTTCAGTTGGAAAAATGATGAAGTATATTTTTAACGGAAGTTTCATAAATTACCTCGGGCGATGTTTGGAGTAAAAACAGTTCTCTAAATTTACTTTTGATGTTCGGTATGAAAACTCGAATCTTTCAGATAGAAAAATTGATCTGAAATTTTTATAAGAGTTTCTGTAGTTTTTGTCATTTGATAATTAAAAACGTACATAAAAACTGATGTTTATTCATGAATATACTATTTCCGTGAAAAAAAGTTATAATTAGTCCAGTTATTTGGAAAGTACACATATTCATAAGCGAAAAGCACAGTGATTAGTGGTGCATGAAATTTCAAAAATATCGTTTATCGATGCGCAGAGTATATAATTTCTCATATCGGTGGATAATATGGCCTGTTCCATTAAAGAGTGAACGTTCTACGGCACAATTCACGAATGATACTTTCCCTCATTGTCGATATAGAGTTCTCATAAATCCTGACTTCCGTATATGGATTTAATATTGTTCGTCCTCCATCGGTCTATCCAATATCAACATACATAGTGTAATTGTGTGTGAATGCGTGTGCAGGAACAAATCCATTGAGCGAAAAATACTTTACCAGCTGACATGAATTTTGGTGGAAAAATCCCATTTTCGAGCGAAAAAGAAGAGAAATTGGAGAAACGCAAATATTTTAATGAAAAAGTTAAAAAAAAAACTTGCAAAATATCGTTCGGCTTCGATTCATCTTTCAAAAAAATCAAATTTACATCAATTGGAAAAATTCCGAGAGCTCGTTGCAAACATTCTTCTCTCACTTGAAACAAAATTTTGTCATCAACTATAATTTTATTTAGGGTTTATTCTTTTTAGGAAGTCTATCTTAAAATTTGATTGACAGTTTATTAATTTATAGAACCTTCTGTTTGACAGCATGAATCTTTAGGAAAATATAGACCTACTTTAAACAGCAGGAGGTTTTTTGAGATCCTGTTATAACCATAAATTACTGACGACAAATGAGAGCTAGTTAGTTAGCAGTAAACAATGATGAACACGCGATATAATGACAGGTCGTTTATCCCCACTTTCGATTTTAGAGAACACCCCAACACATAATTCACAAGAGGGTAAAATGTTTTTATTTTTTATCGCTTTTATCTATTTATATGTCTATTTTTATCAGCTAAATCTTGAGATATTATTTAAAATAGAGAAAGTGTATACTTCAGATATTTCCTGACGCTTTCTAAAAGTAACTTTTAATTTGAAATATCTCTCGACATTAATTACTCGAGAATACATGATGAGAATGTATACAAATTATACTGTCCACATTTTTTGTCTCACTGTTTCCAGATAAAAATTCATATTCATGTGAAGTCTGACACTGTGGCACACTATGTGTATTTAACTCTCTGTTGAATGAAACTGTGGAATTGAAAAGGAAATGAGAAGAGATACAGATCAGCTAGGAAGAGTTTTGTCTCCACAAGGCAGAAAATTCTGGACAAAATTTCATACACCCTTTAACAGCAAATCTGCAATCTTTATGAATAGAAAGAAGAATACTCGATTTCACCCTTCATTTTCAAAAACAAATGTCTGTATGCATCTACTAGTTATTAATTAAAAGCGACTCTCTCAAAGTCTTTCCATTCAGTCTGAAATAAAAATCTTTTCACTTTCTTTCAATCTTACAAAATCAAGCTTTCAAATTAGTTAAAACGTCCTTTTTCGCAGTTTTCATAAAGCTTATAATTACATCTCAATTTTAATGACAATTTACTCAAGAAAAGAATGTCACACTTAATTAAGAATTTTTCGTTCAACATATATTTATTTAATTTAGATAAAATAATGAGATACACTTCAGTAAGTCCAAATAATCTCACTGTGGCGAAATTCAGAAAAAGAATATTGAAGTTTTGAAACTTTTCTTCTGAAAAACTTTTCCTTCTGTCTAATAAATAATTCTTACGATTTCGAGTGTAATATACTTCTTTCAAAACTTTATTGACCCTCGAGGTGGAGTGATCTGCGCGTGATTTGATTCTGAAGTTGGCAAACTGGATTTGATTAAAATTCAATTCCTTATCAAGTCATGCCAAACTTATTACCATAATACTCAACTTAAAGAAACTTTTTTAACGTTGAATAAAATTTTCCTGCAAAACCGAATTAAAGTTCCTCCATGTTGTTCAGTGAGCCCTCAAAGCTTATATGCTTTTTCTACCTTCCATGATTTTTATACTTGCACCTTACTTCAAAGTAAATTTAACCAAAGGCCTCTGTAAACTCTATTTATAGCATTTTTTATACTAAGATTCCTATTTATCTAGTGCCAATGATTTTAAAGTATAATATCACAGAGAATAAAAGTCTTATTTTTACTACAGAAAGAAGAAATTTTTGCAATTGGTTTATTCTTCATTGATTCTTTTAATAAGAAACTTGAATCATTTTTTGAAAACAACATAGATAATAAATTATTGGCATAAATGAACTGCACTGGGGAGTTATAGGCACTGACAATTGATATTGACGTGGGTATATTGGGCCAATATTGTGGTCCCAGTACACTGTGGATGACATGCATAAATTGTATAGTAAACAGAAGCACTTGATGTGTAGCTATCTGTTTGAAAACAACATATTCAATAGACAACATGATTATACTCTGGGGATTATAGCTCTCTGACCTAGTCAAAAGTCATTTTCATACCTTTCATGTTTGCTCATTGTTTGTCAAATGGTTTTATAAAAATTTGATTAAAATATATCGGACATAGACTATAATGCCCCATTATATAATGCTTCATTTTCCATTTTTTACTACTGTATCTGACGAGATATTCAGATTTATATATATATATTCTTATATAGGATTATTCTGTCATTTACTTATATTACCAGTTTTAAAGTTATCTAGAAATAAAGTCTAACCATACAGGAATAATAAAAAAATAAGATATCATAAAATACATTTCCAATACATTTTTAAGTCCACTGAGAGTCGAAATAGCTCATAAAAATATCTGAGATCGAACTCCTAGTGTAGTTTTACGAAGAAATAAATTTTACACAATATTAAGTATCCTCTGGAAAATTATTATCCGGTACAAAAAATGTTCCAAAGATATTTTTATGCAAACGTCGTGAATATGGTTCTAATTGTCAATTGTCAATTCTTTGTCCCTTAATTCACTTGTGGATTAATTCACTATCTCTATAATTTTATTATTTTGATTGTCTACAAACACAATTCTTTCTCTTCCATTCTGCAATTATCTTTAAGTATCTAATGTTCTTTTATTCAAATTAAAAGTCCTTTTCACTGTATTTCAGGAAGCAGGAAATGTTTTTCTTTTATTCTCTAACACAAAAAAAAACCTTAATGTAAAACATGAATCTGTAATATACAATCTTTATAAAATTTCATTATTGTAAACTATCATTTCAGTTTATTACAAAAAATAATTTAGGTAGAAGTATTTTTTATTAAATAAACTGTGTAAAGTTTGCATGATGCATTGGGTTTAATAAAAATGTTTTATTTACGATATGCAGACACATTAACATTTGACAAGCTGCACAGCTTGATCCATTTATCTGGGAGCTCCACGTGTTTAGAATGCGAAATCGTTTTGAAGAATGTCAGTTCTACATTTTGATATCGCATGCAGAATCACAATGAAGTCTTCACGGAAAGGATTGCGTATTTTTTCCAATATTTGAATCTTTGCGGCTATATGAAAGATCCCTTACGAACCATTTGACAGACTTTCGAGAAAAACAGGAGAATTCACAAAAAACTTTTCTCTCTTTCTTCTTCTTAAAACGAAAATTATGTAAAAAAATCTCCAAGCTTCTTCCTTTGTGTTCTGTGACTCCGGAGATAAAAAGTTTAGCGAATTAAATGAAAGGGTTCTTTCAAAATATTTGATAAAACAATTCAGCCAATTTAAGTTTATATTCACTTTCCGCCAGAAAATGGATTCACGCTGGAGATTGCAAAAAAGAAGAAAATATAACAACAGCCCCTGGCTATATTCTTCTAAACATAGAAGAGAATGACATGATCAAGATAAGCAATTTGAAATTAATATACATGAGCGAATTCAATTACTTCCGGCTATGATGACAAACACTATTCATTAGAGTTGATTGTTATTTGTGACATAGTGTCTTGAATTATTTTGAAACTACATTGTCCAATAGATATTTACAATATTAAATACATAATGGATGAACTGAATATGAAGATACATTAAATTAAAATTTCAAGCATATTGAAAATTTAAAACATAATTAGGTACAGTAATTAAACTTAAAGTTCGAAATGAGTAAAAATCGAAGAGTGTTAAGATTGCCGGGATTAATAACAGCTTTTAAGAAATTATGTTCTAAAGACTTTTAATAATTTAAAATTGGACGATTTGACATATAGCAGCAGAGCTTCAGCTGGAAATTAGATCATTTAATTAAAATGAAATATTTTTAATATAAATTGGATAAAGTGGTTTAAGTGACCCGAGAAAGGAAATGAAAATAAATTAACACACATATTTTTGTAGAGAATGTAGAGGTTGGGATAAGAGTTGTTTTATATGGTACTTGGAATTTTCGTGAGAATGGTCTGTTTCGACGGTTATCTAGTACCATAGAAACCAACTAGACGAATGGCGTTCCCAACAGACATATCTGGAAGTGCTCACTCCAAGATTTTATCGCTAGTCGCAGAAAATTATTCAGCCCTAATGGCCGACACGTGAGGAATATTTATCATGGTAGTGGAAAATGCATTTTACATCTTGATTCAGAAAAGAAAGATAAAATAATGGTATTGATTAAACTGACGTAGTTGAGTGCAACGTTTTTAAAAACCGGATATTGCATGTTGATGAAAAACTAGCCAAGCACGAGTCGTTTTATAATGTTTTTGAAACTGGCATTAGAAAAGTTGCAGTAGATTTTTTCTCTTACCATTGATTTTTCAGGATGAGGACCACATTTCTTTTCAAATATAAAAAAAAACTCGTTTTCCTTTATAATCATTTTTTCCACACTAAGAATTTCCAACCTTTTATGTAACATAAATTCATTTCACTCGATGCTATCCATAAGTTAGGTTTCTGTGAAAAACTTTTCGAATTAGGAAAAAACTTTTTGCAGCACAAACCGGAAATTTTTTCTTATTAAATTCTAAAGATAATTTATCATTTTCTTATTATGAGACAGGAATTGAGAAATACGATTGATTATTTTATCTTCAAATTTCAAATTGCTTAATTTTCTAATATTGTGCTGCACAGACAAGCAAGTTTGGAAAACTGTAAAATTCTGAATGTTAGCGTTCAATGAATTGGCATTCGTTGCATCAAAATGCAATTAATTAAAAGGGACGTTGGTATACAATATGGAACGTGATATCCAGTCTATTTAAAACCCGTCCTGGATTTTATTTCTGCGTATTCAGCGGAAATTGTATGGTTTCAAATTTTGTGAGGAAAATTAATTTTTCACGTAAATTCTTTTAGTAAAGCAAATTGCTTCAGTAAAAAGAGTGAATAAAATTAGTTTAGTGGTATAAAAAAGAGAATATGACTCAGCAAACTGACTACACTTTTTTGTAAAAAATTGACTTAAACAAAACTGCCTTATCAAAAATTTTATGGTTCATGTGATACTGATAAAATGTTAAAAAGTGAATTTTCATCCCCAAATGGAGGGTGAACAGTTCATAATCGATGGCCGGACTAACGTCAGATTTTAATCTGGATTTCACGCAATAAAAATTTGATTCTATCAAATGTCATTTCATATAATAGATATTTTCTGATTCGTTTATTGAAATAAGATACTTGTATAAATTTCTGATTATAGATTGAGGGAAAGAAAATTCGCCGAAGATGGAATCAAAAATAAAATTCAAGTGACCTAATTTAACTTTATATATATATATATATATATATATATATTTAGTAGAAAATATTCTGAAAAGACCTAAAAATTCTACGATTATAAATCAACTTGAGCTTTAGTTTTAGGACAAATATAAAATTATTTTTTTATTAACCTAAGTATGAAAGGAAAATAAAATTAATTTTATTTCTCAAAATTTCTTTAGGTCTTGAAATTAATAGGTATTCTCACTAAAATCCTGAACATAAAGAAGGAAGATGTACTTTCATTTCCATTTCAAATTAAAATAAATAAAGAAATTATTACGGCTCAACTTTTATAACATGACTCGACCTAAAACCTTAATTAATTTGCATCTTGATCCCGACATTAATTAATGCCCTAGTTCCTGGTAATTAATATCCATGTGTAAGTGTAATTTTATATTTAGCATATAATTACGACAGAATTAATAAAATTTAAATCTACTTTAGGGATTTATATAGAATATACGACTCGTACGAATTAAAATTGAAGACGAAAGTCCCACTGATTACTAATTAAAATAGCTATCCTTAATCTGCACCCAATTTTAGTAGCTTTAAATCATAAATAAAATATTGTAACTTCATCTAAAAATGAATTATCCTCGCAGTTACTGATCAACTAGGCTCTTGATCAGAAGGAAGATTGCCTCAGTGATCTCTCCTTCAAAAGTGTTTTAGTAATAAATTCTTATATAGGATTAAGGGCTTTAACTTCAGCTGGAGATAAAGGATGTTCGCTATTTTAAATTTAAATGAGTAATCTAAGTTTATCTTAAGACGGATTAGATAGATTTACTCGATTTACTCCCATCTCCCCTCCCCCCTCGCTCACACCAAACGAACACAGTAGATCTACAGATAAAAAATTATTTCACTAATCTAGGAACAAATTAATGAAATAAATTGATAAACAGATAAAACTGGAAGTAAATGCTACCTGTGTATACGTCATCCAACAGCAAGGTTCGACCTGGTTGGAATCAAGGCCCCAAAAGTCCAGTTCCTCTTCAAACAATGGTCCACAAACGTCCGTAGGATAATGTAACTTTCCTGTCCTGTAGTAATTGAGAACTTGTGCAAAGACACCCGGATGTCTGTCGAAAAAATACTCGTTCAAGATGGGGTCGTAATTAGCGAGGGCTTCAGTCAACCTCGAGAGCCTCGTCGCCGGGATCTTCTTCAACGTCGCCTTGTAGGTCTCGTGCCTTATCCCTCCCACGTTTAGAACCACGCGGTTCTCCGCGTCCATGTTAATCAGGTTCATTTTGACCTTGGCTCTGCTACCGTTGGTCCCAAATCGAAGAAAGCCACGTGACCTGCGACGAACATGATCATATTTTTTTTTCACAGAGACGAAAACACAAGGGACGAAGTGACACGGACAATCTTTATCTTCCAACTCGATGGAGTGTAGATGGAGTGGAGAATAAACAGATGTCAAGATATCAGCAAGAAGGGACAAATCGAGCGTGTTTATCTGTTACTTTAACTCCACCATCATTTGGGGAATCAAGTGGTGTTTCTGAAGCCCTGGTTCGAACTCATGATATATCAACTACTTGATATCATCGTGTTTACTCACACCACACTAATCTCGTTCTGGAAATTGTGCATTGGACTGATAATGGCGCCAAGGCACTTCAATCCTGCAAATTTATGCGAATAATTCACCTAGTATGACACAATTACCTCCAATTACGAATTTAAAGGATGTACTGTGATATAGTTCAAGTTTATTGCCTGTGCTGCATTTCACACGTGAGCTGTCCTTTATTGGTGTAATAAAGTGATAATAAAGTGTAATAAAGTGAATGGTGATTGTAAGTGTAGACACTGTACAATCCATGCAGCAACATTCTCGCTAAAGATTAATTTAATATCAGAAATTTCGGGGTTTCATGCTTTTGCGAAAATACACTCAGCTGTAATGGGATTAGAATCTTATTGCAAGAATGCTTAGTAAATAAATTAGCTTTCATGTATATAACTGTGGAGACCTTTTGATAAGATTGAGAAAGATCACTGGATTTATATCGTCAAGGATGCTGCAGTACTTTTGAAGAGAGGAATCATTTAATTTAGAACTTAATTTGTATAACTATGAAAAGGAGATTCTAATATATTTTTCAGCTTCCAAGAAAGCATAACCTAGTGGAATTACGACCTGGAAGTTATGGCTTGTAAACATAACTGTGATTAAGTGTGTCTATATCAATAATGACATCACTTTAATAGCCAACACGGGAACTGCTCGAAATCACTTTTATCGGTACTTAATTCCCCTACAATTTTCTTCCATATTTTCTCTGCACAGTTCAAAATATCGACTTACTGAGCAAAGGGAAAAACATAAAGTTTTTATGAGGGACTTACACCCTTAGGAATGATGAAATCGTGATAGAACTACTCCATGAATAATTAATGATGCAATATTTGTATTCCGCATTCGCACGCTCCTAGAATATCGAATCGAGAATCGAAATCGAGGATTGGATCAACGAAACCAGCCTGATTCCTAATTGGAAAGGGAAAAAATCTTTGTTTGATGAAAAGTTATTTTATTTGGATAAAAATGGATAGGATTATTTGATGCAATCGAAATCCAACTCAAGGATTGGATTCAATTTGATTAAGAATGATGAGATCATATTCAAAAATTTCACAAATTATCACCTTTTGTGTGAATTCATCTGATTTTACGAAAACTGGTTGAACTTGATTAGAATTTATCAGATTTGATCAAACATGATTAGATTTCATGTAAAGTGATTGGGATTTCTTAGGTGTAGAAAAAAGGTGTAGACCTCGTTCTAGTCTCGCCTGAACGATCGAAACCGTGTCTACTCGACCTGTGTGACGTCATAAAGTCGTGCAAGCCATGCTACAAGAATCGATAGGTTGCGTGCACGCACACAAGGTTTGCCGATAAGCTAACGCTG
Organism: Synergus gifuensis; assembly: GCA_904066015.1. Lineage (NCBI taxonomy): Eukaryota > Metazoa > Arthropoda > Insecta > Hymenoptera > Cynipidae > Synergus > Synergus gifuensis. Next base: position 2,533,755 of record CAJFCO010000046.1, on the reverse strand, counting down.
TCGTCGTGATTCTCATCGTGACAGCAGCTTCGTTTAGTAGGGATTGATCACCGGCAGTGGCAGCTTCAAGTGGTAGATCGCGAATAAAAAAATATTTTATATAAAAGAAATATATGTATATAAAGAAAGACTGGATCAACCAGGAAATATAAAAGCTTTCTACAATCGACCGGGAAAAAAGCCGAGAATAATAAATTGAAGTTTAGGAAAAATACTTCAGAGTGAAGAACCTGAAGCAGAATAAATGAGAAATTACTTTCTTCCCTTTAGTTCTGATCTTATGGAATGAGAAAATAATTTCGAAGACTTATATTTATTTTTTCCCAAGTGTCACTCTATTCAGACTCACCTCTTGTCAAATCTATATGGAAAATAAGTGACTTTTTTTAAATTTAGATGTCGAATAATAATTTCAGGGAGCTGATTTCTAGATTGAGAAACTAAAATTGAAAATAAAAATAGAAAAGGCTTGAGTGTCGAACCAGGGAAACTAGAAAATTCAGGAGTCGAGTGCATTATCAGAAATAATTTGTCTTCATTAGATTTCGCACTGAAAGAAATGGTGATGTCTATCTATAACTCAAGGAAATCGATTTTGATGAGTGAAAAATGTATATATTAGGATTGAAGTGAAAATTTTTGAGTGACAAACTTGAAAAATTGTAGACAGTAGATAAATTAACCTTCGGATTTTTTGTAAAATGTAGAATATTTCTCCGTTAATGATTAACTGAATATTTTGTCAAGTGAGAAGCAGAAATTATGTAAATATTGAAATAGAATAAACTTCATTTCAATATCAGATATAGGTTATCAATAGTGGGATATCTTCATTTTGAGACCTCCACCCCTTTCCATTAAATCCGTTAAAAAAGTGCCTTCTCAAAATCGTATATATGTCCCACTTGTAGATATAAAACAAAGAACTTCAAGACTGAAAACCCTAATTTCAAGTGTTAATAATAGAAATTGATGGTTTAATAATCCAAATTAAAGGTTTAATAGCCCAAAAAAGGGTCAAAAACCTCATCTCATAAAGAACTAATTCCATCAAGTCTAGAACTAAAAACTTGAAATAAAGAGGGAGAAAGCCCGAAACGTGAAAAAACTGAAGTACTAGACTGAGAAGTGGAAAGGTGTAGAATTTTTTTTCTCGAAGCACTGACACCCACCCTTGGTTCTTCTCTCATTTCTCAGGGATAATTTTTCTACATCTCAGGGAAGAGAGAGTTGTATCTCCATTCTGGTAAAATGTTGAGGCTCGCGGTTGACTTTTTTTGAGGAACACAAACAGCACTAACGACGGACACCCTCTCCAGAAGAAGGTCCCGCCTCGCGAGTCACTCACTCTGAAGATTTTTTCCCGAAGGGTTCATAGCCGGCTCAAGACCGCAACTTGGGGGGTGAAGGGGGACGAAAGAAGCATCAGAGACTCCGGTCGAGCGCAAACTGAACTGACCCCAACTGGAAGTGCCGGTTTGGATGCGGAGGGTGGAAAAGGGGGCTGATAGTGAGGCGCAAGCGTCGATGTCGAGAAAGTCGCTCACTGCATGCTTGCTTCTTTGGAGGGTAGCATCCCTGCCCCACTTCGTCTTCCAAGTTGCGGGAACAAGATACTGAATGTCCCATACGGTATGCGTAAAGACATGGACATTATGGGATTCTGTGTCGTCACTCATCTGACATTTTATGGCTCGCTAGAGCGTTTACGAGCTCTGCAAGTTGAATGAAAGAGAAACTAGCAACTGCTGAAGGCGGAAGGTGATGGATAGAGTTTTCAGGTCGAGATCGACCGTCGAATATCGGATGAGCTGGAGTTTGCTCTCTGATGTCAAATGTGCTTATGACGAGTTTGCTACTGGATTATGAGTCATCAATGGCTCTATAAGGATTATTACATGTGGAATTTGGGATTTAACGGAATTACTTATGTTGGGGATTGGATTAGATCTGGAAAAGTTATACTGGTTCATTAATATTAACAAATTCAAACCACAACATGGCAGAGTTATTAAGTCGACGTTTCACCCTTATTTACTTTATCTACTTAGTCTGAGACAAATTTATTCAAATTAAATGTCTGACCACATCTTAATTTTACTACTAAGCGCTAATCGATACCGTCAGCGATAAACTGCTTTATTCTCTAAGGAGAAAAGGCACGATATGTTCAGACACATTATTTTAATTTTTAAAATTATTCTATTCAAAATCATTCTATAAATTATCCAGATTTTGATTTGAGATATTAAAATACTATTAATTTGATGTCTAACTGTTACAGACCTTTTCTACTGTGTCTGAGGAAAGTCTAGTTAAATTAGAGGACTGACAACAACATAGTTTTACTACTAAGGGCTCACTGGCGCCATTAGTGAAAAACTGTTTAGTTGCATAAGTAGAAAAGACACGATGTGTTCAGATACATTTTTTTATTTCCAAAAAAACATTTTCTAATATTGCAGATTTCGATATTAAGTTGGATTATTTATTAAATAATAAATAATAATTTTTATTATCTAAACATTGGACAAGGATAATAATACGTAAAATACTATTTTTGTATTTACTATTAAGAATCTATTGAATCCATCATCAATTAAAAAAAAATAAGTAGAAAAATTACTATGTGGTCAGACATGATATTTACATAGCATATCTTTTTTTACATTGTATGAAAATTTGTTGTATTGCATGAAAATTAATCGTAAGTATCGTAACGGCAGGTTTATTTAATTTAGATAGATTTTTTAAAGATTTAGACAGATGCTTGAAAAGTATCGAGACAAATGAAAAAAGAAGGTAAAAAAACGTCATTTGTCTTCCGGAAAACATTAGTGTTCGCCCCCAAAACCCTTAATCTTGGTGGGCGCTTGTCGCTGCTTTTCTGATTTCGTTATTAACTGCTGCGTTTGTCACGTCTTCAAGTTTCTGGGTTCTTACCAAGTCAAGTAGAAAAACCAAGACGAGCTAAGCTATATTAGGAAATTTTTCCATTACAATTTCACCTCACTCATTGTTAGAAAAAGTATCTTGTAATTTTCTTGTTTGTGGTGGGATGTTTGAGAATTGCTTTTCGCAGAGATTCCATTAAATTTTTTCCGGAAGCTCTTTCTAGTTTCTCTCTTCTTGCTTCCCACTTAATAAGTTTTTAAGGAAACATTCGAGAATAACAAATTAATTACGAAAAATAAAATAATATATATCTTTCGGCAAGGTCGTAAATGATTTATTTGTGTGACAAAATAACACTATCATGGCAATGTGTGTATTTGATATGAAGTACATAAATTTTGAATAAGCTAATGTTAACTTGGTGAATCTGAAAAGCGAAGGGAATACACGGGGTCCATCACCCAGAGGAATTTCTCGTCATCGTGAGAGTGAAGAATGGTTAATATTTCAATGCGGGATCGATCGTCGTCATGTGTTACACAATTTTGAAATATTTCGCAAAGGAAGGGGTTGAAAGAGGCCAACTGAAAAGTACATTACCATGAACGGCGTTTTGCATTATAAATACTGATATTGCTCGGTTTTCTGAGTGCTCATGACAGATCTACATGAAATCGCTCGTATTTATGGAAATTGTCTTCCTCTATAATCCACTTCAGATAGAAGGAGGTTGCAGCTTCACCCTGTTATTAAATTAACCTTAGGGAAGGTTAATAAATATTTTAATAGACTAACTGGTTGGTTAGGAATCACTTGACCATAAATATAAAGTTATTAGAATTAATTACAAGCCTTTAATATTGATTTAATAGCTTCACAACTTGACTTGATTTTATAATGTAATGACTTCCGCAAGTTTCACAGGATTAGATATGCTCTAGTGAAAATAGTTCAAAATCTTACAAGATTGAGGCAGTAGACTTGATTTATAACCTGAATGAGCCTCCATCAATTTTCAGCTCGTAATATATTCTCCGAGAAGTGCTTTTGGAAAGAGAATATATGCAGAAGATCTAAACTCTTGGCATCAAAGTTTCAATAAGCAGAAGCAAAACTTTGTATGCATCGCGTGAATTTTGAAACAAATTTTCTGATGAAGGATGTGGAAGTGATACTGGTTCACGTGTTTCGTAATTTCAGTTGATGTTGGCACTCGTATCGAAAATGAGGATTAATGACGTCCCCAATTTCGATAATAGCGAAAGAGATGCAAGTAAACATTAATTATGGTCAATCCAGAGTTAATATGAACAGAATTTCTGTCAGTAGATACTCATATTTAAAGCGCTTTATATCTTCTTATGTATATTGCGATAAAAAGCATTGATAAAATTTAAAAGTTTCTATCAAAACTTTCTGAACATTTTCTGTGGGCTCTACATGTGACCCAAATTTAGAAAACAGTGTGATCTCGAATCTGGGTAACTATGCTGAAACTCTCAGCCCATGGTCTGACAAAAGACAACGTCAAAGCCAAAGAAAAAATCTTTTTTATTAGAATCAACTCTGAATAACAGCAAGGTTGAGCGTATAGATCTCAGTTCCTGAAATCAGGCCAAAGGTTCGAGCCTTGAGGTTGTTGGGAGGGGGACGGGGTGGAACTCCGGGGACGTTCGACTTATAGAATTCTATTGCCTTTTTATCTTTACCGACAGGAGGATATCCGATAGAATTCAACAAGTTGAACGTGACCTCAGTTTTGCCTTCACTTTTAACACACTCAATTTCCTCGAGTATTTAATTTACCCAGCTTACAATTACAGAAGAACCTCTCATACTTCCATAAATTTCAATATCTTCTTGTTCTTCAGTAATTTTCCCGAAATACTAGGTTGTAGGAGATATTAGGGAATGTTTTTGAAAGTATTTTTTTTCAACAAACAAGTATTCCCTAGGATGTATTTTGATGTATCGTCAGAAGAGTCGATTTTATAAAGAGGAACTTGAATTTGGTCAGCTTAGGGTTCCTTGTTGGCAGGGTCTAATATATTCTGATTTAATATGAAAGACTAGGGAAGTGGAATTTTCCTAGGGATCGAATGTTACCCTTCAATATATCTGATACCAGATAAGCATAAATTTGTCGACTTGGAAACGGATTTAGCCTCAGATTTAGCAAACTCTCATAGCACATTCGTTGAGTGCTATTCCAGAATTGTGTAGCTCTAGGTCTATTGAAAATTCCCGTGTGTCTCGTTTCGCATTCTCATCCCTGAGAAATTTCCACTGGGATCCAGAAACGGTTGGAATAAGACGACTGGGAATTTTCAATAGGAACATCAACTCCGTGAGTTCCTTTCACTTTTCAACCATAAACATGAGACGATAATGAATAATATATTTAAGACAGCTTTCGTGTGTTCATTCGTCCTTTTTACGAATTCATACTGAGTACATAAAAAAAAAGTTCCAAAATTTAACAATTCTGCTCCCTAATAGACTAATGACTCGATTTGTGATTAGAAGGAAGATTAGTTGGTAGAACTAATCCACTGTAATTTTGATGATTCAAGATACTAAGGATAAGCTTTTTGGTGCGAAATTCTTTCTTTATCTCCCTATCTAATCTTAAGCATCCCCTCCGTGGTGTTGCATCATTAAGTTCTCAACTCGACAACAGGGTCGACGATGCAGGGTGAATCCTCAAGCTTAAACAATGAACGGCAGTTGGTCGTACAGGTTCTCTTGTTAGCAAAAGCAATCGACCAAGCAGACGACAAAATAGTTTGCCTTGTGGTCAGTTCCTTTCGTTCGAACTAATCCCTTCAATCCTGAGTTTATTGATTATCGACAATCTGTCTAAAAAGAGAAAATCTACATGCTAGAAATATAGTCTCGGTTTAAAGGAAGCAATTATTCGACTCTCGTGATAGGAACAGTAAATCAAGGGACTTTGGAATGGGGCGAGGAGAGAGGTGCCATAGAAACGATCACTTCTCACCCCATCCAGGTTAATGAGAAAGAGAGAACGAGAGAGAAATTAATTCTTTGCACCTGAGACGGTTTCATCTAATCTGTGACGTATTTTAAAGATAGAGGAATAATCGAGCATTTTGAAAAATAAGTTGTCGTTTTATGAACTATAAGACTATTAGACTGGGTAGCATGTTTGGCTTGCAAGTTGAAGTTTCTATTCTGCTTAACGATCCACTTTAGTTTAAGTTTTCATTGTTTAGTTGACGTGTAATTTAACTGAGACTAATTTTGCATTATTTATACACAGCTAATTCTGGTTTAGGCTGCTCCGTGGCACATTGTTTGTGGAGAACAATTACGACTCTTCAAACTATTGCAACAGAGGTAGCCTGTTGTAAATCCAGACCAGCGTGTTTATATACTTCCGCACTAAACCATGTGTTATAACCTGAGTACACCAGTACTAGAAAAAGGGGAAAGCTCGTCGGAGCTTTATTCACGACAATTGACCCAGAATTGGCCCTCAACTTAATAGTTTTTTTTTTTTTACAAAACAGTAGTTTTACTAGGTTGTTCAATTCTCATTAAATTCAATTGCACAGCAATACAGAATTTTGATAAAGTATCAAAAAGGTAAAAAGCACTGATACATCCATTCCTTCTTCTTTAGTAAAGCTATTTCACCTTTAACCCAGAAAAAACTCATAAATATCCTCCTGTCCACCTCACAAATTACCAAAATCTACAAGATCTTGCAAAACGTCACCCTGCATTCACACAAAAGGGATTTAGGGAAAATCGACAGGTATTTTTCACGTCAACGATGAACGTTTTCTTAAACGACAGGATGAAAAGTAGATAAATCTGGTTTTCTCAAGAATCGTTTTGTCCTCTGGTATAGTGGCACGCGTACAGAATATGTATTTCAGTTTTAGTGTGCTCTTTTTTGATCCTCGTGATCAATCTCCACGAGTTGACATAACAGTTGGAGGAAAAAGAGTGAAATAGTATAGCAGACAGTTAAGGCACAAAAGAGACCCATCTCTCTCCCCTTTTTACCTCTGTATTATGGGCTTTCCCGCAAAAAATTATACTTTCTGTTACAAAAAACTGGGAAAAATGAATTGTCATGATCATACATCTCTTTTTTTTTTAATTAGCATTTTTCGCTTGTCTGAAAACATTATCTGTATAAAAATGATAATATTTCTTCATTTCAATCATATTTTCATCTCAAACGTATAAAAAGTTTCAAGACTAATCAAAATTTCCCTCTTTTGAGTTTTTTCTCAGAAATAATCCTTTTACAACTACAAACGAAGCGCAAGAATACAAAGTGCAGAAATAACCCGCTCTCTGAAATGACATCCGTTACGAAATGTGCGAACACGAGACTTTTCTTTCTTTCAAGATATCCGCTCTTTCCCTTCCATTATTCTAGTACGAGTGGAGTGGTTATCGAAAGAACAAAAGCAAGATGACAGTTCACCCTCTTTTTATGGTTACCGGGGTTTTCGATATCACGTTCTGATTCATTGTTAATTGTCAGAATCGACAAACGTCACTGTCAAAAGACCACGAGGTATTTAGAGGTAGTTCGACAGCCGACGCTACGGCTAAGGTTGGCAATTCTAGGGCGCAAGCGCCTCATCGACCGAGGGAACAGTTTGCTTAGGGGCAGTGCCCCCCTCTCTTCCATCCCTTTTCATCCACCTACCCTTTGAATCACTCGTGACGTGACATGGTGAGACGAGTAAACGTGCCTCTATGTGTTGTATGCAACGCTTTCAGACATGTTTTCCCCCCCATCCACCCAAATCCCCTTTTTATATACGAATTTCAACAAAAAGTGTCACTTTTCGGTATTCACAGATTGACCAAAACATTGTTGAATCAAAGAATTAAATTACTTGTCGCATAGCTGAATATTCCCATTTTTACTATGATTATTGTGCATTTCACCACTATTTCAAAAAAGTTCAATTAGAACCTGTGCAGAATTTATGACACGTATTTCATTTAGTTTTTAGGACATTTTTGCATCAAATGTTCCATCAACTTTTATCGCGTGCTAAAACACGTTATGGAATTCATGGCATTTGTCAATGTTAAATGAGATTTCTGTCGAATGGGAATCCCTTAAACGCATACACTGTAAATCGTAGGCTATATTGTTTTTAATTTGCGACGGTATTGAAATTAAAACCTTAAAAGTTGTAACAATCAAAACTCGATAATTTTTTTTAAATATGTTATTTTTATGAAATATGTAAATTCATTAATTTGAAAGAAATGTAACAGAGACACGCATGTTATGTACTTTAAGTATTATTTGGTTTCTTGCATCAAAGGTAGTAAATGTAACTATCACATTTGACTCTAAACACGATTATTTTTCGTTATTGAGCAATGTGGTGGCAGGTGTTCCATATTACCAGAACATTATGCGTTCATGACTGTATTTTTCAGAGTTACATTGTAGTATGAAAGTATGTCATGCGGCTATACTTTACCCAACAAGCTTAATTTAAAAAAGATTGAATACCTTCGCGCTCGAATAATCGCGCTCTTCAATGAATGAGTATTAAATTTTCACTTTATTTGTTAGATTCTGGTTAAAAAGTTTGCATTTTTAATATATCAAATATTATAGTCAATTAATCAACCTTCGTTGATACAATTAAAGCAATATTTCCAATCCCTCTTAAAATAATCCTCCCTATATAAATAGGGATATAAAATTGAATTCCTTTGTTTAAAAAATGTAGCTATATAAGTTTACGACCTTAATAATCTCGGTTAGAAGTCTTTTCACCTATTCATGAAAACCCCCATGCTTTTCGTCCGAAGCAGGATTCAAGGGAATCCCTATGTGTTCCTAATCCCCAGAGAATATACCTACCTTTCTATGTGGTATCACCTTGTCAAGACTCTCAGGTTAAATTTTCTAATCTGCATAATGTAGCTTCGAGCTCAACCCAAAAGCTCCCTTATATACAGGGAAGAAAAAGGCGTAACATTATACCAAGTCTTTCATTTCAATAAAAGCATTCATTTGTACAAGTATGAAAAAGAGTCATTCTAAAAGTAAGTCACTCACTTCAACACGATATCTTCCACGTGTTTGAATACCATAAAATATTCGTAAATTCACCGTAAATATATACGTCGTTTTCGGCTCGTTTTATCATAGATCTTTCTTTTAATTTATTCCATCTTCTGAAAGTATGAACGTACAATTGGTTAGTTCAGGCAGCTGTGTCTCGGGACCCATTAATAAGTTCTTGTACTTTCTTATCACGTTCTTGCTCTTCTGTTATAGCCAGACTCGAACATACTTTCGCATCGCTCGTGTTTTTTTGAAGGCTCTTCTTCAATTCTGCCGACTGAACCTCTTCCCTAGCTTCCCGTTGATTACACTCCGAATGGCTCTCTTGAATTCCAACCACCATACTCCTCTTAAAAATTCACAAGTCAATTTAAGGCTTCACCTTTTTTTCCATAAGAAAAAAGGTTATTGATACTTTGAATATTGTTAATTCATGGCCCTTTTTGAGCTTAAATATATGGCGGTTTTAGAAGCAGCTTGAGAAAATATTTTAAATAAGAATAATGGTTATCGGCGAATTGGAAAAAGAGAAAATTATAATTTGTTAGAAGGAAAATGATATTAACAGTTCAACAAGGAAACTATTGTTCGAATTCGGGTGACTTTAAAAATTTAGATCAGAGATATTCTGCTGCACTCTCGAATACCTTCATTAAAAAGATTCATAAACGTATCTCTTTTACAATTATCATATAAAATTGTAAAAACAGGTATTCAGGGTACTGTTGATTAAAAATTTTATGAATTCACTTGATTTCCGTGCCGGTGAATCTCATTTATATTAAAAAATATGTGTCATCCACTTTACAATTTTCCGAAAAAGTAATTTAATTATATTTTTTGTGAAAAATTATTACAATTCAGTAATATTGTTTCAATTATGCAAAAATAAGTATTATTCAGTAAAACTGTAATTGTATCCAGTGTAAACCACACTTCTCTGGTCTCAGTTGAAAAAACAAAGCTATCTTATTTGTTTACTTTTTTTTGATAATATACTCAATGGTATTAGATTATATAAATATGAATTCAAAATAATAATGCTGTAAAAAAGTAGTCTTAATTGTGATTTAAGAAAAGTATTAGTATTATTTTCGACGAAAACTATCCACATCCGAGAATTAAACATACTAAACATGTTAAACGAACCTGCAGTTGCAAAGCCCTAGTCAACTCGATAGTAGCAGATCGTGGCATCAAAGGACCGACAGTTCTTGAAGGCAGTGACGTCATAAGCAGATTGCTCTGGGCATTAATATGATTTTGTGACTTGAATCGTCTAGGCAGCCTGGGAACTGCCGCAGGTAGTACCTTTCTTCTCTGCTTTGGCAATTTGCTGCGTGCCTGATGTCAGTTGAAACAAGTATAAATTGGCAGGATTATCATTATCATAGGAATTCATTTCTCCATCAATTAATCCTGAACCAAAAACTAACCTGTGTATGTGTGTAAAACATGGAGAAATTGCTGACTATAACAGGGACAGGAAGAGCGATGGTTAGGACACCAGCGAGGGCACAGAGTCCTCCCACAAACATACCCGGAAATGTTTTAGGTGTCATGTCACCGTAACCTACCGTGGTCATGGTCACAAGTGCCCACCAGAGTCCTTGAGGGATGCTGTCGAAATCATTATGGGGGTTATCCTGAAAAATTAAACGAGGGGAAAAATATTAGCTAAAATATTAGCTAATATATTGATAGAAAGAATTTGATGATTGAACTGTAATTACAATTGAAGTTAACTATTTAAAAACTAATATTTGAATTGATGTGTTATTGACAATATTATTTTACTTATTCAACATATTGAAAATAAATTCAAAATGGATAAATCTTTGCGGAATGATTTCTCAGTTTGCTTCTTCACGCTGTATCAATATTGAATTATTTACTCGGTTTTCTTTTATACATAACATCTGGGGTAAATAAAGATTACACTATAAAAATGAGTAAAGCCTTTCCTGTTTACTATATTGATTTGTTAGAATACTATTCAACGAAAAAATTCTAATATAAAAAAATATCAAAACTTTCCATTATGTCTGAATTATTCAATATTTCATATCTTGTTATTTCATATCAACGTCGGGTCGTCTAGTTAAATCCACTTTTCAGTCATGTGATGATCAAGCATGTGAGTTCTCATGCTTCTTCAAATCATGTGATGCTCGCAATTTTTGCAATTTTGTGGATACAGTTTACACGACAAATAGGTGGCGAAATAATAACTTTACAAATTTCGTTCCTTATTTGTTAACTTCTCTCAAAAGAACGTGATCGTCATTACTTTCTGAATCAACTACTGTCAATATTTGTGCTTGATGTGTCTGATAAAATGTATATACATTTTGTCTTGAAGTGTATTTGCCTTAATTAGGAGAACAAACAGAGTTCCCGTATTAATACCACTGCAGCTCTAATTTTACAATCAAATTCGGCTCAGACAGACTTACAACGGTCAAGTTGCAGATATTTAATAACAATTAGTGTACTTTTTCTCTCTCAATAATGGAACGAAAAACTTTCTTGGCTCTCCTCATTCTGTGCGGATTTTTTTCACAAGGAACTGGAACCTTAGAAGATAATGGTAAATAAGGTTTAGATTATATGTTGAACGAATTGTATGATAAACATTTTCTAAAAATAAAACACTTGTCATTAATATACTAAAAATTGATCTTTATGTTGCAGATAAATCAATAGATTCGCATTTTCGTCAGAAACGTGTTATTATTAAACCGAAGAGTGAAAATATTCCAGTACCTATTGAAAAAGTTCCCTATATGGTTAATATTCATGGAAATGGAAGCAGTGTCTGTGGTGGTAGCATATTATCACCTAATAAGGTTTTAAGTGCTGCTTCGTGTTTCCTTGATATGCATGTGACCTACACAGTCATGTCTGCCTCAAACCATAGACAAGGTGGAGTGCGTCACCAATTAGTAAGGAAAATACTGCACAATCAGTGGGATTTTCACGCTCATGCATTCGATATTGTTATCCTGATTATTTTTCCGCCGATTGATTTGATCAGGGGGCCTAATCAAAGAATATCTATATACGATAAGCCTATACCGTTATATACTTATGGTACATTTAGCGGCTGGGGATGTAACAAGAATCCATTGTAAGATATACAGAAAATTCCTTCAATTTTTCATTTATTTTTCAATATTAAACTAATAACAATTTTTTACTCAAATATCTCATTTTTCCTATTTCAGCGGCGTGTGGTTTAATCCAAACCACTTACGATCAACATACCTACGCATAATTAGCCAAGAAGGGTGTCAACGTCAATACGGAAAAAATCGTGTTCGAATTTTGAATACTCACATTTGTACACTTGACAGAATGGGATACAAAGGCAGTTGTCCCGGGGATTATGGTGGACCTTTAGTTCTTTTCGGTCAACAAATTGGTGTTCTTACTTTCAATAAATTACCTGGAACACCAGAGAGTCCTGATGTTTTCGTAAATGTAGCTGATCCTGAGATTAGACAATGGATCACTACTAATAGCAGATTTGACGCATAATGTGATTTAGAATATGATTTAGAATGTGAATTGGCCTTAGTATCAAAAATAAAGTAATAATTTTTGTAAAAACTTTACTGTTTTTCTTTTTCCTGTTATGCAATATTTAGTAATTGTATCAAGAGCATCTTATTCGAGATTTATAATAAGATATAAGATATAATTTGTTGTTGCTCTTGTTAATTACCCAATGAACTTTTCTCCCAACCCAAAATAGTTCATCGAAAGGATATAAACTATTAGCAAGAATTCTATCGAACTTGGATAGAGCATAGAAATGATTTCACAGAAATTCCGTCAGTGCGCAGTCCTCTAATAATCATAGAATTCACTCGGCAGGAATATTAACCGGGGCGCGAGTTAGTATTCCATTGTAGAACAATGCGGGTCGTCGGTATCGGGTTCTTAGAACAATGAGAGCATGTGACTCAAGCTATATACCTATATGTCTATACAGGGTGTCACAAAAGTCCCGGGACGGCTGGATATTTCCTCAGGTAAAATATTTCTCAGGGAGGTAAAGGTCATTCCTGAAGTAACTTTCAACAAGGAATTCATTGGTTCATTTTCATTTTCATTTTCACGTTCAAAATCATCTTCAAAGTTTCTTCAAGGTCAACTTTGTTTTTTTAAATGGAAACCCCCTTTTTTTATATCGGCAATCGATAAAGCGGGAAATTTTACTATCAAATATGTACCAGTCAAAGGAACGACCTTTACCTCCCTAAAAAATATTTTACTTGAGAAAATATCCAGCCGTTCCGGGACTTTTGTGACACCCTGTATATAATATAAAGCTCATGAACTTTAGAGAAAGCTCAGAGTATATCTACCTGAAGACGTTCCGCATAGTAGACGAGGCTGGCGAAGAGAACGATGCCAAAAATGAGGAAGAAGACAAGGAGTCCCAGCTCCTTGGCAGAGGCCTTGAACGTGTGGATGAGGATCCTGAGACCTGGCGAATGTCTCACAAGTTTGAAAAGTCGAAGCACTCGTACTATTGAGAGCAACTCGAGATAGAGACTCGATTTGATCAAGTACTCGCTGTAAAAGCTCAGCGTGGCCGACAAATCGATCATATTCACCGGTGACATGAAAAACCGTCTCAAGCTTGGAGTGACCTGCAATTGAAACTTGAGTCAACCACAAGCGAGTTCTATAATTATTGATAAAGAAAATAGTAAAAAAAATAATTATATAATACTATAATACTTTTAGCATCATTTTAGAATTAAGCAGTCGCAAATTATCGAACTCATTGTTCGATAAGATATAACAAGCTTGGCTGCGTTTAGTGAGTAAAGCGCTCAATAAAGCAAACTTACAATAATATCAAACAATTCTATATAGATTATTGAGAATGGCTTTGTAGGTGGTGCGAATATAGCTTGTACTAAATTCTGGATTGTAGATTTTATCTGATACTATATGCGAATCGGCTCTGCGTATACCTTTACAGTTAGATCGGATGTCCAGAGTAGATTCTATTTAGTTGAGCATATAATTAGATTCCAACCCAACCTAAAGGAGTATTATCTAATTTGGAAAAGCTAAATCAAATCTAATTTTGGAAAGGTTGGCAGACTTTTAACCATGTCTGGGAAAAACTATCTGAATAACGAATATAAGTGTAGCAATTTCCCCTCTAGAATCTCCAGATGCATGGAAATCAGATGAAAACTGGGTGTATTTCACAAGGGAAATCATAAGAAAGCCATACATCCTCGGAACGATTCTATTTATGATAATAAAGCCATTGTATACGCAAATTGTAAATTCTGCTTTGTTATTCAATGTAATTATGTCTCGCCACGACCTTCTATTTCTACTTAAATCAATGCATGAAATAACTTTGAGGTCAATTAAAAAAAATATCTCGCGAATGATTATAAGATTAATATACTTATCCAATGTATGTATAATATCTACAAGGCAACGAATGATGATCTCCAGCGTGAACCAGGCATTGCAGGTATGCTCCATGTAGTAGAAAAGATAATAAAGTTTCTTCACTTCTTCCTCCTTCTTTTGTCTCACAAGATTTGAATGAAAGTATTTTCCATCCTTGATTGTCAGACTGCTATAGTTTGTCTTGAGACAAAAAAAAAGAACTGAGAGACAGATAAATACGATGGAAATAGAGGCTATACATTTTGCTATTGTTGACGAATAAGGCTCATCAAAAATGACCCAGAGTCGACATCGAAGCTTCTGCCACTTTTTAATTGTTCCTTTAGAAAATTCTTCTTCATAACCAAAGAGTTGAGCTATCTCTTCCTCTCCAAGTCTCTCGCCATCCACGTCCAGTTTGTCGAGTATAGCGAGGGTCGTTTGTGTGTCTCTGTGTTTGCTGTACGTGCTCCAGCAACATGGCTCTACCTAGTAGATATGACATCAAATATAAATATTTATTCTTCTATAAAGAGTACATTTTCTTCAATAGGTACTCTGAAACCGATAAAAAGAGTTTATCAGAATCTGGGACCCTACTCAGCTTCAGATACCTTTATTTGATCGTTAGAATAAAACAAGTTAGCCTCATATACCACTTTTATTGAAGGGGCTTCACTCCATAAAGCAAGAATTTTAGAATTTATTGATGTTAAGCTTTTACTGCTGATTCCTAATGCAAACGCTGAAAATGTTCGTTATT
This sequence comes from Synergus gifuensis, assembly GCA_904066015.1. NCBI lineage: Eukaryota > Metazoa > Arthropoda > Insecta > Hymenoptera > Cynipidae > Synergus > Synergus gifuensis. The sequence goes on along the minus strand of CAJFCO010000046.1, from coordinate 2,518,582 downwards.
TTAAATTCATTTTTAGCAACCCTTTTAGTTTTACCAGAATTTAAATATAAATGGTTTCCACATGGCAGTATTTTTTTATACTCTGAAAAGGCTTTTGAACTTTTGCCAAAAAGCATTTTAATGATTATTCACTGAAATGGAAAATATTCGCCTGAAGCTTCGTTGAGTCATGGTATTAGTATTATTTTGTGAGGGTGGTTTATATTGATCAATGGGGTTAGAAATTCAAGGAGGGTGGATTCTGAAGATAGGAAAATAAGTACAGTAGTTCAGAAAACAGATGTAGCAATTTATATACTGTAAATTCCATTCTGTCAGAAAATAATGGACTTACAATTTCGAAAATTTTTCTTTATTTATTTAACTCTACTATTATTCTAACTCTACTATTATTCTACCTGTAAATATGCAATTAATAAATAATTAAACAACTTTTCTAAAACAGCAAGAATGCATTAGACTTTTTTAATTGTTCCCATTTGTAAATGTCATTTTATAATTGCAAATAAACAACTGACAGTATGATATGAGTTTAAAAAGAATGACTTTTTTTATGGAAGTCATAAATTTATTGTTTGCATGCAGAATGAAGAAAAAAAGCAGATGTAAATTAAATGGTTACTGAAAGCTTATTACGGCTGATCATAAATTTTAATTTCTACTGACAAATGTTTCGCCATTGTTGAAGCAATTTTACTATTCCTTGGATTCTGCAAACTTTATATGTCCGGCCATAACTTCCCATTTCTACTGAGAATAATGTAAATTAGTCTGTCCATAACTGGATTTTTATACTGTTTTTCTATAAAATCCCAGGAAGTACAATCGGAGCTCTTAATTATTATTTACTGAATATTGAAAACAAATTTAAAAAGTATGGTTTGCGTGTAAAAAGAAAAAATGATAAACTACGGCGATTTATGGTTTAAGTTGTTAAAACTCTAGTTAAATTTTCTCTTTTCAGGAACATAACTTCCTTTATACATCATTTATTTATAATTCCAGAAGAGTATCGTAGAAGCACATAAAACACAATCTGAAGATTTATTACATCATTCTACATTCTTTATCATTTTTCAGCAATTTTTTTAGTATACCTTGTACATTTTTATACCTATGGTATATATTCATCTTAAAATAAAATACGTTATTGTTTTTTACCACCAAAAAGTGTCGATATACTATCAATGGTCTAGAATTTAAGGGCACTAAGCGAGAGAAGCTCTACTGGTAGGTTTCTCTCGTTTCCCAAGTATTTTTATCTGGAACTTTTTAAGACAAAAAATCCACTTTTCCACATTTTGCGATCCTTTATTCCTATATATTAAAACGATAATGTTCGGATTTACGAGCAACTACCGTTATTCACAAGTTACTGTTTAATCATCCCGGATCAGAATAGCTCAAAGCATGGTTAGCAGACTTTTCAGAAACTTGTGCATTGCACAATGCACACGAAAACTATGATTAGTCTGGATAAGAGATGAACAAGTATTTGCACTTCCTCAGTGTAGTACGAAAAAAAGAAAACACTTACTGAAGAGGTTCTATATTCTACTTTACAGAAAAGTTATTTCAGAGCCGGGTATTTTATTTTCACTGGGTAAACAAACATTTCTTTCCAAGAACATAAACAGTACAGATTTAGAGTCCAGCAGACTTCTTAGCAAGAAAAGCGTGAAAGCGAAAAACACTAAGAAAAAAGGTTTTTTAATTATGAATTAAATACACCCTCTTATTCAAATTTATACATTTTTCTATCTATTCAAAGCAATCGCACTTCTTAATATTGAAAAAAAAGAAAGATTTTTAAGAAAATTGTGTCTGACCATGGCCCTCCATTTCTACTGGACCAAAGCTAGAAGACATTCAAAATTAGTAATTTAAGATTGTCGACGACCTAAATATGAATTAAAAAGCCTCCATTTTCAATTTTAGAGAATAAATCCTCGGAGAGATGAGGAATGAAGAGGATCTAATGGTTCTGGAGGGAATGGAAGGTATAATATTGTATTTTCATCACGCTTTTGTTGACACTATAGAATCGTTATTGTCAATTTTCATTACACCAGTTTACAGACACTTTGTTCTATCGGCTCAATTCGATTAAAGTTAAACGAACCTGATTAGAGTCGAGGCCCCAGAACTCGAGCTCTTCTTCAAAGAGAGGACCGCAGACGTCAGCGGGGTAATGGAGTTTTCCTGTTCGATAGTAATTGAGAACTTGAGCAAAGACACCCGGATGTCTATCGAAGAAGTATTCATTGAGAATCGGGTCGTAATTGACAAGGGCTTCCGTCAATCGCGACAACCGTGTGGCGGGAATTTTCTTTAGTGTCACTTTATAAGTCTCATGTCTCACGCCGCCGACGTTCAAAAATACACGATTCTGAGCTTCCATTACCATGAATCTTGTCCAAGTTTGACGAAGAGTTTAACTCCGAGTCGTGAGTTCAGTTTAATTAAGGATCATGTTTAAGTTTTGCTTTAAGCTTGTGTAAAGTATTCTTTTATAGTTGGATTTAAAATTTAGTTTTACAAGAAAATTACGCTTTAGTAGTAAAAAGTTAACTTATTTTCACACTTAAAACATTATTGTTTATATTTTTTTTCTTTTTTTTCACATCGAGGTGTTTGATTTGAATTGCAAAACAAGACTGATTCTGATTCCAACTCGGAAAGCATTAGAATAGCTGGTGCGATCGTCATGGTGAGCTTTGTAGTTCTATAAATCGAGCCATGTTTGTTTTCGTGGTAAAAGCAAATGGCTTTTGAATACATGAAAAGTTTACGATTATTAATTCGCACTTCTGGAACGACATACACTCATAATGTTATGACCGTAGATGCATAAAAATGAGAGTTTTCCGGCCATTTAAAAAACAACCCTTTAAGAAATATAAGATACGAGTATAAGTTTCTATAAACATACTAAACGTTCATCGCTAAGTTAATAAAATTGAAAAATATATCGTTTTTGATGAAAGAATAATTGGCAATTTCATTGGAACTTAACTGGGAATATAAGTTACGTGGTGCAAAATTGATACCGAGAAACCAATAAAAGATTATAAAATAAGAAGATCCCTTTTATCCTCATATTCTTGCCAAATGACTTTTTCAGACTCAAGTCACGTAGCATGAGATTCATACCAGACTTTATTAGCTCTGCCGTGCAATGCCAAATGTAATTATTGGAAAAATGTATATATCTGCTTTCACAAACAAGATATATTCTATAACCATTTCAATAGATATTAACTTCAGTTCCTTACTGTAAATTACTCTTTTTTTAAGGAAGAAAAAAAACATTTAAGCATTCTCAATTAGCAAACGTGAAGTGTGAAAGATTCAAATATTTCGATTTTCAATTTATGAGGGCTGAATGAAAAGGCTTTTCATGAACAATTTACGAGAATGGAATTTTAAAACTATAATTATATTTTATCTTTGGGAAGTATAACAAACTGAGGCTTTCTCCAGGAAACAGGTCATGAAATATAATCTGTATCCCTTTCTTAAACCAGCTTAAGCGATTCTCCAAGTTTCGATTTACAAGTCTTGCAAATTTTATGCAAATGTGAACTCTATAGAGTCCAACTCCTATAGGAGTTGGAAACAAAACTTAAACTCAAAAGGGACAACCTGACTGCATAAATTCCACGAGGCTCGTTTATCAACCTCGCGATGTCTCTAAATACACATTTACACATAAAGTAATATTTTTCTCAAGTTAATTATTTGCGAATAATAAAGCTCATTTTTTTACCTCGACAATATGCTAATTTAAGTACGTGAGGATATGTTTAACGATTAAAATATTGTCATATAATTTCCTGAAGACGTTTTAATAGAGACTGAGTGCACAACTGAGCTTTTAACATTTCATTGATTTAGAATTTTCAATCGATTATCAGTCAAAAATCAATTAAAACGTCAATGAAAATGATTTTAATATTTGAGTAGATTATTATATGAAGAGGATGAAGTCCCCTTCCTATCAAGTTTCAACCCCTCGCTTCTAATCCATTTCATTCTACAAGATCGGTAATATGGAAATACAGATGATAAAAAAAATTTCCCAGCCTTCTGTTTTCCCTACGCTGGTAATCTTGTGAAAAGCGCTTTTCCGGTAACTATCAGAATCAGAAAAACATCATCCCTCAGTCGGCAAACCTCTCAGAAAATAATATCCCTGTTTCGCTATCTGCTTTATCGACTATTTTTCCGAACAAAAGGGAAATTCCTTCTCAAAAATGTTCATTTTGAGAAAGTTTGGTTTTTGATTTTGTTGAACTTTGTTAAATAGTGGTCCCAATTGGCTAGTATTTTATAGTATCAATTTTATTTTTGGTGAGTCTTTTTCCCAAGTAAAAATTAAATGGGACTTTTGTAGTATTTTTATCCCAGCACTTAAGTAAAATGGGACCTTACAAGTACTTTTATCCCAAAAAATAAATCAGTAAAAAGTCACTGAAAAGAGTCACTGAGAATCACACTAGCGATTAATCAGAACGATTCTAAAAAATTCGGATTGAAGGTGCGATTTGATTTCGAATGGGCGATCAGAATGAAACTGTTTGTTTCGGATACAAATTTCCGAATAATTCGGGAAATTTCGGATTGATTCAGAATGAATTTCAATCCGAAGCTTTCAGCTTGAAAATTTTTCTTAAAAAATTGTAAATAAATAGAATAAAATAAAATTTCCGAATATGTATCAAAATTTGTCAATTTTCAATAAAATCGCTTCAACTGTCCCAAAATCCAACCAACCCTTATCGGAACGACCCGAAGCTTTCCTGATTCAGCAACGCGGTTCCCATAGCAACCATGAGTGGTCCATCGTCCCGTTTGCGCTTGCTCATCACCCAGAGGATCATTTTGGATGACACGACGGTGGCGCTTGCTCGGCGCCACACGGGCATCTCTAGAGAGGGAGAGAGCATAGGCGTCGCGGCGGTGTGGACGCCGCCCGTCACCCGGTGCTCTCCTGTCGTCTTCACCATCGTCCTCATCCGTCGTCGCGAACCGTCACGTCCTCTCGTCGTTCTCAAAGTCCCGCGAAATTCGTGATTTCGGGTTCTACTTTAGCGGGTGTCCGTCCCTCGGGTTCTAAATCATCAACACTTTGGTGAATCCGGGATACGTCAGTTTCAGAGTCTCACAGTTGTTGACAGGTGGAAGTGTCGACCCAGTGCACAATGGGTCCAGACTGGACCATTATTTCGAAGCCCTAAGGCCCAGGGGCCTTCTGAGGCTTCATTGAGAAGTTCTTGGAGAAGAGGAAGGTCAGATCGATAGGGTCAGCAACTCAGGGTGCGGCTAATCCTCAGCATGGCTGGGGCCCCGATCACCATGGGACCTTCCAGTGGAGCTAGGAAGTCAGCAGAGATTTCTATGAACCCTAGAAATCTCGCTAGCACTGGCTCCATGACCCCTGCTGTTTATCTCGGCGAGAACGAACTTCTTAGGCCCAATCCGGTCACCTATCATCCACAGGTTAGATAAAAAAAAAACAAAAAAAACATTTGTAAACCTAAGGACGTAGTGTTTTGGCGTTAGAGGGCATGACACGTTGTCCAGTTCTATATTTGGAGAGTCGAGACCGTGACAGCGATTTGCCCTCCCTTCGTGGGTTCAAAGTGCCCGCGCACCCTCAAAGGGTGGGTTCGTAGTGTCAGTAACCCTCTTTCTACGAGAGAGCACGAGGGACTCTGATAGGCATGACAATTGTTCGTAACCCACTTTCGACGAGCGTGGTTTAATGAAAAAGAGGTATTTGACTCCACTATGGAGGACATAAGTTACATTCGAGTACGTACGTAGTACGCACTCGTGTGATTACGACCGATTGATCATGATGAGAAATTGACTTGGCTGGAGAGAGGAAATTATTGAGGACGAATGGGAGAGAAGGGTGGTCTTGAGTTTATGTTGTTCATTACTTCACATCATTCTGCCTCCGTTTATTGGGAAGTCGATTTTCCGACTAGTTGGCTTCATCATCAGTTTGAAATTACATCAATGTATATATAACTCGGGCTTGCAATTTATTTTAAATCTATCATGCAATTAACTGATATTTTACAGATTTCTAACTTTAGTCGTGCAGAGGCGTATGTTATAAACTAGAGAGTTTTTATAAAAGTAAAGCAGAGTATGAGAAAAGTCACTTATAAACCTTCTAAACCCACTTCAGCAGGTTCTCTTCAATGAAGAGAAAAAAGAGACTGTTACGTCACATACGTGTAGGTTGCACACAATGCATAACGAAATAAAAGTGCCTTACTTTGACAAGTTTATGATAGTATGATTGACTTTACTAAATCTGGAATTGAAATTATATGAATAATGATCTAATTATCTGATGAAAAAATCAATTGTTGAATCTCGTAAGCTCCTCTTGTATGCCGACGCTTGTAATATTCAACTCTAAATGTAAAATTGAACGCAGTAGAGAAGTTCCAGAATAGATATAATGCATCATTTAACCCCAAGAGAGGTTTTTCCAAATTTCACAGGTTTTTTCCTTGAAGGTGGATGTGTCGACGCAGGTCGACCTCCATGGTGGAACCGTCCACATGGATTGGGATCGACGTGCGACACCACTTTATTCAAGAGAGGATATCAAAGAACAATACTGCATCACAAGCAGACAACTGGATGCTGTCGAGAGATCCGGAGGTGGGATTTTTGGGTGCCTTACCAGCAGAGGACCATCACCTTGTAGCTCTACAAAAACATCAATTCTCTCAGCTTGTGTTCGAAGTGCACCCAGTGATGAGAATCTCTGTGATGCAGCACCCTATCCTCGAAAACCTTTGCAGATCATGTACCAGCAGCCTTACTCAACTTATCCCAGGGGTCTGACCCGCTACAAACCTGAGGAGGAAGATTGGGTCGAGACTTCCTACATTCGTCGTAGACCAAAATCTTTCTGCACTGTTTCTGATCCAAAAAGGTAGGCAGAAGCTTCTCTATAGAATAGAATAAAATAGTATAGAATAGAATAAAATTATTAAACTTTTTATTTTTATACAGTTTTCTAACGTTCCACGAAAAATTTTAGGATCAAAACATGTCTTATTTTCAGGAACAATTCAATCATGGTTGGTTTTAGGTAGCATGAAAATATTCTCTGATCAATAAAGACACCTGTTGATTTGTGTAAACTGGGGGTGATAAGGACTCATATTTACTCTTAAACCCTAGAATATAATCGGGTAGGTGATAGAAGATTGGGTAAGGGTTTTAGAAATATATGCAAATCTAAAACAATGATTCATCTGCTCTGATTAATTCTCAGGTTAACAAGGTCGACTGTACAGTTATTTATAGTGTATACATAGTAAAGATTTGAACATGGAAAATTATGGATGCATATTTACTGGAATTTGATTAATACCTCCGGGTCTGGACAGGGTAAATAGATAGTGTCTTGTTTCCTTGAATAACAGGAGAGTTTATGATTACTAATACATACCCGGGTGGCTAAATTGTGGTTGGTTCATGGCTTACCTCGCAATAGTGGTTAACCCTCACTTTTAAACCCCGAATACTCTGAGGTTTTGCTTTAGCTATTAATCTTTAGCAATCTAACACCAAACACCAAAATGGGGTTTCCTTTGTAAACTCCTTTCGTAACTCTATTCCATTAACTTTATCAATAACATTAAAAGAGCTTTCACATAATTAATTTTCTTATCTCATCTTTATTAATCAGCTGTGTTAGAACATTTCCACTCAACTGATTACCGTAGACAATATACTTTTGCTTAGATGATGGAGAGATTCCAAAACTGCAAAACAAGCCATCATGATCATTATTCAGAATACATCAACCTGAATCCTTTATAACAATTGATTTTCAGCTCTTCTTTCAAAAATGAGAAGCCACAATAAGCTTTCTCTATCCGAAGGGTTTTAGTGCTTCGTTTGACTTTTAAAAGAGCTACTTTGGCTTTCTTACGACCCCTCCAATAATGAATCTACTCCCTTCAATCGAAACTCAAATCTCTTCTCTAATTTTCCATCATAAATTTCGTTTCGTTTGTAATCATTTAAAAATTTCGCTGACCCTGCCGATTAATTTACCTCCGGCAAGGATTACTCGTTATTAGAACAGGTGGGAAAAAAGCAAGGGTTGTTTTTCTCGCGATACTGCACGTGCGAATCATCGCGGTATTGCAATAGTCGTGTGGCTTTCACATTTTCAGAGATAATACCAGTCATACGTGCGCTATAGAAACTCGACATAATGGGGGTGTAGAGCGCGAATCCGCGTAATAAAAAGTGCGGTGAATGGATAGAAGGGAGGGTGCCACGATTGTACCAGTACCACTGCTAACACCGATGCATGACATTGGATGTACTCGAACAGTTATTAATGTTCTTCGATCGCCCAGCTATCTATTTTCCCTTAACAAGCAGACACATAATCCCTCTGATATTTTTTTGGAAACTTTAAAATAAGAAAGATATTAAGCTTTAAAAACTTTAAGGCCGATGAATTAAGAAGTACTAGGTATTTTTGATTTTAGCTTCAATTTATAAATCGTTTTCATTCATCTATCCCATGACCTCTTCCTTATTCTCCTCTTGAATCTTATATCCTCTTGAATCTTATATCCTCTTGAATCTATATCCATCCTATCTATCTATCACTCGACCTAGACGAGAAGCTAATAATATTTATCGACTACGCATGCAGTTTGCCTTAATGAGCACACCAGATTAATCCTGGTAATAACAATGATATTAAAACTGATGACATTCGTGATTATGATAATGATTGCATTGTTAATAATGGATAATAATAATAATGATAATAATAATAATAATGATGATGATAATAATAATGATAACAATGCCTCTCAGTGCAGATATTATGAGGATTTTCACTTTCTATAAAAAGGTACAATTGGGTCCCCGAAGATGAGGAGTCGACCAAGCTGGAAGTCCCCAGACCAGTTATATCCCCAGTTCCTTCAGCATCTCATACTTCATCCTTGCCTAAAACAAAACACGTCAGCTTTGCGAGGTCGCACACGCTGACCTCGTTCGATATGCCTCGCACCAGAAGTCCTCCGAGACCCCACAATCAAGAACGACTCATTGACTCGCAACCGACCATGCAAGGATCTATGTGCGCTACCCTGCCTACAGCACATTCCCATCCTGTTACCGAGCCTCGAATCCTCGTTCTGGGTAGGTTTAATAAACTTTCAAAAAAAGTGTAGAGGTTTTTTACTCTTTGGAACCGGAAGCAAAGCAAGAGGAAAGCATTTCTTGGTAGATGGCTATTGGCACTTTAAAACTTTAGATTTATTTCCGCTCTGGGACTTTCCCAACAAGATTGATGCACCACCGGTCAGAAGTTTGGTTCACCTGTTTTTCGGTTCTCTTAAATTTAATTACATCAGTGAAATGTTTAATAAAAACTTGTTGCTGATTTTACGTCAAATTAAAATTGAATAACATAAAGAAGATGATAGTTAATTAATCGTAATTTTAATTTTCATAAACTTCTATTACCTCAAATAAGGTTTCCCCATTTTTTAATTTTCTTTCATTAACCGTACGTCTTGTGGATGCTAATATCATCGCTAATATTACACATTTTCCTGAGAACAATTAGTCCTAATCTACACTATTTTATGTAATCTCTATGTGCACCAGAATAAAAGTTGTTGAATATTCAAAAGAGAGGCAACTACAGTTACATTAATTATAACTGTACTCTAAGTTCATTTAACTTGGGCATAAAGTACCGAATGAAAAGCTCAATTGAGAAAAATTTTTTCTCTTATCTTGCTGATGATTTTTCGAACTTTATAAATTCGTTAATGAACACCAAGAAATTCAAACGAATCTAAGCTTTCTTCTGATATGAGACTTAATCAATTAGAATCGAAATGAAATGTTTTTGCTTTGGGACTTAGAAAAACAGCCAAAACGTGGCGCGATGAAAACTCAGGCGACACAGACGGAAGTTCCTCCAGTTTTCCGGGGTCGAGTGCCTCCTGTGACCTTGAGTCCTAGAACAATTCATCGTGTAAAAATGGTGTCACAAGGTGCACAGACCAATGGGATTTGCAATGGGAGAAAATTGACGAAAAGCTATTCAGAAGCTGGACAATTCGGATCGCCATTGGGTCACACGAAAGAGGAAGTGGAACATGAACCTCTACAAAGGACTCAGAGTGAGGAACCTCCTAGGTCACCGTTCATGGTTGACACACCACCTCGGTCACCTCGAACGGCTGATGTCAAAGAAGAATTCCAAAACGGAGACATCGACAGAATTTTAGATACAGTGAGTCAATATATTTTAACTGTAATGTAACATTTATAAAATATTTTGCATTTTCTATTTAAATTGAAAATTATTTTTACGCCCTAAGGATATAGAGTGTGCTATTTTTTGTCCTGAAAAAAAAAAGAAAATATTTGTCCTTGTATCGATTATGAAGCCCCAGTTCTCTGAGAGCGAAACTACAGGAAAACCATTACTAACATTCACAACAAAAGGAGACAAAAGGTTTTTACAAAATGTGAATGTTACTCCTTTTTACCTACTATTCTGTCTAGTGCCTTCGGTTTATAAAGTGCCTTCCGCCGTTTACAGAAGCCTGCAAAATTTCCATTGTTAAGAAAAAAAGACAAGGATTCTCCTTCCAAATTTTTGTAATCCTACTCTTAATTAAAATTTGTATTAATTAAGAAAGAGGATAAATCGTCAGTCTGATTTCGTTTCTCAGTCTTACGAAAGATAATATTTTTCAAAAATATGGCTGGATGATAAAGCAAACTACCTCGAGCAAAATGTTGAGATCAAAGTCTAGAGTTGTAGAGTGTGTAGAAAACGGCTAGACACGTCCTCCGGCAGTTCAAATGTACTGGAGCTTAGACAGCTCTTCTCAGTTTGTAAGAGCCTTGAAGAATAGAAGACAAATATTCTTCAACGAATTAAAATTGTAAAAAGAATAGATTTAATAAGTTAAGAAGTTTTAATAAAACTTTATCATAAATTAATTATTTACGTTGAAATTTACTACAGATATTTTTATATATAAGAATTATCTTATTATTATATTATTTCTAGGACGATCAAGAAATTTTGATAGATTTTAAACCAGCCCCTGTCTCTCCTGATGCCAAGGCAATGCTGGATAAAATAGCTAAACCAATTCGAAGATTTATACCACTTCAAAAAACACTCTCTGATGGAGAAATCAGAGTAGAAAGGCGAGAATTAATTGGTGAAACAGGAGAGAGTTACCCTCACACCTGCAGAAGAAATCATCAGGATCCTTGGAATCGAAATATGCGCACTCCCGTCCAATTTTCATCTACTCCAGATGATCTTTCTTTAATGAGGGTGTCTTCCCCGACAGATGACCCCATGGAAGAGGTAAATTATTTGATTATTTTATCTCATAATTATTAGAAAATGTCACAAAAGTTTAGATACATATTAAAATCAATTCCTCGCTTCAGGAGTTTCATGAAAACATTATTCGTCGAGGACTTTTCCGTAAAAGAAGCGTTTCCCTCGAAGACGTTCAAGTTGTCTGCAGCAGTGAAATTTTATTTCCAAGATCTCTTCCCACTTCACCCACTTCTCCGACTGCTATTGCAGGTAAGAATACTTGCTTTTATTTAATTTACAAATTGTTTACTACCATTTACAGCAGCCAAAATCAATTTCGATTCAAGTATGAAAGAATACAAGCGGTTACAGGGGTGAAGAATATCGATGGATAAATCGCAAATTATCTTTTGACATTTAAACTCTCGGGACACACGAAAATCAAATTTATTGTCTCTTTAACTGTATCTATAATGGCTGGTCATAGCCAACAAATAAATCCTATCAGGCAATAGAGTTCCGGAGATAAACCTCAAATTGTAAAATTGGAATCGTAATACTCAATCAGGGATATCAGTCATTCGACAATATATTCGAGTTTCATTGTTACCGAAACAGCCTCAGGGGGTTGAATTTACTACTGTAGTTAAAGAATTCCAAAGTATTATTTTCACAATAAAAATTAAATTAAAATTAAATTTTAGCATCTAGTCGAGTCATCCAGAGTTCTAGAGATGAATCTTCGAATCGAAATTTGTTACATACTGGTCGAGTGATTGGGGTATTATCATCTCCATTTGTGTCGAGCGATTCCTTAGCCAATGACGGGACGAGAGATCACAGTGATGGAATTTGGAACGAATCTCAAGCTACGGTACTTCAAGTAGATTCTATAGCTTTATTAACCCCTTCCTCAAGAAGAAGACATCTTCTTCTTCTTCAGCATCAACAACGATCTTCAATGGACACCGAAGCTCTTGACGTCGAAGACGACCTGGACATAAGCCCTTCTAGTCCACGAATTCGACTCGAAGCTGCCACACCCGTCTCATTAACGCCTAGGTGAATACTACGATTAATTTAATAATCTATTTAATAATCTACTTCCTATGATATAAGTTAGAAAAAATTAATATATTTTTTTCCATCTATTTTTAGCATCGAACCATCATCTTTAATAAGCAATGGTAGACCAAGAAGTGGCCTTTTCCGGCGCAGTCCAGGCCCTTCTTATTCGCAACCCCACTCGCAGTCCTCGAGTGAATTTGGACTCAGTCTAGCCAGGACTGATTCGGGAGGTCGGACTGACATATCGGAGACCTCGACCACTGATGATTACATCACTGCCAACACATCCACTGGAACTGGGACCACTGGAACTGGAACATCAGCTACAACGAGCTCCTGGTCCAGACCACCATTTTTACCCTCTAGTGCCGCACCTTCAGCAGCATCAACTACTGCAACAGCTGCTGATGGCAGCTCCTTCGAAAGTGCCAGCTCTATATACAGTTTAGCTAGGAGCGAGGTGAACTTTTCTTCTACTAATCGATTCCACCGTCCTATTCGATAGAAGTAATTTTCCAGTCCCGTGATTTTATCCTCATTATCTGGATGAGCTAATCTTCGCCCTTTGAGTAGCGACGATAATAAAACTCCACTCTCCGGCCTTTTATCACCAAAGGGTCCACTTCCATTATAGATTCAAGTTTTTTTTTATTGGACTATCATTAGCGCTTACTCGTAATTGCGTAATGAATGATAGCTTGAAAATTTTGTCAAATATAATTGTCTAGCTCGGAGACACCATAACACAACTTAATTTCATGTTTTCAGGCTGTTGGTGAGGAACCCAGCAGTCCTCAGCCAATCAAAGAAGAAATTGCAACTTTATTTGGTAAAGAGCAGCCCCCATCACCAGCTCGATCAACCTCCAGCAGCAGCTCTGGAAGCTACGATTTGGAAGATTCCATACCAGCAGCAGTTCAAGAACCTTTCCCAACTGCTTCCCTTAGCGGACATGCCTCAGAAGTTGAATTTGACCGCGAGGTAAATATAAATGGATGAAGAACACTGAACAATGGAAGTATTTACTCTCTGTTGATCTTCATTAGGAAGGTCATCGGTCATCCTCTGGAGGCTACGCAGAGTCTCCACCTGATCATCAGATGTGGACGGAAGAAGAGCGAAGAAAGAGGAAGAAGACCTTCACTCTTGATTTTCCCGGAGAAGACCCTGAACGCACAGCTGAATTGATATTAGATAATATGGATGTTAGCCCTACTCCCAGTCATCGTCATAGATTTAGAGGAAAACCAATGACGACAAGAAGTCCTCACAGGAATAATAAAAGGAGGGATTCAGCTCAACAGCAACTGATTAGGAGTCCTCAGAAGGAAGAATGGAGGGAGCAGACTGAAGATGGAGGACATGTTCAAACTTCTGATGATTCTAGTTGTAGTCATCATTATCATCACGTCCATCACCATCATCATCATCGTCACAGAGAAGGTGGAGATGGAACTCACTACAGGAGGACAAGGGAGAGTCCGAGAAGGAAGACCGGAAATTATGTTTCTGCTAGGAGAAGAAGTAATGAGGTAATAGAAAAAGATCAGGAGCTAGAACTTTTTTGGAATCTAAAGGTATATGTCCTAATTTCCATTCTCTTTACTTTTTAAAGGATAAGAATGCAGCAATAACTGGCAGCCTACCAAGAAGAAGGTCTCGTCCTGTGGAAGACGTGTGCTCCAGCAGACTGAGTCCTGGAGGACGTTATCAACGGAGTCCTGGTCATAATGGACATACAGCTGTTATTGTCAAATCTCCGAGTCCAGAAGCGAGATTAAAGGCATTATCTGCTGAATCTTTGAGATCGGTTAGCCCAGGTAGCGATAGTGTTTTTTATAGTGAAGGAGCTGATCAACCTTTGGACACCCCTCATTGTCATCATTGTGGTAGAGAAGTAAGCTTCTTTCTTCCATATCTCTATTCTTTTCTTTCGGATACTTCTGTATTTGTGTCTAGTTTTGATTATTACCCTCTCTTTATTTATTTCAAGGTTGCAGAAGATATTGTGCAACCACCAGCCGGATTCGCCGATTCACCCGAAAGTCATAAAACAACCCCGAAACACACAACTCCCAGACTTTACAAAAAATTTGACAAAAGGTACCGCTCGGAAGACCGAGGAGAAAGAAGACATCATAGAAGTGTTGGAGGAAGATCAGATGTCAGAGCTAAATCTGAAGAAAGAGGAGGAAGACCAAATAGACGAGGGTCTGTCGAAGATGGGATGAAAAGAAGACTCCAAGCTCGAAGTACAGACGCTAGTTTGGAAATTCTGACAGGTCTCTTTCTCTAAATTTCAATCTACTTTTTTTTTGATATTTCAACTTTATATTTTTCTTTATTTTTCTTCGATCTAGGTCGGGAGGATGAGGGTACTTATATCGAACCCTACACTAGTGGAGAGTGGATTTATATTGGAGACCTTGAAGAAAGTCATGCCTGGAAAAGACCAGACAGCAGAGATGGAGACGATGATTATCTGGAATGTTTTGCTAAGGAGAGAAGAGGTTCTCAGGAGTCGACAGGAAGTGAAAAGTGCTTCAGGAAAAAATATGAAGCTGCAACTCGTAGGATGGTCCACAGAAAAACGAGTATAGAAATGTACAAAAGGATACAGAGGAAAAACTTCGGTAAGTACAAGTCAAAGTATTAAAGACACAAAAAAAAAGTTTTTAAATCCATCTTAAAATATTTATTTATTAATAACCAGAGTCTAATTTTAAATTTAAAAAATTCAAAGTGTTTTGACTATTTTTGAACGCCAAGTATATATTTTGAGTCATATTCTTAAGTGATAGTTTTTATTTTAGATTTAAGAAGCATTCTTTCCTGAAAATAAACCTTGTATTCTGAATTTATAACTGACGATGATGGACGTCTCATCTAATGATCGAAGGTTAAATTATTTTTGCTAGTCGTAAACATGAGTCTCTGAAAAAAATTTTTTTCTTTAAATATCATATTATTCAGTAAACAGGGAGGCATTAGAGATGACGTTGATGGATAAGTAATAAGTATGTTCCATCGAGCATTAGTATGTTTCCCAAAAGTATATATGAAGTTCTTGATGTTAGAATTAGAATTGATTTTACATCACGCTGAAGGTATTCAAGAATTCAATTCAAATAAACTTTTTACGTGACTGCCGTTATGCTTATATGTTAGCCTAAATACCAGCTCCAGACATCCTATATTTAAAATGACTGTTCGCGAGATTCCAGTGATTCTTGAGCTATTTTCGACCCACAACGTTCGATTAAGAAAAAATGTGACTGCAAACTGACTTGATTTGCTTGGTTAATCCTCCCAAATGAAAGTTTTCATAACTCAAAGGATTTGGTGGATACAATTAATATTCCTGGTATTTCTGCTTATCATTTTAAATTCTTTACAAAATTTTCTACAATTTGGTAACTTCGGAAGATCATTCAATGAGAATAACTTGCAAATGAATTGACCGATTCAGTTCATCTTTAGAACATATCCTCCCATCAACCAATCTAAGATCAACACCATTTGGTGTCTCTATCAGATTAACCAATCAGAAGTTACAATCACGTGTAGATTCAGTTGAAAATCCTTTTATTGTTATAACTTTCAAAATAATTGTCCAATCCAATTGTATTTTTGGATGCTTCCTCTCATGATCTAAAACAACTAACATATCATCTCAGAACCTTCTAAGATTAACCATTACCCTAACTTTTACACCTCAATCAACACCGTTTTTACTATTCCATCAAGGTCTCTGTTCAACGTCATTAGTTTGACCCCCCGATGACAGATTACTACCAGAGGATTGTAAAAAGAGAGGGAGCGAAATATCTTCTTCCTCTTTCTTTAAATAATCCTCGCGTAATACTGTGTTGCTAAATATACGAACCGGCGTCGCGACGCAGCCGGCTGCAAAGCACAGAGAGCTTTGCGATGAGAGGAGCCACCGTTGTGGGGATTTCTCGTAGCCGAAGGGGGTCTGGGGAAAGGGGGTCGGTGGGTCGAGAAGAAGCTTTTGGCTACCAGTCAGTGGGTCAGGGCGCCGAGTCGCATTCCAAGAGGCTGTCGACTGGAAGCTTCGTCTTTGGGAAACTTCTAACTCACCTCTAACAAAAAAAAGTTCCCCTTTTCCTTCCTTTTAAATCTCTTCCTATTTCTTCAGTTAACCCCGTGGTTTTTGGGAATCTTCAAGGCTTAATGGTTGAAGCTTCGTGAAGTGAAGTTTATTCTTTATTCGCAAATCAGTGAATTCTAAAGGCGAAATGGTGTGCGATTCTGCGGGTGGATATCCACCCGAACTCGAGCAAGATGCTTCCCTCAAGAAGGCCCTGGAGGAGCTTCTCAAATGCATGCTCAGAGTCTGGTGCAGAGAGGGTCAAGCACTCAGGAAGCTTGGTGTACCAACAGCCGGTAGATATTTTTTTTTTACTGCATTTTTTTAGATTACTTGGTTTTGGTTTTCTTTGAGATCCTCTAGGTTCGGAATTTTTCTTCCAAAGATAAGTAGAAAGGAAATTTTGGTCTTGCGTGAATGATTTAAAAAAAATATTAACGACCCAAAGAAACGTTTAATTAAATAACTAACTAATAATTAACTCTGTTAATTCATTTATACAAACTCAAGTAAATGAAAGAATTTGGATAGAGCTTGGCAGATAAAATTGGCTACTATTTACGATGACCTTGACACCTGACATGTGAAAGATTTCTAGACGTTTCCGAACGCAAGGCCAATTAAAGCTACAATTACTTAACTTGGCATTCCACCTTCAATTCTATGTTTAATCCACTCTGAACGATCTTGTTCGAAGGATAGACAGATTAAAATTATTTATAAATTTATCAATATTGTTTGAATAATCTTTTAACCCGTAAAATAGATAATTAAAAATAGAATACTCTCTGGAGGATTTATGATAAATTATCAAGAAAATGGATTTATGGTTTACAAGTTTGAAATATTAGTTAGAGATGCATGCTTGATTTCCAAGATTTATTGATAGTTTGACCGTAATGTGCACAAGTTCTTGCATAAATGAATCAATGTCGAGCGCATAGTTTCCTGAAACTCAGTTAAACAACAGAGATATATTAGCTGACATCAAATTGTTGACTAGTAAACTCCCAATCGATGGATGCTGTTCGATATTGTATGTAGCTTGTAATTCAGAATATAACGAACGCTCGATAAAATCATTAACCTTGCTCATCAAACATTTCACAAATAATTCTGATTCAATTGTAATTTACTGCTGAATTCGCGGAAATATTCAGGAACTCTTCGGGACGTTTATTATTATTTAAATTAAAATATCATAATCTATGTAATATTTATTTGAAAGGTTCCATTATATTAATGTTATATTAACAGAGTTGATATTTTAGCAAATCTTGATTTCTATCTCAGACTCTCTTTAATGTAAGAATTGGACCAGAGACCACCAGCAACATTGTAAATAGTCTACGTAGAAATCCATGCTGTCACAGCACTAGCACCAATTTAGAACTGATTTTAGGATGAGAGAGCTCTTAATACCTCCAAGTGTAACGAGGGCGTAACTTTGGCTGACGTTGCACTAGCTCACCTAGTATTGAATCAATCAATTCTCCATCCGACATTGAATGAAAAGCTAAATTTTGGAGAACACGTGACCGGCTTACAAAGTACAAAATCGGAAGCCAGCCAAAAATTATTGCCGTAGTCACCAAGCACGTGTTTCGAATTAATTTCTTTCCGAAAGTCAAATATTCCTTTCTACAAACCGACGCATTAAAATTCTCGAATAATTTACTTATTTTTGCCTCATCGGCAATCTTCCTCCAATGATTCCTTAATATGAAAGTCTGTCGGCAAGACATAAAATATTTCTAAAGTCAAGTCTTAAAAATTAAACGTACGTAAGTAGTAAGTACGTAAGTAGTAAGTACGTAAGTAGAGAAAGCCCGTCAACGTGAGACAGAGTTCCCGAGTGAGGATCTTTTTTCTACTTTGGTGTATGGCAGGTTGCAGGGATTATTTATATCAACATTCAAAAACTTCAAGCCATCAATAATAAAAGAAGAATATTAAGGAAGATTGATTATGATGTGCAGCTCTGGATCGACTGACAAGCATGAAAATTCATGAGTCTAGCTAGAATCCCTTTGACATCGTTTTAAACGAGCTCCCAGATATTGCATCGCTAAAATAAGGCAACTTCCGTACGACACGTGTCGTCGTGATGACTAAAGACCACATAATATACAGACTACGCGTTTGATGTCTAGTGACACAAATTCCTCCTTTGTTTTTATAGCAAGCTCAACATCGATAAATTCTTCACATAAATATCTCGATATATATTCATATCATACACACGTTTCCTATCATGTACATGCCTTTCAAGGATTTTATGTGTTGATAAAAAGTAATTTAGATGGATAACCTTGAAAATAAAGCCTAGAAAAGAAGACCTTCAGTGCTCGTAATTTCTTACAATTTTAATCTTTAAATTAGAATATAAAAACTGTAATTTCTTTTCTGATTGCAGAAAGCGACAAACGAGTGATAATAAAACGCGAAGCAGGTGGTGAGTTCGGATTCAGGATTCATGGATCGAAGCCAGTGGTGGTATCAGTTATCGAACCTGACACGCCGGCAGAAAGTTCCGGTTTAGAAATAGGTGACATAATCATGACAGTGAATGGAAGGAACGTTATGGACGCGACGCATTCCGAGGTGGTCCGAATGGCCCATTCAGGATCAGATGTCCTGGAACTGGAAGTAGCGACAACCTGTAACGTCCTAGCACCACAGATTGGCAGAAGTGGAACTAAAGAAAGCTCTATTGAAGCTCCTATATGTGCAGGGTACCTCTGGAGAAAAGCTGCCACTTCCACCAGTCCAGACAAGTGGGTACGAAGGTGGTTCGCTCTTCGTCGTGACAACTGCCTTTATTATTATAAGACTGACACGGTGAGAAAATTTAATTAATCCAAAATGAAACTGCATTTTGTTATTATGAAAGATAAAACACTTTTCGATTACAAACGGTATTTCTCATTTTGCAGGATTCACAGCCAGTAGGAGCAGTGATGCTTCTAAAATACGATGTGGAGCCAACTTTAGAAAAGCGACCTCACAGTTTTGCCATCAGAAAGAAAGGAGCACCGACATTACATTTGGCTGCTGATACTGAAGAAGCTGCGACTCGATGGAGCACTGTTATTCGGGAAGCTGTGGAAAGGAATAATCAAGTAAAGAATAATAATCAATAATAATCAAGCTTTTATAATTCCAATCTTAACCAGAATCTTATCCATTTACATCATGTAGAATCTACTGAAATGGTTTTATTCATAAGCTGTTTAACACGTTCTAGGCTTATCTTGTTGCATCAAAAAAAAGGATAAGCTGAATGATAATTTATGTAAAATCTCTCCAATCGATGCTAATGAGGATTTTTGATTTTTTGTAGGCAGGTACCTGGCTGGACACATCCTTGAGGATGCAGCAGATGTCACCTAGCTCAATCCAAAGACCAGATTGTTTTGGTTACCTTAGCAAACTTCAGAGACATATTAGGAGAACATCTCCATCTTCTGGGTGGTCCAGACGATACTGTGTTTTAAAAGATGCCGCTCTCTATTTTTATGATGATGCAAATGCTGAAAGATCGTTTGGTGTCGCGTGTCTTCATGGATTTAGGGTTCATGCAAGCGCCCCCAATTCTGGGGGTAGAAAACACGCCTTCGAACTTGAACCCCCGGATCCCACTCAGAGGACTTATATTTTCGCGACCGAATCAGAAATAGACAAAAAGAGGTTCGTTGTTTCGTGTGGAAGATATTTTTTTATTTTATTGAGTCAACAAATTCATGTTTTTTATTTATTTTCAGATGGCTAGCAGCGATAGAATATTCGATCGACCGGTGGATAAAGGTGGGTTGACTTCAGTCAGCCTAGATTGAACAAAAAACAACGTAAGCTACGAATTTCCCCGCCCTCGAATCCATTTCCGGCACTCAGAGCAGGACAATTTCGAAAAAAATAAAAAGTCGTTCAATAATTCAATCTGCAAAGCTGAATCATGAACCGAAAATGACGCCAAACCTTTTTATAGGTAAATACGAATTTATAACATTTCTAATGAGGTTCTAAATTTCTGAAAGAATTAGAATCTCAAAAAAAAAGAACAATTAGGCACTTTAAATTAAAATTATAATTGACTTTAAATTGAATACTTAAATTCTGAATCAATCGTAGAGTGAAATCATTGTTTTGCTCCTCATCCGGTTCCTATTTTCCTGACCGTCCTGATTGAATAAAGACGGCGATTATGCATTAATATTTATTATTGCATTGTTATCAATGCTTTATTTTTAATTAAAGTCCATTGATTATATAATGTCGTTATTGCATTCGCAGTTGAACTTTATTGCAAATTATTTAGTGAAATTTTGCATAGGGGGATAATCACATACCGGATAATTTTAATTAATTACAAATTACGAATTATTAATACGAAATTTTATTATTATAGATTCATATTAGGTATAATTATACAAATTATTATTAATTAAAATTATCTATTGTTCGAAATCTCCCCCTAGAATATGAAATTATAAATCCGCGTTATCTGGATAAAAGCGGCATTTGAAATAATTTATAAAAAATGTTTACTCTTATTATTGCTATATACACTGTTATGCTTATGGTTAAAATTATAATTTAAAGAAAGCGTGTAAACATAAAACGATATTATTAACATACATTATATATTATATATATATACACTCACTTATATATGTAAATATATATTTATTGTATAGAAATCCGAAAGAACGGATATTTTGTCGATGTGTACGATAGTTTTTATGTATGTAAGAATTAAGGAGAAAATGGGAAAAATGACTATTGACATTCTTATCGTTATTAATTTATTATTGTCGACTGAGAGATGAGTACATGTGCAACGAGTGAGATTTTAATGTTGTTGTTATTTAAGAAAAATCGTGAATTTGTATACCTCGCGCGCACGCCCTCTGGGGTTGCATTTAAAAAAAATGTTTATAAAAATCTACAGATAAAAGAGAGCACTATAATCACGACAAATATAAAAAAAGCTAATTACGTGTTATAACGAGATCTAATTAATTGTTTATGTCGTGGAGAACGATGAAGGAGGAACGAATGTGTTCTGACCGGTGGTCCCTTAACAAGGAAATTGATTAAAAAATAATAAGTCACCCGCTCAAAATCTGAGATAATAATAAAGACTTTAATACAAGTTATCTAACGGCAAATGCCAATCAATAATTATCCCCTTTTTCACGTATTTTTATTCGATACTCGATACTCTACGGAAAACTTGCGCTTTTCCCAGCATTTAATATTTTTATCCTAATTTATAAATAATAATTTTATATAATTGGACGTTCTTTATTCATATAATTTTTTACTTAATTTCAATTTGCAAATTAATTATTTCCAGTGAGTATTATTCCTGTGGAAGAGCACAATTTTCCTTGCATGTTCTGTATACGTAATATTAAGACAAAAGAAATTCATTCCTATATGTATGTGCAGTAAAATGATCCGGAAATAAGAATCGTAATTACAAAACTTTTTTTGTAATCCTTAATAAAGGTAAGCTTGATGTAATCTGTTCAGCATTGCATTCAAAGTACGAATTTCGCACTGTAAATTATTAAGCTAACCATTGGGAAGGAAAGTTGAAGAAATAAACATGCATATCAGTCGTAAAGTGTGTAATAAGGTAATTTTAAAGGCAGGTAGGTCAAGGAAATTATGCCTGAATTGTAATTGAAATGTCATTTAATCTAATCTCGAAGAATAAAATTATTCTTTTCATCGTATTCATGAATTTTCATGAATACATGTGTGTACTTTATTGTATTATTTTACTGAAATTGACAAAAGGTAAGTTATACTTATTTCCGGAACACTGATTTTTCGTCATAAAAATAATAAAGCTACTTTCAAATATTTCTATTTTTCAGATTTTATATTGCGAAAATAAATGTTTCTTTTATTATTCATTGGGGCTAAAATTTAGTAACACGTACATGAAGCACGTGGACGTCTAAATTCTCACGATGATTGTGATCGCCTAGCGGAATTAGAGACTTATTGGTGGGGGATAAAAAAAAGGGGGGGAGGACTTCTGTCTCCTGAAACCCATCTCTCACATTCTCCTCGCGTTTTTTTTTTATAGGGTGGGACGCGATTCAAACACTCTCACGTACTCTCTCACCAGCATTAGACCTGGAACCAGAAAGGGGATGAGTTTTTGCATAATTAGGTTGAGCCAGTCGCTCTAATAACACGTACTCGGTCCAGCGGCCGTTCCGAACGGCGCTGCGGGCTATAATTTAAATCGCAAAGAGATGTCCGGACCGCAGGCAGTCGAGTCTTGAACCAAACGGTTCAAATACTCCAAGGAAGGCAACATAAAAGCCTTTGCTGGACTTTTGCTAAAACCATGAAAAAACTAAAACTCGCCATTATCAACAATGGCAAAAGGAACTTTGCCATTTTTGCCAACTTCTTCATTTGCTCTTCTTTTTTTAATTGGGACAAAGTGGATGACGAAGGCTACTTGTCGAGTCATCGCTTATTTCTTTTATGCTTTTGTCGGCACTTTTTACTCTAAAGAAAGAAGTTTTAACACATTGTTCCATTTCTTCTTCTCTGCTTGTGGTCTTTTCACTAGAGCAGTGAATGATAAAATTTCGACGGTGAGATTAGTCAGAGACGCCCTAGATAGATGAAAGAGGGAGAACTAGAACTAGTAGTTTAGTATTTTCATTCGAGCAAAAACTGTATGGAAAAGACTCGATGATATTTTTATTAAAAAAAATGGTATTGGGGTCAATTTCAAGAAGCAGAGAAGTTTATTTTCCGTGGTAAGTTTGGATCGTTGGATGCTGAGTGAGTCGTGTTGCTCAGCGTGCAACTGGCTCTTGAGTCGTTTTGTTCACTGAACTAGTTCCCTCTCCTCTCACGTCTCGGGAAGCCGTTCTCCTGGTCACCAATACTGTTACACAGTCGACTCTCGGATCACCAGCATGCGTCCATGAGTCCATGGGCAACAGCAACCATGAAAATCAAGTGGCTTTACCACATTGGTATAGGTAGAAAACCGGCCGATCCATGGAGAACGCGGACTCGCCGCATACCTACACGACACGTAATGAGAACATACCATCATCATCCGGTCTGCTATCTGGTATCAAACGGATACCACCACGGGTATCGACGATTGCACTGGCTCTTGATCCCCCTCGATCAGCAACGGCATCATCAACAGACATCTTCGTATCTGGAGTACTGCGACCAACAAGAATTTTACCGCCTTGCTCTGACTCTCTGCCCAGTTGATTTGGTCTCCCAGTTGAGTTTCCTCTCCTGCTACTAATGTCGGAATCAAGATCGCATGCAAGAGGGACCATTCTTTTCGAAATTGGGAAAATTTGCTCTTTTCTGTACATATTTCGCATTTTCTGGAATTTGATTAGTCAAAAGCTGAATTTTTGTTCTTAGTAGTGGAATTTCAAGATTGAAATCTGTTGGAAAATAAAATTAAAAGATGTATCCCGTGATTGCGGGACTTGAAAAATGAGTCGTTTTTACTTTAGAGTTTTACGAATTTTAACAGTTTTAAATTACATTTGATTACAATGGAAAACAGAATTATACACTTGAATAACTTAATATTATTATTAAAACTCGCGAACTAATAATAATAATGTGAAGTTGTAGATCAACGATTTTTTAATTTAATTTAAATTCAAGTTTTTATTTACGGACCTTCGAATAAAGTTATTTTAGAATTAATCATTTATAACTGTCGAAATTAGAATTAAAAATTTTTAACATTAGACAATTTTAAAATTAACGTCAAGATAAGCATCCGTTAGGATAGATGTGGTTGTGAAGAGGTCCCGTTCTATCACCGGAGTTAAGCAGCGCTTGGCTCGGTTATAGTCTGATGGGGGTCTTGCTGTACATAATTAAGTTATTTATTATAATAACTAACTTAAATATAATAAAGTTGTCTAATTTGAGATTCTCTGTCACTATTAGATACAATATTTGAGGCTATTAAAAAATGTAATATTGCATGAAAAATATTACATTTTTATCATTTTTTATTATATTTGAATATTCTCAAATAAACATTCCGCATTCTTAATGTGAAAGAGTGTCAGATTTTATAACGCGGTCGGATTCGAGATTAAATTTCAGTGGAAGAGAAAATTATTTTGAAAAATGTTAAAATTCTGACCATGACACTCTGTGAGTCCGTGACCCCTCACGTCACAAATCCTCGAACACAATCTCAGTATATCCTAAAATACGCCAAGGCCTTTTCTCAAATTCATTCGTCGCGTTCCGTAACGACAGGTAGCCAAATGTACCGCGATTATTCGTCGTTTTCAATCCATTGTGTCCAAATTCTCAGAGTTGGCTTCCAACTTTTGGGCCCTTTTCTCAGATGAAATTCAGGCCCTAAGCGGGCCCCTTCAAGTTATTATCGAGTGGGAAAATATACGACAATGGAAAAGTAGCCGATTCCATACAAACACATTTTTTTTTGTCATGAAAAAGAATCCTGGCGCCACAATTTGGTAATAGAACGCATTTCAGTAGCGAACAAAGATTTTCTCGAAATCCATGATACATTTCTTTTGCACAAAGTGAAGCAGTGAGAAAGAAATAATTTCACAATACGTGAAAAGAGTCCTGAGAATTTAATTATTATCATTACAAGGAAGATCTGCTCAACACTTTGTTAAAAAGGAATATTCAGTAACATCTATATTTCAAAAATTCAAGTACATGCATACGAATTTTTTTTCACATGATATCTTCTTCGAATCAATGAATCACGTAAGCCGGATTCTAAAAACTGGAGGTCACATTAACGACTCTTTTATTTGCATCACGTATTTTGTATAGGAATTAGGAAAAGACAGGCAGTTTTTTTTAGTTTGTTTTTTCAAGAGAATATTTTAAAGAAATAATGCGACTCTGATAATTCTTTGCAATATTGTTTCTTGAATGTCCGATCTGAAAAAGATTTCAGATCATCTTGGTCAGCTTTGATTAGAATAACTAAAAACCTCAAGAGAGTCATTTTTCTAAAATCATTGTTGCTATCTTATTAGCCGTAAGTTGACATTCTAGCACAGATAGTGATGAGTTGAACGTACGAAAAAAGTTTGCTCTTTGAAATTCTCTACGTCCACCTGGTGGCTCTGAATTTCTTTTGTGTTCCTGCACCTACCTATATTTCTTCTTCCCCTGCTTCTGCTCATGACTCTTCTTTTTATACTTACGCCAGATAGGTATACCTACCAGCCCAGTGAGGATGGCACGCGAACTTACAACCGCCGCGAGGATCAACGCATTCCTTTAGCTCAGGATTCGCCGGCTAGTCCCGCTTCTTCGTTCCCTTTTCCTCTCTCGTTCAGTCCCTCTTTTTTCTTCTGTTCCATCTTTCTCTCTCATTTTGTCTCTCTTTTTGCTGCCTAACTCGCGCATACAAACGATGCACGGTAGGTCGTAAGAAATAATCGCACGATAACTTGTAATCCCCAAGACAACGATAACACCTAGGTACATACATCCTTCTTAACTATCATGGAAGGCATAAGCATTGTCGTCTATCTACCGTTTCAGAACCGGAATAGACGCACGTTTATGAGCGAATGGCGGTGTTAAACAT
Source organism: Synergus gifuensis (assembly GCA_904066015.1). Taxonomy (NCBI): domain Eukaryota; kingdom Metazoa; phylum Arthropoda; class Insecta; order Hymenoptera; family Cynipidae; genus Synergus; species Synergus gifuensis. Next base: position 2,492,410 of record CAJFCO010000046.1, on the reverse strand, counting down.
CGTCCAAGTAGTTGGTGACTCGGACTTTACACAAAACGAAACAGGCCGAGTAATTCAGAAAGGTGTAATTCAGAAAGGTGTAGTTCAGAGTCTACTGTGTATACATTTCTAGAATTTATGCACAAGTTTCACAAGTTAGCTGTCTTTTAAGTTTAGAATTATAATATTCTGTCGATTTTATGACACCAGACATGGTCTTGTGCAATCATTTCTCCAGAATAAAGAATTATTGTAATGTACACCTGTATCGAGAATACCGAATGGTAAAACAAGTCAGAGAAATATGATAGTTATGTAAGAGTTACAGATTGTGTTACATATCTCATCGAGTGGATAATTGGATATAACTGTTGTAGAATGGTATATTGTAATGGCCTTTTTGAGTGGTATATATAGAGTTCTGGAAATGGAAGTAATCAGAATCTAATGATAAAATCAGAGGGTCTATTTATGTCTCTCTGGCCTTCAATCATGAAGTATTCTTCTTCGTTCTTCTTCAGTTATTTGTAAACTTCAATTTCAACTACAGTTGCAAAAAATACAATCTTCTAATCATCTGAAACTGACAAACCAAATTTCTTATGGAACCATCAGAAACATCCACCACCTGGATTCCTCATGAGTGAGTTTCGAATCAAGGGAAAGCAGAAAGCAAAGTAGAAAATTCAGATTGCTTCTGGATTATCGAGTGTACTATTACTTGTGGTTCTGGTGGGTAGCCACGTAAGACCGGTCGATCGTATGACACCTGTCTCGCTTACGATCACGGTTCACCTGATTCCGCAAGTACACGTTCCACCTGGCAACCCCTTCCACACTTTCCGTGGATTAATGTGAATCTGGTATCGATAAGATGATTCGAAGGTCTGGTGTAAATGCTTAACTCGAGATGGTTGAGCGAGGTCAGTAGCCTGGTCCTAGAAAGATGTAGTCTGGATAGATCAAGAGTTCCAGTGGGATTTTCGAATAGTTTAGTTTAGCTGCAGAGAATCAAGATCGGTTTTCCGGTGTAAAACCGGCTGGGCGTCGGCGGCTGCCGCCAAGAGACCAAGTCTCGATCTCGTAGTGCCTCTGGCTAGCGGGGTGCACCGACCGCTCCCCCCGCTCTTAACCTACCAACGTTCAATCTCTCTCAGTGCCGGACTCAATCCGGCTTCCTACAGGTGCACTTGTATCCCTTCTTGAACTATTTTTATTCGAAAATTGGTCCTTTCTGAGCGAGTACTTTAGTTTCAGCATAGCTCTTGCTTGAAACTTGATGATGATGATGATGATAATCAAAGGACTAGGTTTTTGTATATGAGTAATCATCAGACTATGTGGGTTTTGTTCTACTTTCTAAGCTTGTTAAATAGCGATACATTTGTTTCTGATGCTGATAGTATCGCTGCAATCACGAGGCTTGTAATCTTTACAGAAAGTGTTCTTTCCGTAGATCATCAATCCTCTTAAGAGAACAAATGAAGTTTCGTCAATTTCATCTGATGAACCTTGTCTATATCTAAACGGAAATCATGTTTATCAGTAAATACAGTCATACAATCTTCAAAGCCAAGAAGCTGATCACAATTTGTATAACAAATGAAAACAAAATCAGTTTCACTTCCCGGAAGGGTAGCCAGATGATCCTCTGTTTTTTAACTACTGCAGCAGCTTGATCCCGGGGAAATGCAGCATCTGCTGCCACTGAACGGGGGCACATCAGTTTTTTGATCCACACCTGTTCCTCATACCATTCCCTACCGCCTAAACCTCCTGCGTTCAACCTGTACGACTTGGAGTCGGCAGTACCTGAGGATCTCCTTGTCTTTCAAGTGGGTTGCCTTGGCTTTTCCCTCCTTCTTACATTCTCCATCCTCTGCCTTCTACCTGGTCCAGATCTCCACACGCGAGAGGCAAAAAAGGATGGAGAAACGCCGCGCAGCATCCAGCAGCAGCGCTACTAGCGGCCGCCAAATGGAAAGACTCCCTGTGAGTTCTTACCTGTATCTTGTGCGTGTAGATCAAGCGTGAGACTCACCTGCGTGGGTGTGTGCGAAGAAGCTTACCTGACGGCGTCCGACACGCAGTAAACCGCTCTCCTCGAAACTAGAGTCTTGAGCGAGCCTCCGCTCTTTTCCTCCGGATTAAAATCGCGGAAGAAGTGGTTCTTCAGCGTAGGAAGTGGTACCAACAAGTTGGAACCACTTCGGATCTAGTTCTGAATCAAAAGTGAAGTTAGCGTGTTGTTTTTAGTGTAACTGAGTGCCAAGGTGAACATAGGTGTGCCAGTGTGTGTTTGTGTGAGTGAAATGGTTTTCTGTAAGGAGAGATAGCGTAACAGTACCCAAAAGTTACCAACCCGAATGGTTGGAATTGGATGATTAGTACTGGATTCTGCACGGGGAATTGCTTCTAATCAAGAAGGTTGTGATCCTTCGGGAAGGATCGGTAGGCCCCTTGGATCTCCAGAGATGCCTTTGAAAATCAACAAATCTGATTGAACTCCTTCCACAAGAAGTTCCAGAGTCAAGGTAAAGAGAAGTCCAGGTCGCTTTTCTCTCTTGGAAGAACTTGGGTTAGGGTATTCTCTTTGAAAGTATTCCTCGCAACGCACGGGTATTTCTGATCAAACATGGCTGCTGGGACCAGCCATGACGGGACCGCGGAAGCCATGTTGGCAGGTGTGCTTGTTCAGATAACCAGTCCACGTTCGTAAAACACGCGGATAGGCGAAGATTACCGATTGAGGACCCTCGCGATCTTTCTTTTGCCTTATCTCTTTTTCAATCCTAATTTTCTCGATGGTCTTTTTTTGATTGCTTCTTGATTTCGGATGAAAACTCTGGTTGCGGTACTAGTTCCAAAGCACCATGGATAGGCGTTGTGCAACCATTGGGCCGTGAACCTTGGGATTCTATGATCGATCGATAAACGTCCATACAAGTAAAGTGGATTCGGATGGTTATCGCACTTAGAGCATTGACCCTACTCGATATTTCGAAGAAATACTTTCTAAGTGAGTCGAAATATTTTGTGCATCCGTGGGAGCCGATACCATTTTCTGGGTCAACGAGCATAAACGGTTTCGGTTGATAGAGATAAGGTGAAAGTACAAAAATCGGAAACAAATATTACAACTGCCTTTCTTGCGCCACGACGTAACTATCCTTCAATAAATTCATATTCCCACACTTTTCCTTTCAGGCATTGGAATCGAGTTGTCATTTAGATGTCCCCGAATTAATAAATTATTATTCGATAAATTATATGCGTTCCAGTAGTAAACTTTACAACTGCGACCAAAAAATCTTTTACTTCTCTTCTTTATTATTATATACTTTCTCTTCTTATTCTAATTGTTTAAGACGTCAACAAACCTTAGAGATCTTCCCAGGAAAAAGAATAATAACAAGAAATTTCTTTTCAGTTGCCAGCATGCCGACAGACCTAGTGGTGTCGTCGGCCTCTGCCGTCGAGGAGTCATCCAGAGGACGAGACATGTTGGGTTCTCGCCCCTCGTCAAGTTCCTCATCCAGTGCAGGACCATCATCATCAAGAAGCTTCGACCCCTCAGGAGCGATCGCAGCTTATCATCATCATCATCATAGTCTCGTTGCAGGACTAGGACATCCGCATCATCGCGAATCCTCAGCCTTTGTTCCGGTAGTACCATCAAGACTCCACTTAGCACCTTATCCTGGAGAGATGCACCACTTATCTGGTCCACCTTCAGGATCGTCTTCCTCGAACCAGGATCATGAAGGACCAGAATCTTCGGGGAGGAAAACCACCTCCAGTTACGAGATAATGGCTATGATGGCTGACAAAAGGAAGGAGCTGGTTGCTAGGGGTCTGCTCCTGCCACCACCTCCTCTCCTGGAACCTCCACCTGGCTATCCCGTATTCCCAGGACCATTTCCTGGAAGCTCTGCTCTCTACCCACCCGGTGGTCCCCTAGGTCATCAGCACCTGGATCGTAGACTTCTCAGGGCTCCTGGTAGAGCTTCCAGACCTAAAAAGCAATTCATTTGCAAATTCTGCAACCGACAGTTCACCAAGTCTTATAATTTACTTATCCACGAAAGAACCCACACTGATGAGAGACCATATTCATGTGACATCTGTGGCAAAGCTTTCAGGAGACAAGATCATCTTAGGGATCATCGGTAAGGAACTTCTTTTTAATCTGTTTTTTATCATCTTTCTAATCTGCTTTTCTAGAATAACGTCTAATAAAATATCATCAATTTCAGATACATTCACAGCAAGGAGAAGCCCTTCAAGTGTGGAGAATGCGGAAAGGGATTCTGCCAGAGTAGGACCTTAGCGGTCCATAAAATCCTTCACATGGAAGAGTCACCGCACAAGTGTCCTGTTTGTGACAGAAGCTTTAATCAGCGTTCCAATTTGAAGACTCATCTTCTGACCCACACAGATCACAAGCCATACGAGTGTACCTCATGTGGCAAGGTTTTCCGTAGAAATTGTGACCTACGAAGACACGCCCTGACTCATGCAGTTGGAGATGTTCCTCCTGAAGCTTTGAAAGAGGCTCTTCGAGATGAAGACAGTCCGGAAGAGGATTGTGGTCCTGAGCCAGGACCCTCATCAGCTTCCTCGAGTTCGATAGCAACGCCTTCAACGTCATCAACTGGGGGGTCATCAAGTGGATCATCGAGTTATCCACAACCTCCACCACAGGCTACACCTTCGAGGCCACAGCTACAAATTAGAAGAGACCTTTTGCAAGTTAAACCTTCCATAACTAGCAGTGGAAATCTTTCCGTTACACAAAACCCACCACCTCCTCTACCACCTCCTCCACCTTTAATTCTTTCTTCCTATCGACGAAGACTTGGTTCTCCAGGGCCTTCGAGGGTCCTCCTGGAATTACAGGAGAGAGAAAAAGAGAGGGAGCGAGAAATGGAGAGAGACTTGGAAAGGGAGAGACAATTTGAAAGAGAGAGGCAAAGGGAAAGGGAGAGAGAAAGGGAGAGGGAACGAGAAGAGGAGGTCCGACCACCTAGGGCACCTACTCCTCAACCTCCTCCACCTAGACCTGCACCAGTGAGGCAAGGATTCACCATTGCTGATATCATGCGTCGGTAGAAGATGGAAAATTTGATATCAGATTTCGTATTCTGATCTTGAGATGGTACATGGTATATTAGATCTTTATTGAGGAGCAGGTGAACTTGGTAGCAAATTTTATAATCTCGGAAATATATTTCCTTAGAAATTTAAAGTCATTTGCCTTGAAAGTCTATAATTTCTATAATTTCTGATAATTTAGAAAATGCTTCTCAATTGATTTGAACACCTCTCGGAAAATATTAAAGAAAACATGGCAAGCAGGGGCGACATTGCAGTACAAGAAGTATTTCATTTTCCACTATGAAGGGAAATTAATATTAATTTAAAAAACCAGTGTTTAGAACATGAATTTTAATTATTTCCGTTGACTGTTAATAGATTATAATCGAGTAGAACGCGTAGTGTTCGGCTTTGTGGACCTCGAGTGGTTATTGAATTTATACTTACAAAATCGTTTTTATGTACAATCCGCGCTGAAGGTGCAATTTTAAATATTTTCAAGTGATATTATCTAGCAGCAAACGCAGCCTTTAAGATACAATCTTTTATAGACTATATAATAATTGTACAACAATATCATGAGCCATTGTACTCAATAGAGGTGGGCAAAATTTTTGTAAAAATGTATTTAGCTACAAAATACCATTAAAAATTGTATCTTTCAAGAAATTTACAATATTTTGATAATATATCTAATTATAATCTATATTTAGAGAGATTTTTATGGACAAGAAACAATCGAGATAAATTGAAAGAAAAGTATTTTACTTTAGTTTTGAGTGTTTGGGAGAAGGGTGTATATAAAACTATAGAGTACTTAAATAAATTGTAAAAAGTACTTATTTACGATTGCTTTTAATTTAAACATGTATTTTAAGTTTGCCCACCTCTGCAATTATTAGATATCTAGATTTTAAAATAATTTTTGTACATAGCTTAATTAATACTGTTTAGAATCCGTCGTTGATATCAATTTGATAAAGACGTAGATGAGAACAAGAACCTGATGTGATATCACGTAAGCGAAGGTCTGAGGCTTATGCTAATACTTTTCATTTTTATATTACGTGTTGCGCATTAACCGGTGCTCAATGGTGGCTTTTTAGTTAAAAAATTTTTATAAATTCAAAACTATTTTGTCGCACTAGAAAGTGATACAGTTTAGATAAGAAAACATTGTTGAATATTTAGGCAAAAGCAATTTTTCAATTGTACTCTTGTTAGTAAAAAATATATATATATAAGTCTATAAGAAAATGTATATTTGGTCCTTTAAGAAGTTTTTCCTTAAGAAGTTTTCATCAGTAGGAATTTCAACTGAAAAGCTGCCATTACTCGACACTTGAAATTTGAAACTTTTTTAAGAAGTCCTAAAATTGTGTCTTACTTTGTGAAAAATAATTATTGTAAACTTAGAGAGGGAAATATTAATCTCAAAAATACATATGAATGTGTGAAAGGTGTCGTCTTGTAAATAAAAATATTCTTCTTCGAAGTTGGTTTCAAATTTCAAGACTCGTTCCTGTCACTGTATTTTTTATATTTTCACGCAGCGAGGACGAAAGTACACAGTCGTCTACCTTCGAGTTTACATAGGATTTTCACGTATTTTGTGTGTACATATTACGTACCTTTGTGCAGGTGCCTGCAGGTAGAAATAGTCGTTAGAGTTTGTAAAGTGCTGTTAATATTTTGTGGAGATTTTAAGTCTTAAAGAAGATAAAGTATTTCGATTTGATTTTGTAAACCTAAACTAAACTAAAGTTTGGATGAAAAAAAGGATGTGTAAAAAAAGGAGGGAAAAAAAAAATATGTGACTAGGTGAAAAAGCCTGATTCTCTGTCCTTGTCGGTGCGAATTTTAAGCAGAGGAGAATGCAAATTTTGTGGTCACATGACCAACCTGTGCCACTGTTTCAGTGGCAGGTGGAATACAGCAACCAAGTCCTAAACTACTTTTACCTGCTCTCCGAACTTCGAGTTCTAAAAATATTTCGACCCTCCTCAGAGTTTGGCAGCTCCTTTTTTCCCAAAGGATGACCATTAAGTGACCCTTTGTATTCCAAAACGCATATTCAGTGGCCATAAAATGATTACGCCATTTCAAACTATTAGTAAGACCATTTTCTGTTTTTAAAAAATTAATGTTTCTATAATTTCTATAATAGAATATGTTTAAAATATTGATCTGTAACAAAATATATAGAAAAATCATTGCCAGAAATTAAAAACTTCAAATGTATATTCGTAAAACATTTAAATATTCTGTGATAAATGTTTAGTTTCGGTGCAAAAATTTGTATATTTTAGGTGTATTGTGTGATTTTAAAGAAAAATGAAGGTCTTCCAAGTCGACGAATTTTTCATGAAGAAGTTATAGACCAAGAGATAAGAATTTGAATATTTTCGTCCCTATTTTACGATTAAAAAATTGATTAAAAAAAAATAAAAATGTTATATCGTGTGTTTTGTGAGAGAAGATGAGAGACAAAGTGTGAGTGAGTTTTACAATTTATTATGCCAGGCGTCTGAGAGACGTAATGCGATTTACGAATAGTTATATTATATAAAAATGTACAATTTATTATCTATAACGAAAGCAGTGGATGAAACATTCCAAATGTGAGATTGATTTCATCTTTTCTGTTATTTTTAGGACGTAATTATACGCCTTTTTAAGTATCTATATTTTTAGATTTATACGAGCGTTGAAATAAGAATGTTTGTAAATTATAATAAGAAAGAGAAAAATAAAAAATAATAATACGTGCATATAATTTACTCGTTTTTATTTTAAACTTCGAATGAATTCGATTCAAATAAATTATATGTTTATTATTTTGTTATAAACTAAGTAGGAAATCTAATTGTGCAAAGTCATTATGAGATGGAGTAGTTCAGGGCAAAGACCCTTCGGCATTCACTTCTCAAGAAATGTTCGTTTCACTATGCTTTGGTCTCCTTTTGTTCGCCATCTTGAATCTTTATGGTCCAGGGATAATAGCCACATTCCAACCAAAATGAGACGACAAAAATTCCTTACTTCAAACCGAAAATAATAAAAAAAATGGTAAATAATGAAAAATATACCAACAGATTAAAATATTTTATCCTATGATTATTTTTATTTCAAAAATGCGACTTCCAAAAGTTATGATTTATATTAAAATTTTGTATCTTGATGATAAGATAATTAACAATAAATTTTTTACACACAAAAAGATATTTACAGTCTAGGTTTTATATTTTGACAATTAAAGGCGAAATCATTCTTTTACAACTATTTGGTTTAAAATGATCTAATTATAAATACTATAAAAATAATTTTTTAAATTTTGTATATATAATAATTTACTGAAAATATATTATCTACATTTTTTATTTATTGACTGATGAGAATATTATTTTATAATGCAATTGATAACAGACTGATTGTGATTATTATTACCAATAAATAGTAAAAAATTAATTATATCAAAAGAGTAAAATAGTTAACAACAAAAGATTATAACTTCTCTTATCTACTAAAGGTATTGGCCCGGTTCCACCTTACCGACATTCAACTGCGTCTACAAAATATATAAAACAACTTTTTTTATAAACAATATTCTGTAAATGTAAACATTTAGAGCCAAGCATAATTTCATTAGTGCCTTTTCATTAATCCCACAAATTTTCAAGTCGATATATTCTATATAAAAAAGTTATTTGACAAACATTACCCTATAATATGATTCTTACCATATGAGCAAAGAATCCCTTCTTTTCAAATTTTTGTCCACAGTAATAAGTATTTTTCGCTGAAACTCTGGGAAATAGTAAATATAATAGAAATAGTCGCCATACATTCTCCTTTTTCTATAACATTGAAAAAAGTTTATATCTGTTTTACCGAACAGAATTGCTCCTATGATAAGTACCACATGGCCTTAATATCAGTCGCCATAGTAAATTTCACTTCATCCTGGATAGACGGAGTTAGTTGTTCTTTCCTCTCACTTGAGAAACGTTTTGATTTGTTCAAACCTTGAAGAATATGCTCCACAGGAAATCTTTAATATTATACATTAAATATATTAAATAGAATTAAAATAATAAATACAATTAGTAATTTTTCTTACAAAATAATTTAATTATTGATTTTCATTAAAAATATGGTAGTAAATAATTCATAGGAAAATATACAAGTTTCTTAAGACAGTGTTTCTTTTGATTGATGACTACGATAGTCGAACCTTGATCGGAAGTCGGATACATGTTTTACAACGATAATAATAGCAATAAAGCAATCCTACCGCCTTTGAGCCTCATAGTTTATATGATCAATGAAAAGCATTAATCGCATTGACGTGAAGTCGATTATTCACGATAATGATTTCTTGTTCGCTTGAGTAAAGCCAAGGAAGGACGTAAAAAAATGAACGCACGCTGTGTGTCTGTTTTTCACACTGATTGTTTAGAAGATGGTTCATTGCACGAGAATGAATCTTCAGAAGCGCCATGTCAGATTCCTAATGATTTATTGTAGGAAATTAAGTTTATAATTGAAAATTTTTATTCAAATTTATTCATAGTTCATTACAACAACTATTTATCTACATAAGTCTAGTAATCCTCACTTATTCCTGCGAGACGTATTGCACATTTATAAACGTGCATATAATCCAATCTTCCCGGACATTTGCAACTAGGGAAAAAGTCTTTACTCAGACATAAATTTTCATCGAGCCCTAATAAAAGGATTTGATTTTCGAATAAAATTTACGCAAATCTGGTGAAATCGTTCAGCAATCCAGATCCAGGGGATTTTAGATTTTTTTTTTCTTTTGAAAAATGAAATGGGCGCGTATTGATCAGCGATAGGTGTCCGCGCTTAAGTCGATGGGTAAGTCTCGATGAATTTTATGTCTGGCGAAAGGTAGTTTTTACGAGCAGAGTCGAGATAAAAGGGGTGCTTTATCGGGACTACCAGAGAGCGAGGGCCATTTCCAGGGCCATCGACGTCCCATACGTGGACATTACAATTCGCGCATGGAGGTCCATTTCCAATGCGCGCGAAACGACGGACGCGTGGGCGCTGAAACGAGAGATCCACGTTCAGAAGGGCGTGTGTGCGAACTTATGGTAATCCCCCTCGTTGTGTTGGTACCAGTGCAAGCTTGTCTCGCCGATAAATCGTTCACCGAGGCCTTCCGCAAGCATTTCTTTCTGTTCGCAACTTCGTCGACTCGTCGAGACGATTTTTACTGCGCGGTTTTATTTCAGATAAAAATGCTAATATGGCTTATATAATATGCATGGAAATAAGTATGTAAAAATTGTGCATGATCTTGATTGGCAGTATCAAATTGCTTGTAAGAGGAAACGAGAATCATTGAGAAATATAAAAATAATTGATTATTGTGGATGAAATCCTGCAATAATGCAATATCTTGTGTTAATATTAAACTAGTCTACATATCTGTAAAGATTTGAAGCGCAGTAAGTGATACTCCGTGCCAATTTATCTAACTATGCCTGTAAATAATCCAGCTAATGCAGTTTGCTTATTAGCGGGTCATATATCGATAAAGTAATGGCCCATGGTATCTCGCCAAACGCAGAAGAATCGCGCCGTAAAACTCTCCTAATCTGCGGAAAGCGGTTTCATCTTATCTACCGCAATTCACTGATAAAAGTCCACTGGCAATAATTAGCCAGGATTTCGAAACCTCTATTTTTTATGTTTCTTTCTGTCAACATCGGAAATATACTTCAAATATTTGATAATTATTGTAATACGATTTACTCATCTCTAAAGTGTGGTAATAAAAATAATCTTAATAGATTAATTCATATTTCCTGATGAAAATGAAGCTCTTGAAAAATGTATCTCCATTCATGGGGCATTTCTTCGGCGCCTGTCTGCACGACCTGACGACCATGACACCGTGAATATTTCAGCGAATTCCTTTCGTCGAGAGCTGTCATTACTTCAACAATGTGGGGCGTCAATTATTAGTCTTCTCTTGACAAGCAATTTAAATAATGCCAAACTGTGTATTAGTATTTGTACTTGAACTTATTCTTCACAATTCACGCTTTGAATTCAAATCACGAGCTAATTCTTATCCTGATGATATTATTTTGATTACTTATTGTTAGTACTATAATTTTTATCAAGTATTTAATTATTCCATAATAATGATCCCAAAGAAAAGCATGATTCAGATTTTTTCAGATAGTCTCCCTTGAAAATGATAAGAAAAGTCCATTTTATCGAATCCAAGGCGACGGCATATATGCGAGACAGTTTGGCGTTGAGAGCTTCGCTCCTCTTCCTCACCTGCCAGTTGAGACTTCATATTTTTTCCTCCTACAGTGGTATTCAGGGCCGCAGATATTTGTCACGAATAAATAAAAATGTTCATGTTCTTATCTTATGAATGACACTATTTTCTTATATGGACACTAGATTTTAACTTCTCCATTCTTCATATGTGATTTCACCTAATTTTCTGTGTTTTCATGTCGTGATTCATAACATTTCATAACGTGATGATTAACTTTTGAGAAATGTATGTTTAACTGATTTAACAGATCTCTTTACCTGAAATCTATACCATATAATCTAAAAAGTATCTTTATGGACATTCAGACTTTGAATCGAGAATGAATAATGTGAGTGTTGTTTCTCTAGACTTTAATCGATTAACGGATTAGACCAGGAAGCTAGAAATTGTTGAAATTGTAAAGCGACGTAAAATAGAAATTTACTCCTATAAAACAGAAAATCCAGGTTTATATTCTCGTCTTCTCAGTTTTTTTGCATCCAATATGTAATCGTAAGCGTAAACGTTGCAGTGGGTTATTTCCGGCAATCGTAAAACTACACTCCTTACTCGTTTAACGTTATGTATACCGTAAAGTTGAATGTAAATAATACTTAGGGGCAAATGGTAATTTTCTCCGGCTTCTTATTTTTAGACTAAAGAAGATATCTCGCTGAAATTTTCAGAAATGACAGAAAATATATCAGTTCACGATTAAACAAATAATAAACATGTCCCTCTTTCCAAAATTCACCAATATACACCTACATACATTTTTTGAGATGAATCAATGAGCCGCGATAATAACCCAATAATCTCAAACACGAAATGTTTCCCACGTTGCAAAAATGAGCTCAATAGAACAGATATAAATGACAATGACAGCGCAGGAGTGCTTACAAAGTGCGTCATAGTTTCCAAGTAAAGAATAGTGAGTCGCGTAATAATACGGACGTGCGTACTCATTGAAGGTGCAGGCCAATAGTTCTACAATCTACACATATCGAGATACAAATTAAAAAAATTCAAGAAAAAAAAATGGCACGACCGTTCATTACACCTACGCGCTACTAATAATACGGCTAATATCTGCTAATCACTCTATTGCCTCAAGGATGTCTTGTATTCAATTCTACGCATTAAAAATTACATAATTATAACTGTGAATTTTGAGTAGCTGCCGTCTTAAACCTTGAATTCATGCAGAAGATCGCCTTAAGAGATAATAAGGATTTTATAAGGGTTCTGAAGGACACTTTCATTTTTAAGGACAAAAATGACACTTTTTGCAAAAAAGTACATCTATGTTTTTACTCTCCAGCATCACACGGGTGTAATAGTTTAGGTATGGATAATGACGGGAATTACGTGTGCGCACATATGTACTTACTTCACTCGCGTTATGACTTATTCCTTTACCGGATTTACCGACCTGGCGGTTGTCGTGAAACACGCCCATGTTTGTCTTGGCTTTTGAGTTACGCCGAAATTTTCACAGAAAGCCGCCGCCGCCGACATCGCAAACGACGACGAAGACGAGGACTTATCATCTGTAACGCCTCGTCAACACCAAGAACTACGGCCGCGCTATATCCTCGGAATATATTGTTTGTCGATTTTTAGTCAGCTTTAGTGAGCCCGTAAAGCTATCGTTGTGTTATGCGCTCCTCACCTAGTCGTAAAACCTTCCAACGCGCGTGCAAGATCATTGGAAACACCCTAAGATATTCCAGCAGAGACGCAAAGCGAACTTTTTTGCGATTGTATCTTTCAGGAATTTTTATTGGAAAAATAACTCGTAACATTGAATTTGTGTATAGCGACTGATAGAGATAAGAAAGTATTATTTAATGACTGCATGTATTATTCATTAAGTTGACTTATGTTTCTTAATAATATACTCTAAAAAATAGATTCATGTATTCTCTGTTCCTTCAATGTTCCTTTTTACGCAATCTTTTTTTTTCTCGCACTTCCGAAATTTGCAGCTCTAATCCGTGAAAGTATATTTACGTGGCACAGTGACTGCGACAACCAAGTTTCGAGTATGCAAATTTTCTCGAAGGATTTAGAAACGAGATAAGTCGAGCGTCTTCCTTTTATTTGTTGATCCTAAAGAAGCCAGCATCCGTGTGTAAATGCGTGTACGGAATTTACCTTTTGCTTTCATTTTCGGAACGATGCCACATATCTTGTCGTTCTGGTCATTTGGAAAAAGGTTAAACACAAAGGATCTTCCCTCTATCTCTGTTAACTTTTTCTCTAATCCTAGAAATGTCTACCACTTTCTCTCAACACCTCATACCTATTTCATATAATTCCACTCTTAACTCTCTCATTCACAGCTTTACTTTTTTTTCGAATTAAATATCTCTGCCAGTGGTCAGAGTCGTTTTTCACTGGATAACAGGTCGAGATCGAAGGGTCTACAACGAAGAATTAAAGTGTGAAAAAGCTGTTTCAAGATAAGATTTAATGCGAGGCAGGAATTCGAAACTGGTCCCATACAAACTTATTTTTTTAATGCTGAATTTTGCTCGTCATTTAGATCTTTTCCTGGGATTTTTCCATTAATCGGAATTCAACAATCTGATAATCAAAGTTTAACTTGATAGTTTTGTCCTCGTTTTTGACAGTTGTTAATGTCGTTAGTTAGTTATTAATTTTTCGTTAGTCTGACGTCCGTTAATAGTTTCTCACTGTCATCTCACTGTCATCATTATTTTCTCAGCATCTTTTCAGTTTATCTTGTCATCCGTCTCGTCTAACTCCCTCATGATTCTGCAAAAGTTTCTAGTCTCATCTTGTCCTCAAATCCTCGTTTCTTGTGAATCTCTTCCTCACTTCTCATTTCTATCCCAGCACTTTTAAAATACACACCATCATTACAGAAACCATCCCCTCCGATTGTTACAGAAAGCAAAGAGATAAGATGGAAATAAAGGATCGCGGGCGGGGCTCGTTCAGTTTTGAAGCTAAGTGCCTAAAGAGCGACTTGGTCAGTCGGATTGCAGGTACTCATTCACGCTCGCTCTAGGCGAGGAAAAGGAAGCGAGGGAAACGAGTCAAGACCGCTTCCATTCATTCATTCATAATAGTGGTTCACGGCTCATTCAGAAATTCTCGTTCTTCAATTGTTCTACTGCTTTTCAGACCGCCCAATGGTCCACACCACCGGGCGACTGAAACTAATTCTGTTTTTCACTTCGTAAAAGGAATCTAACTTTTCTCTCCCATCTTCCACAATAACCACAATTCAGAGACTTTGACAGAACATTAGTATCGATACCAAAAAGAAGAATCCACTCCACATAACGCTAAAAATATTTACGTAAACTTAAAGAATCTAGAAAGAAAATAATTTTTTGAACCATAAGAAAATATTCTTCACTTTTCCAAAACAAAAGAAATCATAGTTTATTTGAAAGTGGAACCAGTGCAGAAAGGATGGGGTCCTGGACAGTTTTACCGAGTTTTAATGTAGTCCTAATCAGGAAAACTGAAAAGGATCTCACAAGGCGTATCAAGGGAAAACTGGTCAATACCCCATCAAGATTAAAAAACTATTATTGATTCATTATTTATCGTATCTGATTACGTAACTAGTTAATTTTTTGAAAATAAAAATGCTATTTTAAAAAAGTGGTAGTAATTATATAGAAACAAGTGGTTTTGAAGGATTTTTAAAGAATTTCAAAATAATTCACGAGAGTTTCGAGATTTTAGAGTAATTTAAAAATTTGTAATATTTCAAGGGATTTTAAGTATTAGTAAAGAATTTTAAAGGATTTTCAAAAGATTTCAAATGATTTTAAGGACATGTGATACTTTTTCGAAGGGTCAATCAAATTTAGCAAGACGAAACTTTTTTTTTAATTTTGCGAGATAAAAAGAGACAATAACGGTCCGTTTTAATGTTCTCTATCATTTTCCAAAGTTTCAGGGCAAAATATTTATTTTTGTGCCCGAAAAGTTGGTTATTGGAAAACCATAATTTTCAAAAGTTTCACGTGCCCTTAAAGAATTTAAGGGGATTTCAAGTTTCAGTTATCAAAACATATGAAAGGATTTCAAGAGATTTCAAGTGATTTTAGGGAATTTAAAAAAATTCAAAGAAGTTTCAAGATTTTGAAGTATAATTTAAAAACAAAAAATGTTTTTGGTTTCTTAAAAATCTGTTAAATCTTTAGAAATCATCTGAAATTCATTGAAATTCCTTGAAACCATTTGAAATCTTGTGAAATTCTTTGAGATCACTTAAAAACTCTTGTAATCTTTTGCAATCTCTTTAAATCTCTAGTTATTCAAAACTATGTAAAAAATATAATCATAAAATGTAGTCTAATAATAACAATTTCCACAAAAAGCAATTTAAAGTTCCTAAAAATATGTCCGTGTCTATCAACAATATACAATTAGTCAATTCTTCAATAATGCATAAATATAACCATCTCTTATATTTTCATAAATAATTAAGTGTAAAAAATGTTGGGAATTCACTATTTTTAATCGATGTTATATTGTGACGTGGAAAACTCATCAAAGCCCTATTTCATTATCAACAATATCTCATTTTTATATTACATTATTTTAAGATATTATTTTCTACTACAATTACTACTACATATATCGTTGCCTCATAAATGCCTATAACTAAATTAAAATATTTTTATTAATAATAGAAATCCCAACCAAAGTCGTATTAAAAAACCCCATCTTAAAATAGAACTAAATGCGTCAATTTCTGCACAGGAATAATGAGAAAACACCTGTGGGAGCCGAGCTTAGGGATAAAGTAGCAGTACCCTTATCGTCTGACTAAAACGTCAGTTTCTACTGAAAACTGAAAGAGTGCTTGAAGGAGCGCAGAAAAGAGACAATGGTACATTCCAGAGGAATAATATCGTCGGGTTATCGCTCGGTATTGCTTTTACTATGGGTATACATGAGGTTGGATAGATAGGCGGTGTCATGTAGGAGAGACTGGGCCTTGCAATGCGGTGGTCGCAATAAACTTTGCGTCGCTCGTGTTGCGGGCGGAGCATAATGCGCCGCATACGGCCAAGGTGCGGCTTCATCCACAATCTCAACTTCATCCTATACCCATTATATGCGAACCAACTCCTCTCCACTGCTTTTTTGCCTGAGGGTAAAGCCTGGCTCACAATGGACCCTCCATATCCTTCTCATCCATAATCATCGCGCCCCATGCAAAAAATTCCACTAAAATCACAATCATCTACCGAAAAGTGCCTCGTTTTAATTTCTTCAATATCTCAGCATATTGAGGGGAACGAGATTGTGATCTGCTCGTAAAACAAAACTAGGTACTTCAAAGGATAATGTACCAATTTTAAGCTCAGACACTACCTTTCCACACTTTTCCTTATTTCTTCTCTGAATCTCTGTTTTATTTTTTCACCAATTTCAGTCACTGATTGAAATTAGTATTTCTGCACGGACAGGAAAGATTAAATAAAAAAATTCCCAGAGGGAAAAGTGTGAGAATTGAATTTACAAAATAATTGCGTGGGCAGTGGTGTCAAAGTTCGTTTGTTCTTGGCAGAGGACGGTTAGGAATGCAAGATACAATGTAAGCCATGGATGGGCCTCGTATCTCTTGTGGAACCACCATTAGGAATCGCTTGTGTGTACGCACACATTTGTGCTGGGTGCGTCCGCATATCTGCGACTCGCGACTTCTCGCCGAGAGAGAAACGTACTTTGCTTTGATGTTAGCCGCCGTTGCGGGGGACAGATATTATCATCGTCTTAGGTCCCCTCTCGTGCCATCGGGCCTTCCTTGCTCCGTGCGCTGGCGGCCTTAGCTTAGACATGCGACTTTACGTTTCGTCGGACCGCGGACCCCTCTGGAGGGAGTGCGGACCCCTTCGAAGGGTCCCTTTCCCGATGACAAATCTATTCCTGCGTATGCTCGCATGTACCGGAATATAGTATAATTTAAAAGAGAGAACGTGTACAATACTATCGGGTACAATACTATCAATCCGCTCTAAAAATATTATGCGAAATAAACGGATCTTTCATTTCTCCCACTTAACGACTTGAAAGTCATTTATATATGTTAGAAAATTATAAGCGCTTTTGCAGCGATGCTGGCGGTCTTTCGCCTTTTTCAGAGACTCGTTAACGCATAACTTGATAGCATGATGAAAATCCAGGAGCTGACAGAGAACTCGCAATAGGAAAGATCTTATCCGATGCGATACATCATTTGTAACGAGAAACTTGTCTCGCTACTGAGGCTTTGCGTGAAATGATTTCTCGTTTACAAATTCACGTGAATCGAGAATCAAAGGAATGTACGAGAATCAGTAGGAAATGTTCAGTGGGAAATCAATTAGAATTCAAGAAAAATAATAATTAACTCTAGTTTGAGATTCGTTGAGGAGGAAAGAGATTTGGAGGATATTGGATTCCTTAACAACTTTATCAGCCTCGAATTTCATTAAGTCAAACATGTCGAGTGAAAAAGAGAGTCCAAATTACTTGACGCGATAAATGAGATATATCGACTTTCCTCTTTTCGGCTGCATACCTGGGAGCCACGAGCCACCGAGGGCCTTAGGCCCACCGAGGAAAGGTGCCTATTTTCAGGGTGGCTGTCGATAATTCATCGCCAAGCGAGTAGCAACCGGTCCCAGAATCCCAGAATATCCAACCAACTTGGGAGATCCACTTATCTGCCGCTTTATAACTTGTACTGTTTTCCTAAGATGAGGTTTGTCGCTTTTCAGCTCGTTATCTTAAAATCTCGTCCCGGGACCCTACCTGCCGATTTGCCAGAAGGCCCCATGTCGTTAATATCGAGTCGAGGTTTCTTACTCTTGAGAACCTAACACCGCAGGATTGCTTCTGACAATATTTGTCACGGTTCATATTTCTATTTACACATACCTAAACAACTATCGAGAACGTCGACAGCTCAGCGAGTGAGTTAAACACACACGGAAATGGAAGAGAGGTGTTAATGAGAAATGAATATTTTTCACTTCCGGATGAGTTGAAAAATGCAAATTTATTTAGATAACTTTGAGTACCGCTTAATTTACAAGCAATAAGTAACACTTGGACAATTATTAAACCTGATTATAGCAAAAAGTGGTATGCAAATGCGCTCGGTAATTTGAGTTAATCAATCAAGCTATCTTTCAAATATTATACTTGACTGCATTTTCCAATATCGGCAGTCAACCAAGAAAATTGAATAAACCGCGTTGGCGTTTCAAATAAATCAATTCGATGCGTAGTAGTCAGTAAAGTTCAGTCGGAGATAAACTGAAATGCTTCAAACGCAATAAATGTTCACAACTCTCCTCGTAAATTATTACAAGTCAATTCTCTCGATCCAGACATTCCCCGGAACTACGAGCCTTGTAATTACAAGCCACTCCACTTGTAATGCTATTAATTATTTGATTGAGAAACTAGTGAACTTTCTTGTGATTTGTGGAATTGTGCGAAAATTTCTCGTTGGTGGTTTGTCAAAAAAAAGATTTTAGTGTGTAGCATTATGCTGCATTATGCAATACGTTATGCTGTTCTCAGTTTAATAAATTATGATATACTCGTATATAATTAATTGTTGCGTGCGAAATTTTTTTCGTTAATAAACATCTAGTTGTAGAAAGTAGCTATTCTTTCTAATCTTTATAGGTGTGTTATTTTGACAATGAAAAGAAGCAACCTATCTTTCATTTCGATAACGACATCTCATATTTACCCTGATAATATTCTTCCAGGTTCGTGGACGTCTGTTTGCCTAGCTTTGTTTCCGTCAGTTTCCGTTTCCTGCGCTATCGCCGTCCGGTAAACATGGCGGCACCTCTGATCAAGTCTCCGAATATGCGGTTTCCTCAAGCCTACAGAATGTGTCTCGAAAATGTTCCATTCGATTTAAATGACTCGTGAAGTATGCTTAAGAAATTCTAAAGCGGTGCACAAACCTTTCCAGTTGCCTTACACTTAATTGAAAATTAGTCTCACTTCTCCAAGAGTCATAATTGCGGTTAGAATTAATTTAATCCCACATCCAGTTGCTATAAACCCTTTTGTCAACTTAACGCATGAAACTAATTTTATTAAGAATTTCTCGAGTGAGACTAAAGCTGATGTGCTTCTGCGGTTCGCCGCCATTTTATTTTCCGAGAAGTCTGAGGTAGAGAACCCACAGGTCTAGTCGGAGACATGGTAAAGAGGACCACCGTCCCTGCTTTATCTTCATCTACCAACCTAGAAGTCCAATTCTCATTAGATAAATTAATCATCAAAAAGTTTATTGATAACGTTTTTAAACCTTGTAAACTCTCAATCGACATCTTTCTTCTTCATTCCTCATTCCCCACGCTTTCTTCAAAATAAATCGTTATACCACCGAAGGTTCGCATTCAATCCAGCTCAATCTGCAGCCAATTTAAATTGTCGGTCACTGAACAGGCTAATTTCGTTATCCAAATCCCCAACTCGGATTTTATTCCCTCGGTGTGATGCGGGAACAAAATCCCTTCTCAGCAGCACAAAGCGCGACGGAAGCAGAGGAGATCCAGACGAAAGTCGTAACGCGCCCAGGGCGAATCACGAAGATGCCTTAAACGCTAAGCTCCTCGAGATTCCCATACGGCTCGGTTCATTATGCGAAATACTGTGGTCACGTCTTCTCCCTGGTTGGCGGGGGTGGTTGGAGGCGTCGGTCTCGCGAGCAATGGCGGATTTCTCTTCTCCAGTTGCGCAACCCACGCGCACTTATTCTTCGTCATCTCCTCGTCCTCGTCCTCCTCCCTTGTTCTCCACGTCTTCCTCGCTATCATCATTGTCCTCATCATTATCATCGCCATCATCCTCTCTGGCGTCTTCTTCGATATTCCAAAGCCAACCGCCAAAGAAACTCCAGGGACCTACTCAAAGAACCTGGAACCCACCCATGTCACGGGGTTCGCACCCCCGCACCCCATCAGAACGTCTCACGTTAACCAGCGGCTGGATTCCTCTTGAATTCCTTCTCTCATCTCTGGTACTAACTCGAGGGAGGTGAAGGAGGCGATCATCCGCCTCCGAAGCATCCAATCACGGCACATTGGGATCTTTGTAGGCGGAGCTAAACTCCTGACGATGGCTCGCAGGAGGATCCTTGGTAGGGGGAATGCTGGACCCGCCAAGAGGTGGGGGCCTGACAACGACTACTGTGCATTTCCCACGTGCCCTGGGAACCCTTGCGGCAGTAAGGCGGCCCCCGCACTTCTCTTCCAGGCTCTTCTCCACAGCGCTCCTCTCTCTCCAACTCACGCCTCTCACTTCTTCTTTAAGTCTCGACCTGCTCAAGAGACTCGTGAGAAAGATAATAGGTATGAGTGGGAGCGACGAGGATGCCACTAGACCTCGCTTGGTGAATGAAGAGCGTATCTTCCAAGAGCTTCCTCAAACTCTGCTACTGAATTCTTAACCTGGAAACGGAAAATCTTCAGGTTTGGCTTTGATGAAGCGGGCAATTTTCATTCATGAGGATTATAGTTTGGTTTGATGGATTAGGAAAAGCATTTTTCCCTGATGAATCCTCCAGGAATCATGATATCCGTGGAAGAACCATGAATTCCTCTCTAGGAATCTTCATTCTTCCAACAGATCCGCTATGTGATTCCCTGCTCCTCGAGCAGAAATCTTGTCCCCCCTGCCAGATTTCTAACCCTTCCGGCTGAAATTCTATCAGAAATCCTCAAGCAGAAATCATCATCCACGCACAGGATTCTATTTCGATCAGGAATTCCAGATCCTGTGATAGGACTACTAAATCTTTCTGTAGGACTGATTCTTCAACTCGCTGATCCTGATACCCTTTCTCAACACCTTTCCAAAATCCTAATTCCTGTCCACTGCTAATTATCTCCACCCGTCACCAAAAAAGCCACAAGTTTCAGGTGTGGCGCAAGATTCTAAAGACTTAAGCCTCTAAGACTCTCTAGACTGGTGGTAGAGTGGTGGCAGAGCTGAGAGAGCCCTTTGGAGCGAGTGCTACCTCCGCAGCCGGCTTTGACTCGACGCGAGAGTAGTGGTGGCTACCGCCCCCGCGGGGGGTAGGAGAATCCCTTATCGTAGGAGTCCCTGAGTGCAGAACCCACACAAGCGAAGGGTTTGGATCAGCGAGCAGAGAAAAGAGGGATGCTCTTGTCTCACGGGTGGGAAGGCGGTCCTTAGGGAGAAGTGGGGATGGGTCCTGAGGAGGAGAGGGACCGGGCTCCGCTCCCAACCCGTGGCTGGGCCCTAAGCGGGAGCTCAAGAAGCTGCGTCTCGAAGGATTTGTGAGTAACCGCGCTGCTATTCGGCGACCAGTGAGACAAGGACAGACTCGGTTGGGATAAAAACCGCTACTACTTCTTCTTTACTACCACTACTACGATCACCCAGCAGCCTCGGCACCGCGCTGTGCGGAAGGTTACAGGAGAACACCAGGCTCGAGTTCGGTAGGGAGGTCCCGGTCCTCCAACCAGAAGAAGCAGAGACCTTTAGCGTTACACTACGACCTACCGTCTTCGGTCTACTATTCGGGCTACCAAGTACCAACGAACCGACCAACCGGAGGTTCAGTCGACGCCGCGCACCCAAACGGTCCAGACCTGTCTGTCAGCCTTTGGCTTCACGCAGCTTCCAACTCCTTTACTCACTACTCGTGCTTCGATTATCCTGGATTAACTCAACGTCCTTCACGGTCTTTTATATTCGTGTGGTTCAATCAGTTTCCAAAACATCAGTCCGAAAGTGTCTTCGACTTCCTACCAGGAATCACCGGACCATTTTCTTGAAAAAGTAAGTTTTTATTATTAATCATATTATTGTTCATTTATTATCATCATTAATCAAATTCTTAATCAATTTTTATTTAATTTTACTCTCTTTATGTATTGTCAATGTTATAATCTTATAATTGGCAATCTTTGAGGTTTAATGGCTAATGGAAATTGATCTAAATATGAAACTGTTTTGTGAAGTTGGAAAGAATTGGGTGATTAGAAGATAAAGGGTACCACCATTTTAGCTCGATATCAAATGGAAGGGTCTAAGCGGTTGGGGCCCTTCTGGCATCAGAATCGACGAGCGGAGAGGGGAGGGTGTGGTCCAGGCCCAGAATCTCAGTAGCGACTGGTCTAAAACCGGTAGCAACGTTTTAGCACAGGGCGGTGCACGGTAGCCGCTGCTCACTTTGGTTGGCTAAGAGCGACCGCCAAGAGGAACTGCTCCCTTCTTATCCGTGAACCAGTGCACGCACGGTAGCCGTTCTTTGGTTGGCTACTGCCTTCTTATCCGTCTTATTCATACGACCCAAGGGACGAGTCACGATACTCCGACCAAGATCGTCGGTTGGTTCCTTTTTTCAATCAGAAAAGGAACAAAGAAATTCACCATCCCACGGGTGGGGACTACCGAAGCCTTACAATATTGCTCATTGAGTTGTGAGCAAGTCCTGCTAGTCAATTCAGGCAGTATTCATTTTTCGGTACATTGAGGATCGAAAAATGTTGGTATCCTAAAATCAGAAGATTCTGTTATTCGGGAATGATCAGTTCGTGAAGAAATTATGTAAAAAGACACAAGGGAATGAAGAGAGGTGAGGAAAAGAGAGGAATTTAGAGGAGAGGAATCATTTTAATCTCGTAGTTTTACAAGTTCAGACATCAAGACAAATTAGGGAGACCCTAATTTGATGGCCAATTCTCCAATTAGGGAGTTCTCGAATGATGAGGAAATGAAGGATATCGGCGAGTAGGGACTGCTTTAATCTAGGCATTTTTAAATTTAGAAAGGGATATATTTAATTCTGAATCAGTAATAATCAGTGATAATTGTTTCTCAAGGAGAACCCATGAAAAATTGACTGACATTTTCACATGACGTGAACTTTGCTAATGCAATTTTCGCAATAGTTTCACGGTCGGTATCTTTTATGCATTGTTCCAATTCATGCCCCATTGTTAAAGTGCGTAGCGTATTCTTGAATATCACTGCAGCATAATCTGTTGCGCAAGATTCTTCTCGAGCAATATTCGCAATGTCAAGAACGCGGAGAAACTAAGAGGAGTTTCCATTAGAAATCATGGATTGTGCATGAAAGTGGAAATAATAAAAGTTTTGGCAAAAGTGGCTGAGAAGTAATCATTAATTGGATGCTTCTCGGGCATGTAGAGAAATGTGGAAAAATGTAGGTCTATCTGATAGTAGGTCTATACAAAAGTAGTTCTATATAAAAGTAGGTCTATCTAAAAGTAGGTCTATCGGGGTATATTCAGATCTATTGGGGAAGAAAGTAGGTCTATGCGGAAGGAAAATTGAAGTAGGAAAATGAGAAAAAGGGCATTGGGGCGAGAGAAAGGTGACGTGTGAGACAAGGGAGAAATGAAAGGTGGGAGAGTAGAGAGAAGAGAGTAAACAAAACAGAACTGCAGAAGCGTGCGTAGCACGGGGGCCCAATTAGACCCCACCGCCGTCGGCTTGCTAACCAACCGGGCTACGCCCCGGCACGCTTATTACTCATTCGGACACGCCACTTTATTCGAGTATGCGCTTACCCGACGGTAGCTCAGGCTTAGTCCATGCACAATGGCCGCGATCGACCCCAGGGGCCTTTTTATTGCTATGTTCTCCACGCATCCGGCAACCCACTTTGCGCTTCTCTCGTTCTGCCATGAAAACCGCATTCCGATTTCCGCTCTAATCGTGCCGTTCTGATCAAACATCTGGATTTATGCAGGTGTTTCTATAGACCCAATCTCTGTGTTCTACGTTCCTTTGGGAAGGAAAAAAAAAGGAATGAAAATTAGGCGTGAAATTCTTTCACACCGTTACCGAATTCCTCGCGATATATATATTTTTTTGAGGGAGCCAAAAAAAATGTTTGGAATGCTTTAATTATTTTTTGTGTTAGAAAATTTTGAAATTTATGGGAATGAAGTATGTAAATGTAATATTATGATAGATTACAAGTAATATTCTTTTCCTACAAATTTGTCTTCATTCCTTAAACAATGTACGAGTATTCATAATGAAATCTATTACTCTAGAATACAGGCATGCATTACAATGTTATGAATTATGATAATAATCTCTACTGTTTCATAAGTACTTGCGGTACACATGTTGACCTCACGTTAATGATTTATGCACTATGCAGGTATTACGTGTGAAAATATGTATTTTAATTATGGTGTTCATGGATCACTTTCATTTTTAGAAGCTTTTAATTAAGGCCTGCTGATTGAAGTGATTTTGTGTCGTTTTTCAATTAAAATCGTTAATCTTATATTTCCTTCCACAAAATGATATTTTAAGAAAATACTTGGTCTTTTAATAGAAGGAATTATTTCTAAGAATAGACATCTTTAAGTCTTTTCCTCACAGTTTATATTTATTACATTTTTCCTTATTCTAGAACTTGATTTATGTATGTTGCGGTTTTAAAAACCGCGAGCTGTACAATGCAGAATTTCAAAAAGAAAATCCAGTGCTAAACCTCTGATTCCGTCGGAAAAAGATCAAATATTCTTTAGAGAACAATATTTTAAAACTAATTTCATGCAGAATATGAAATTTGAAATGAAAAAATTTGAATATGAAAAGTCGAAATCTGGATTTGTATACTGGATACCATCTGGAACAGTAAATTTCATGGAAATGCAGTTGAGACGGTGGATTTGAACTACGCGCGAGAATAAACGTAGGAGAAGTATGCAAATGTTCTTATTGGCCTATCACCCAGAAATCAATAAACTATCAATATTCGAGGGGACAATAGAGCTCGGGAGGGGATAAGCGTGCGAGCTATAGAAACAAGTCAGAATCGATTGAGATTTTCACCTGTGAACGTTTTTCTAATTTTCGCTGCGCTTAAAGCCATAATGAAAGAGCTCAAAGGTACGCATTATTGAATCTCGCGATGTGATAGTATTTTTTTGTTAAGTTTATTGTGGTGATAGTGCTAATGGAAACATTTGTGCATTTATTTGTTGCAGCGTGGCGAATTTACATGTATCGAGCTATGTTTTTATTTATTTGATCGTTGTCTGAAATTCTGGTTGCTCACGTTTTTCTAATTGCTTGAGAGGATTGATTGGTCGCTTTAATGCCAATATCTTTTGAGAGGATAATCTAATCTTTCGTCAGAGACTTCCGACATCGAAGGCTCTACAAATGTATAAGTCTCTCTCTCGACTTGCCACGGATTCGTGACTGACATGATGCGATTGTAAAATTGATTATTGACTGTTATTTTTATCATGTTTGTCTATGTATATTATATCATGTTTGACTATTGACGAGGGAATCTTCTCGTTAACAATTATTACTCATGCCTTTTATTGTATTTGATATTGAATGTTCTTTCGTATGATTTTTCGTCATTGATTTTGCATATTTCGAATTTAAACATGTATTTTTGCATTTTTGCGTGATCTATTCGATTGTCTTGCGAATTTTATTTAATATATTACTTTGTGTAATTCTCGCTTTTATTTCGATTCACGTAACGGTCTTCCAAGTTTCTGAATTTATTGATTTGATTTCGATCGACCGTGTCTATTATTTGTTTTGGGGGTCGTATTGTTCTGAAGGCTATTCTTCTGTTATTGTTTGCGTCGTTCATTTGATTATCAATAATAATTGTCTGTTAGATTACATTGTAATTATTCTCTCAATTTCAAACCTTATCTCGCCTTTCAAATTTAATTGAATTTCAAATCTCTTAATTTAATTTTTTTTGTTTAATTAAAGCTACATTTCTTATTATACATTCTGTTTATTATCAAAATTAAAACTCTTTTAAATAATAAATATCCCTCCAGCTGTCGAGCATACGCAAATGTGTACCTCATAAAAAGATTTGGTCACACAGTACAATGGGATCTTTAGGGGAAAAAGGAACTGGATATCATCCAAAGTACCCAATATCCTCAAGGCCATCAGACAAACCTAGATCCACCCATTCAAGAATCCATTTCCATCTACTCTTTCCACATGGGCACCAAAGTGCCCGTTTCCTTTTGAAGTCTGATGATCTCTCATCATGCTCATCATTGACGTAGACCTCTTTGCTCATTCACCTGTGCACGATGCCCAA
Source organism: Synergus gifuensis (assembly GCA_904066015.1). NCBI lineage: Eukaryota > Metazoa > Arthropoda > Insecta > Hymenoptera > Cynipidae > Synergus > Synergus gifuensis. Next base: position 2,465,906 of record CAJFCO010000046.1, on the reverse strand, counting down.
ATGCCCATATTAATCGATTCTACTCGTGAATACGTAGACACCATAAAACATAGCCAATTCGATCTTGTCCACAGGTAGCTTGCCAAGTGATCAAAGTGCGATCCATCGTCCGCAAGACGAAGGCAGTGTGATCTCACTCTCGGGAGCCAGCAGCCAACCAGTCGACCAGTCAGCCGCGAGACAAGAAGCGAGGGAGGAGAGGACACTCTGAAGAAGAGTGCGAGGGGCCAAGAAAGAGTTAGAGAGACTCTGAGAGCCAAAAGAGTGACTGAAAGAGAGAAGAGAGACAGACTTGAGAGTCGGTGGAGGGAGAGACTTGAGGCGATAGACAGAGAGTATAGTCAACCAACGAAGGAGCGGTGGGAATTTATAAGGATGTTCGCGATAATGCCGATGGAGACAGAGGGGCACGGCAGGGAGTTCGGCCGGCGGCAGAAGATGCGAGCCAAGTGCACCGTCGAGTTCGTCTGCAAGTACTGCCAGCGACGCTTTACCAAGCCCTACAACCTGATGATCCACGAGCGCAGTCACAAGGACGACGTGACCTTCTCCTGCGAGGTCTGCGGCAAGTCCTTCAAGCGGCAGGACAACCTCAAGCAACACAGGTACTGTCAACCACTATCGAGATACCAGCTTTCCAAGAAAATCTGAGATTAAGGAGGCTCTTGCGGCGGCGTTGCCGGCTCGCTGGGTCCACCCCCTGTTCTAGTCTCAAATTAGTTCATACAATATTAATCATACAAATGATCAAATAATTTCTCAATCATACTAGTCCTTTTCGCATGAAGAGTTTCATGTTCTCTAAATGAGTTTGAGTTTGGTACCGGAGTTGCACGCCGTCGCATGGAGTTCTGACCTGTTTGATAATGATGGTTAGAGGATGGGAAAGTGGGATAAAGTGGAAAAAAGTTAAGAGTGGATAATATTTGAAAGGTTTAATCGGTGGAAGTTTTGATAAGTTTGATGGTTTTGTCTTTTAGTAGAGTTTTTCAGTTGATAAGAGTGGATAATGGTGTAGGATTGGATAACAGATTGTTCAGTAATGCAGAGAGCTTGAATGTATTAATTGGGTCAAATGTATCATTGGGTCTATAGAGAATTTTTAAAAATTGTTTTTTTTTAGAAAAATACACTGCGAAAGAATTAAGTTAAGTTAGTACTATCCTGATTTATTTACTTGAAAGAGATATTGTCTTAATTTTGATTAATCTGTCTTAATTTGCGCTGATTTGTATCAATTCGTATTAATTTGAATTGATTTGCATCAATTTGCACTACTTTAAATTAATTAGCATTAATTCCTGCATCAATTAGACTCTATTATCCACTCTTGACTAGTCTCATTTTACCCCACTTTTTTTTTCGAAAATTGAAACATTTTTTCCTCAACTAGAGAATGTCATTTACAAATAGATCGTAAAATTCTTCGCCCAGAAAAAAAGAATTCTTAGTTGTATTAATAGGATGGAGTTCCGCTATTGGATTTTTTTTTGATTTAATGATCTTCTTGATGAATGATGAATACTTCTCTTGGACTCACTTTTCCTGCATGATTAATTAGATTCGCGAACAAAGAGATTTTTTATATTCTTTAATTAAAATATCAATGTTTAATCCTTGAAGTCGAAATTAAAAAAAAAAAAAAATAAAAAGAAGGCAATCCTTGGGATTCGAGTTGGCAATCAAATTCAAATAAATAATTTCAATTTTCGTCCTTGACATAATTTTGGAAACAAGTTAATTTTATGAAAGGCCTTGTTATTAGAAAACTGAAGAACTTTTTTTCTGGGCTAAAATAAAAACTACTTGAAAGTGTCAAGACTCACACGAAGCGATTGGTGATCGTCTGAAGTAAAATAGAAATGACAGTGCGATAGGTAAAAACGAATTGAATTAATTTTAATTTTAATTTTGTCGACGCACACATAAAACTCCCGTTTACAACGACAATTGATTAAACGTAAAATAGCTGCAAGATCGATAGACCTGGTATAGAGGAACCGGTTAAACAACTCTGCTCTTTTTTTATCATGTTTTTTTGTTTTTTGTAAATTGAAATTAACTCTCCTGCATTGTGAAGAATTATTTCCTGTCGACAAAAGCAGCATAAAGGCTAGCCGCGGTCCCGAAATTTAAATAGAGAGGAAAGCTGACACTGCCCAGTCTGAAACATCTTTTTTCATTCGTGTAAACTTCGCAACTTCTCGCCATCATCCATCACTTTTTTTTTTATTCGATACTATCTTTACTAGTCATTCTCATTCTTTCAAAATTAAGAACACGATCCCCTATTTTTTAGTCACCTTTTTCAATACATTTTAAAATTATCCACATTTTAACAATTTTATTACTTCTGTTCTCTTCCAATGATTAAGATTTACACTACAAATAATTAGAAAAACGTGTTTATGGGTGGACACTGGAGTATAAATCAGGGATCCTCTTAAGATTCGATAGATCGAATCAAAAATATTTTCATACCGGTTCAATACGCGCGATGTAATATGAACATAAAACCTGTCGGTTGCCACTGAAACGGGAAAATTTATTACAAAATCGAGTCCCTGTTGCACATTCTGTCTACTGTTAGCAAACAGAAATCATCTCGACTTTCCAAGGTGAACTCGATCGTACAAGCAATCGATCTTGTATCAATGATAAACTTTGATAAACTTTGATAAGGTTTGATAAACCTTTTATACATATTTCTTGATCTTTATTCTTCGTGTGAGTCCTTTGACCGAATGAGCTTTTAACGAACAATTAACATAATTTAGAGTGTAAGGGTGTTTGTCAGTAGACCTGCAATTCCATACAGTTGAGAACATTACTTTATATTACAATTATTTCTTGAATATTCACATAATACTACTATATACAAAAGTTCAATCAAAGTGTTATTTTGATTTGCTTAATCTGTTAAGTAATATCAATTTTTACAATATGGGTTTTATAGTATAAATTTTATAGTATGGATTCGCACGCCTACCAATCGAAGGAGAACATACAGAATGAATTGCACATGCACGAACATTGCACAATTAATTACTTCTTAATGGAAAATAACGGTCTCTTCTGGAATGATCAGCATGGGAACTTCATAACATGACTACATTTAAGACTTTGTGAGAATCCTTTCCTTCGCGTCGCGCGAACCTTCACAAACCAATGTTCATTTCACTTTCAATACAGTCTCGAATTTCATCTCATATACATATTCCAAAATGGACATCGAAATCGCCAATCTAGAGACGCATCACACAAACAGACAGTCAAATATAAAAACAGAAAACACTAAGAGAGATCCGTGATTTTCTTTGATGTGAGTCAGAGTCACCTTAAATGTTTTCCATCTTTTCTTCTCATTAGCTCTAAACTGTCTCATTTAATCGGTTCTCTGTATTATTCCACTGAATTAACTACCTCAGATATACAGAAATTGCAATAACCTCTCCACGAGAAACTTTCCCTCTATGTGGGTTTTTTAATGACATTTAATCACTTTTTTTTTCAACAGTAATTTAAGGTGGCTCTTAAAATTCATTTGGGTTCGCGACTACGAATAATTTTTAACAAAGAATAAATCTTCGATGGTGGTTACTAATGGATACATTGTATGTAATGGCGGTGGTCTTGTTTTCTGTTCTGTTGTAGATGTGGGTGGCGGTGAGCGGGAGCTCTCAACCTCCTGCCTTCACGCACAAAAAAAATGCACTCTTCTCTGATCTCCCTAATTTTCCCGCAAGTCAAATTAAGAAAAAACAAAGTCAAAGTAGGAAAACATGTCAAATTAAGAACAACAAGTCAAAGAAAAATTGAGAGTGCAACAGTCGAAGAAAAGTTGAATTCTAAGTATAATTTTTGCGATACCGCCACCTCGATTCCGCCCACACCCCTCCCAGCATGCCCTTCTGCACTTTATACTAACACAAACTGTCATGAAATGAATGGAGAACAAAAAAAAACAAAAAAAAAAAAAAAAAAAAGATTGAAAGAGAAAGTGAAACTGTTTCCCCAAGATAAGCACAGCCAGCACACATCCTCACCTTCCGATTTCGACGATCTCTGTTCCAGGAGCATACACTCCGTTCCCTACAAGGGCTCCAACGGCTACTCAAATGGCTATTCGAATGGCTACTCTAGGTACTAGAAGCCATCCAGCCATCCCAACAACTCCGTAGATTTGTTTTTTTTTAATATGTAGATTTTTAATTATCCTAACTCCTTCTCCCTGATCCACTAATCCCTAAACCTTTATCCCCTTTCTCCTAAAATCCCTTTAGTCAGAGGCGCAAAAATGCAAGGAACTAGAAGAAGATCTTCCTCGAAAGAGGTCGTTCCAAATCGAATGCTCTTGCTAGTCCAGCAGTCCTTAATTTGTTTGTGATCCTGTTCTTCGAATCATCCTTATACTTTCTGCATCCATACTCTTTCTCATCCACACTTTCTCTCATCCACACTTTCTCATATCCACACTTTTTTCATCCCTACTTTTTGAGTCACAATTATTTTTTGAGTCATCCACACATCTCATCCTCTTTTTTCCTATCATCCCTAATTATCATCTTTCCTCCACACCCATCCTCCGCTTCGTACCAGTTTTATCTAATGCCGAACCCTCCACGAGTCCCTGAAGTCGATGCAGCGAGATTCGACCTTCAAGGAGTTTTGCAGCATCCAAGAGCTGAGTTAGCCGGAAACACGTTACGAGCAGACATCCAGAGGAAGAATGAAGAGACTGAAGACGCTTCTCCGAATAAGAGATTTTCTCCATTTTGACACTTGTTCCTTTTTGTATATCAAACTTTCATATATTTTTATACGAACGTCGTATTGAGAATTGGAGAGGAAAATCCACGAATTCCTTCTTTTTTAATCTGATGTTGTAATATTACTGAATATGTTATGCATACAATTTTTGTCATCAACGAAGAAATTCAACTGGTACCGTCAAAATCATCATTTGAAGAATGTGGACCACTTGTATCAAAAGGGTCATCATCCAAACCATCTGGACCAGCCACATCTATAATTAATGCCGAATTTATGTAAATGGAACTCATTTGGTACTAGTCACTCAAAATAATTTGGACATCTGGATAATTTGGACATCTAGATAATTTGGACACCTAGATAATTCGGTCAATCATCTCTTCTGATTAAAGAGGTGGTTCACAACTCTTTTCAAAAAAAGAAAACCCTCCTACTAAAATGGAATGGTAATACGTTTGGTACTCCTCGAGGCTCATGTCCTAAATTGGACTACATAATAACAGCCTCTTCGAGTTGCTGAAGAAGCTCCCGAAGTATAGTGAAGTTTGCTACTGTGGACCACGCCCAGGCCCCAGGCGACATCCTCTTCTGGACCCAACCATCTATCGGAAGCTGGGGCTACCTAAAGAGGAAACAGAGTCGGAAAGAATCACCAATGGAGGAAACGAAGCCAGGGATCAATTTCCCCCTCGTTCTCCGGTACCAGCTGACCTTGGACACCGGGAAAGTTGATGTCGAGACAAATACGTCGAAAGCCGAGCATGTCTCCTGGCTTCCAATGGATAAACAGCGAGCAGAGTGTCACTTCGATTTCGACCGGTATCCACAAACTGACGAACACCAGGATCGGCGTAGACATCGAGCTCGATCAAGCGGAATGGCACAAATAATTAATTGCATTTATAAGCTCGACCAAGAACGACCGCGTCCGATCATGTTCGCGGTAGGTCCTCGCCGATTCTCTTACGACATTTTAGCGATCGTTTCGTCGACCCACCAGGTCTCTCTGACCTCCACGATTCGAAAACCCCCCCAAGGCGCCAATATCTGGATAGACTCTTTTTATTTTGATTATTTTCTCCTCTTTAATATTTTTTCCTTTTTTCTTATTTATTCATTTTTTGAGCTGAAATCGGTATCGGAGTTGGAGAACCAAATTAATGTTGTCGGCCTCCCACTGTCACGAAGAAAGTGAACAAGATTCGAAATGCAGAACCGGTTCCTGTTTTTACTTTTTACCCTTTCTGTACTACAGTTTTGATATGGTTAATAGGAAAAATACAGGAAGGGATCGAAAATAGTTTATTATTTATTCGTCGATTTTTCTTTATCATTGTCAAGAAAATCAAACAGATGTCTGAAATTTTGTAATTTGGATATAAAAGGTCGTATAAGTCATTGAGGGAGAAGCAGCTACGGCGTCTCGAGATTATCGAGACAAAAGCCTATAAGTTTGCTTGCCTTGCTCGTAACGCGCTTTCGAATCTAATTTGCGAATAAAAAAAAATGTGATCAAAAGTCGTAGAATTTGTTTTTCGTCTGATACGAAAAATATTTAAGTCGCTTTCTTTTCTGAGAAATCTTGAACGTCCAAAAAATGAGACTGCAGTCGCGCTTTGTAAATAGCTTAACGTATTACTGTGTTTTTAATATTATTATTGATAATTATAATAATTATTATTATATTATAAATATTACGAGCATTACGAATATTATATTATTATATTATATTATTTTTATTATTATTATTTTATAAAGTAATAGGGTTTAGTCATTTTAGCACTCGATAGGCCGCTCGATTATAACGAGTTGTACCCTGTTGTACCTAGTACTAGGAGTGATAATAATTTTATTAATTACAATCAATTGTATATCTATTTTCACGTACGTATCACGTTAGCTTTACCACGAGCCAATTAGAAATTCAGAATGAGCGCACGTGCTGTGTGATGATGTTTCGTTGCTCTTTAAAAAAGAAGGAACAAATGTCCGCGTGTGTTTTTGGTCAGTCGTTGTGTATTGCGGTTGCGTTTACTACCGACCTGTCAATAAATTTGCCCAGTCGTTCAAAAAAATCACCGTTCTTTTTTTTTTACTTACCTATCCTTTTTATTGTTTTATTTTTCTATTCTTCTCTATAAAAATACCATTTTTTGTGGCCATTTCAGATTTCAAAATATTTTTTAAAAATTCCAAGGGATTTTAAAGCATTTGACAACGAGATAAAATTTAATCTTTATAAAAACTTCAGTAAAAAATAGAATATATAAGGCTCAAGGAACTTATTAATTTATCTTGTTTATTTATTTATCTTTATTTCTCCTCTGATCTCAACATTGTAATCTGGAATTCAGTTGAGGAACCATAAATCGTAGTACAACATGTTTTGGCTTGTATGTACAAGTCGATAGTAAATTTTGCAAGCTTGGTGTCACAGATCTGGCAGTCCAGTTGAGGAATGAGGAAAAGGGAGAAAATGTAAAAAGGAAATTTAATGTCCTCGTTAAAGCTGCTGAAAAGGTAGATTATACTTCACAGTTTACACCTTACTGGAAGGTATGCCCGTATCAAGAGAAGTTCGCACGTAAGAACGGTACAGCTTGTTCGACGAGTCGCGCCGGATCAGTGTCGCATGCAAATTACTTACAATCAAAAATTTTATACTGCATTTTGTTGCTATCAAGTTTATGCAAATAGCCACGGCTACCTTTTCACGAGTATGACCGAAAAACTTGTTTCGCGTTTATTGGACTCTACGTTTACCTGTCTTTTTACCGTTTCGCCAATCACGACTTTGGTTTACGCAAGTTTATTTATCAAAATTTCACACTCCAACGGAAATGGCTTTTCAGTACCGCTTCTTATGCCGTGAAAGAAAATTGTTCAGAATGATTCATCATCCATAAAGTTCAAAATTATTTGGAAAAAGCTTCAAAAGTTTTGACATCTTCCTGAAGGTGTCGAAATATGTTAAAAATGATCGAATAATAAATGACTTAATATGTTCAGTGCAATGAAAAGAAATTATTGAATGGGAGTGGAGATTACAACCTTTAATAGTTTTAATGAACTTCTATAATTACTGAATTAACCTTGGTAAACGTCAAACATAATATAATATAAAATAAACAAACTAAAACAAGAAACTATTAAAAATATCATGGGAAATTTTTTCCATATACATAAGATTTTGATTGAGTGAAAGAAACAGCATGATGAGTTTAAATTATTGAATGGGAGTGGAGATATTACAAAGTTAATTACCTCCATGAATTAATCAATTTACCTTGATAAGGCCAATAAAGTTACATTAGCGAATAAAAATGCCACTGGTAGAAAGTGATTTAGCATAATATAAATTGAATTTTATTCAGTAATAGTGTACTTAAAACTAAACTGGTCACTATAGTCTCTAAGTCTCTTCTCGTTCTCTCAGATACAAAATATAGTATACGTATAAGTTGCCTGACTAGCTGTGTTGATCTTTCAAATGCACGATTGAACATCGAACGATCAACATTGGAGGGGCAAACATCGATGCTCCCAGGTTCATAATCGTCATGTAATTCGTAAACGAGTCTGAATACATAGCTGAGAAGACCCCCCGTTGTAGAAAACGAGTTCCCTCTGGACTTGAAGTCGAGTGGCTGCTTTCAAATGCCATCCTGTCACAACAGCGAGACGTACGTGCGGCCACGGTGACTTAATTATCTTTATACGTAATTACCGTCTGTCGACGAGCGCGACAAAACTCGTGCGTGATATCTATTTCTCTGCAGAAGCTTTCAGACTCAGGCCCGAGGCGACATTCTCACAACCTGAGATTAAGAACTCAGGGTGACTTTAATACCTTCAACTGATAAAAATCCATAAACCCATATTAGAATATTAAACGCATATTAGAATTAATATCGAAATTAATATATTCTAAAAGGAAAGTGCTTTTTATCAATTTAACATTTATTTTTCTAGCTGCGAATCTGGCTTCCAATTCTCGTAAACGTTTCTGTTGTGTAAGAGACTTAAAAGCTACCTTCGAAGAGTCAGGCAGCCAGATGGGCGGACAAACGAGATACACGAAGTATATGCACCTTTCAGACGAATGCATATGTATCCTATTCGCTCTATTGCTATTCACTTTGCTTGAACTGGGAGCTGCTCTCACCTCCTGGGGCAAAAGTCGTGAGCAGAATGCCACTGTGGGGAAATATTCCATAATCTAAGCGATTTGACTTAACGATTTGCTGAAGCACCGACACTTGCAGATTATGCACTCTTGTTCAATGTTCCACCCAATACTTACAAATTGAAAGAGAAAATAGAAAAAGATTAATCTCGGAAAGTACCTCGCATTTTATTTACCTTTGATTTTTCCGATCTTTATTGGAGACACTCTATTCATTTTAGAGAGTGAGAGAGTTGTTATCATGAAAGATACCAGAGAAAGATGAAAGATATCAGAGTTGTTAATAGATTAGACACAACCTCTTGTAAAATGGAAACTTATAAATGTATTTGTATATGTAAGCGGTAAGGTAGCGGGCAGAAGCTTCCCATGGACTCTCACCTCCGCGGGCGGAAAGTGAACTTCTTGGCTAGAACATGTGCGCGGATGCTGGGTGCGATCATTTTGGGGCGAAAGGTCAGGAAAAATGTCTAGCGATCGCTACTAATAGCTTCAATGCCACGGGCCGCTTTCACTGCGGAAGAGCGAAATAGATCGTTGGATAGTTGGGTATAATAGTTGGATACTTTTCAGTATGGAACCGATCAGTCATGATCCATGGAACTATTCTAATCGATACAGATAGGTTCATGCCTGCGAAAAAACAATTTCCGCCATCTCGATGCACTTTCAGTTTTTAAATCTCGATCGAGCGCGGCCTTGAGTTGCTAAACCCTTGAATCAGAAAGTTACTTCCGACAAGAGTGGAGAGGAAAGATAAGAGATAATGCGGACATGGATGAAGCGACGATAATGGATAGGACACGGTTTATCAGATGTTTCAGATGTTTGTCAGATATCTTCATCGAGATTCGAGAGAACTTCGAAAGAATTTGAGCCAATTTAAATAGACTTCAGATTTATATTTATTTAAATAGACTTCTAGGCTCTGAAAGAGACAAGATAGACGATGACACGGGAGAAAATACAGATAATCGCACTGACATGGATGATCATTGATCACGTGGCTGATCGAACCAATCGTTGGTAAGTATAGCATACAGTGGGTGTAAGAGTCGATATTGTTGTATAGATACGCGGAGGCGAGAAGCGACCAGTATGCACCATGGGTTTCCTAAAGGTTACTACCGCGGCATCATCGCCACATCAAACTACCAGCTAGATTAGTCCCCTTGGGCGAACACGAGGTGTGTTTTGCTCGACTGGTCTCTCACCCAGCAGTTCATGATGTAGTAACTCCTACATTGCCGGGCGGTAGGTAGGCTGCTAGCCTGCTAGCTAGGTATATTAAATGATCCAGTCTAGGAGACTACCAACACATAAGTTTCCGTGCACACAGCCAGCATGAGATCTGTGGGAGCGCCTTTCACCTAATTGTTCGTACAATATGCGAATACCCAGCCACTACGGTTCCCATCGACTTCTGTCGATTCCTGAAAATTCTGCTACTGGCTTCAGTTCCATCCATTCCTCCCATTCATCAGAGTTAAACTGTATCACCAGCTCGAAGAGTTTTTCAACCTTGAATCAAAATAAGCCACAATATTTTAGCTGTTGAATCATGGCTTATACACCTTTCAATTAATTAGGTTTCCTTTTTGAGTTAATGATTAGAGACTTTCTCTTGTATCATTTATATGCAAAGTACAGTTATTCTCAATATCCGTTTCAATTATAATTTAGACTCATTTCGACCCCAATTAGTGGTGCCTTGAACTTTGTGAAGCTACGCGAGTTGTTCATTACACAAGTTTATAACACAGGTTTATAATTAAAGCAACTAATATACGAATGTTTAGAGAAAAAATCAAGTGCAGATAAGTGCGAAGATATTGTGTAAGGCTACATTTATTATGCAAATTGATATAAACAGAATTTCCCTCAACATCAGCTCCAATTACAATGTAGAGAACTGGTTCTTATTGCGCAGTGGAGTTTGGATCAACGCTCAATTATCAAGATTCAATAATCATAATGATCTTCTGCTTAAAATTGAAATTTAAAAAAATTGAACAAAGAAGATTTTGTGAATGACCTAGAGGAGGGTATCAGGTAGGATGAGTTGCTTTTCGCACCTTTTCTCGTACGCAAAGCATCGGATGCTTCGGCTTATCTCAATTCCAAGCGTCGACACGGATTTACATATTACATTCTACGAAAATAGCACCCGCCAGTTATCTGTACCTCCGGAGAGTCCGAACCCAACGGCCCACGAAAACCCGTATTCCTCCCTTCGGTGATTCGTTTCGATCTATAAATTACAAGGCAAGACCGCCTCCGCCCGGTGTTCTGACTCACCTACCAGGCACTGCCACTTTAATAATAACAATTATTTACGCCGGTAGACCATCGGCGTTGACATTTAAAGCCCCGTTCGAAGGATTCCTTGGCACCGCTGAGACCCAGGGTGGAAGAAGTACTTTCCTCTTACCCAGGGCTCGTGCGGGGTCCTGCCTACTCTCAAGTACTTATGACCCCTTCGGTAGGAGGTGCGATTACTTCGTCGAGTAATCGCTTTTACGGCACGCGTTCGTAAAATATGGATTTCTTTGAGAGAGAAACTCGGATCTTTTTAAAGAAAATATTTATTCTGCAGTTTGAGATTTGAATTGCCTGGAAGATGTATTTTAATCTTAATACGTGAATTCGCTCGATTATGAAGTCATTTTTCTTCAGGAAATTATAAAGAGAGATTTTATGAAGGGAGAATTATGAAGGGAGATTTCGAAAGACGTTATCAATTTAGTTGAAACGAGATCTATTTGAATGACTTTCAAAGGACTTCAATATCTTCAACTGTCTTTAACTCTCTTTAGTATTTTTAAATATCTAAATGGATTCAATGTCTTCAGAGTCTTCAGTTGTCTTCAACTGTCTTTATCTGTATTCAACTATATTTATCAGACTTCAGTGTCTGCTACTGTCTGCAGATCTTCTACTGTATTCATTCTCTTTATTCGTCTTAAACTATTTTGTCAACTGACTCAGTATCTTCCACTGTCTTCAGTATTTTTGAATATCTTCAACTGACTTCAATGTCTTCAGTGTCTTCAACTGCCTTGACTGCCTTGACTGTCTTGAACTATCTTCAACCCACTTCAGAGTCTTCAATTGTCTTCAACTGTTGCTGACTTCAGCATTTTCCAAAAAAATGACTTCAACTGTCTTCAATCGGTTGACAACTTCAGTATCTTCAGTTGTCCTCAACTGTCTTCACCTGTCTTCAACTGTATTCAACAGAGTTCAGTGTTTCCTGCTGTCTTCAGATCTTCTATATTGTCTTCGGCATCTTCTATATAGTCTTCAGCTGCCTCAACTGTCTTCCACTATCTTCAACTTTTCAACTATCTTCAACTATCTTCAACTATCTTTAACTCACTTCAGAGTCTTCAATTACCTTCAACTGTTGCTGATTTCAGTATTTTCAGAAATCTTCAGTTCAATATTTTAAAATGTCTTCAAAATGACTTCAACGAACTTCAGTATCTTCAGTTGTTCTCAACTGTCCTCAGTATTCATATCAACTGACTTGAATGTCTTCAATGTCTTCAGCTGCCTGAATTGTCTTCAACTATCTTTAACTCACTTCAGAGTCTTCAATTGTCTACAACTATTTCTGACTTGAGTATTTTCCAAAATCTTCAGTTTGTTATTTTAAAATATCCTCAAAATGACTTCAACTGACTTTAGCACCAATTAGTGTTAATAATCTGAAAAACAAGATACTCCTCAATCCATAAATTAGTTTTCTCCACCGTTTAAGTAAACATACATACTACCTGATTACGGATACAAAGTGAAAAGGTCTCCTCGGCAAAAATGCAAGTGAAATCGACTGCATTTTCAAATGGCTCTTCCCTATACTTAGTAGCCTGAAGTGAAGCGATCCTGACACGGCCCTGGCACACTTACCGGATCGGCTACCGAGTGCGCCGGTATAGCGATAGTTATGCAAATCTGATTAGTATCCCCGTATTCATAAACCCCCAAGAAGTCGAGGCGCGACTACTCTCTAACATCAATATTCGTTCCTTATAGGAAATTTATTACGTTGCTTATCCCATTGACTTCTTCTCGACTCTCACTCGTCTGGTTCTCACACGTCCACCCACGTACGGAAGACGGTCAAGGCCCAATCTTTATCGATTCTCAGTTCGATTTCGGACTCCCGGGAAACCAAGACGCCGCCGGGTCTTCCGGTCTGGCTTGGATCGCGTGCTTGCGTGACCCGAACGATACACACGTAACTGGTCCTAATCATTTTGAATTATGATTTCGGAAGCTCTCGAGATCTCGTGTCCACTTAGGGATTATTTAAATTACACTGATTCTTTAAATGGCTTACACGGAAGTCCCTCCTGGGTTTAAAGGTCAACCGCAACTCAGTTGCATTATTACATCTATGAAGTCCCTAAGGAGTTTTAGGTTTGAGTTTCTTTACATTTCTCGTGACTCTTCCTAGCACTTTGTAGTCGCTGATTCGCTTATCAGATCGACCGATCAGGATCTTCTTATTCAGCGCACGATCGGCCTCGGCCAAATCCGCGTGAACAATGATTTATCGCGTCATGGTAGCGCACCGGCGCCCAACCACCTTCACGCACAACTGATTCTCCACCTTTGATTGGATCTATTTTCAAACTGCGATACAACCACGTTGCCAAGAAATACATGTCCCGATGATTTGACTGGGTGATCAAGTACGAAATCATGTTTTATTAATTTTTAGGGTTTCGTAGTCCTGTAGACGTTGGTCCTTATTTATTTTATTTGATATGGAATTGTATTTAGAAAAGAGGCAAGCTCGCGATTTATCAGATGTCCGAGGTTTGCAGGCATCAAAGTGAGCCTGCTAAGTTCGACGAAATGTCATTCCTGCTCACACCTTATCTTCCTCAAGGCGAGAGGCTGATGCCGTCGTACCCGGTGCACTATCGAGGAGCATGATCTGGGCTCGTCATTGGAGAATGTGGGAGTGTTGTACCCTCGAGTGTTGCTTTGACAATCACAACAAGGCGATCCATCCGCGAGAGCCGGACGAGGTGTTGAAGGGGCGTTGACGATCGTCAGGTGTCGTCGAAGATGTCATCCTAGAGTCTTCGTCATCCTCCTGCAGCAGGCCTCGACACGAAAGGGTACAGTAATGAGAATTCCTAATGTCAGGCCATGTCGACCCTTCCTGAACAGATGTCATCGGATTCGTAATGTGAGAAAAAAAAATTCTCGTGCCGAAACCCACTCCTAATTCATGTTCAGATCAGTCAGAGGATGATGTGAATATATGAACACAAGTAGGCGATAAGATATAATCGGTATATGAGTTCAGGATTGTTGCTTACTACTGATTGATGATCTGATTGTTAATATTGATTAATAGTGCGAAATTGGTATGCTTGAGAAAAAAGCTACCTCAACTTGATAATTGTGATTCCAGTTCTCTAGGTCAGGGATTTGTTTAATCTTCCCTAACAGCTTATACACTTGTCACGTGAAAGGTGTCAACGTTGGACGACAGATTTATAAATCAGTTGATTAAAGGGAATTAGAACACAACAGGTTTCGAAGCAGACGTCGAGACATGAATGCGACTGATGGAATTAAGCTGGATTATTGGAATCCGGATGGTCTACCAGATGAAATCTAGATTTTTCAGGTAGGAGATCTCCCATTGATCATGGGAATGTATCTGTTGATCTATAAGAAGCAAACCAGCAGATTTTGTCAGTTCTGATGGCTGACGTGGGCAGTTGTCATGTTTGATACTTGATAGAATTTCAGCAGCTGGCCTTGAATTTCTGCAAAAGCTTTCCGTGTACCGTATTACGATGCAAAAATCCAGTAATGTATGCGCATAAATCACCACTTTACACTCGTAATAAAGAAGATATATTAATATTATTTGACCAGTGCACCTTCGTCGGAAGAGAAGAAAGTGAAATATTGTTATTTTCCTAGCATTCAAATCGAGGAAGTGTAATTACAAAACTCATCCGGATACCAAAATATCGTGTCGATCTTTATCTTCATCTCTATCCTCACAGAGAATCTTCATCAGCTTCTTTATAATTATTTTCATTAATCATCGAGTCCTTCCAGGATTCTATTTAAAATGGATGTTAATTCAATTGAGAACTTCTTTCTTTTCTAAAAGAAATAACCTTCCCTTGTCTTGTATCTTGGTCCAGTTATCCTTATCCAAGTTTCAAGGTCGCACAGGGCACATCAAAAAATTCTCAAGTAGTCTGCGTATAAGTTAGTTTAAAAAAAATATATCAAACATATGCGGGTGACTCAGAGGTATTTTGGATTGGGATTGTTGGTGGAGTGACTGTTCCTGTTTCTCCTTAAACTGAATTCGTGGCTGCTCATTGGCCCCCGCAGGGGTACCAACCTCGTCCCATTATCCCATGCTAATTCCTGACTATGGCTGTCATTGCCTCAGGGCGAGGACTGACAAGTAACACCTCTCGGCTCGTGTTCCCTTGGCGTAGGAGTGTCTCCTCGCTCCTCTTCTCCCCCCCCCAAACACATAACCCCACAGAATAAGCATTGCTTTGTCCCCCTCGCGGTTCACCTTATCACTCTTCTTTCTTCTGCAGCGCCCTGTAGACCGAAAATCAACTCGTCATGCTCGCTTCATTTTCTCCCGACGGTAAAACAGCCATTTGTTAGGTCGTGTCAAACCGAACGTCGCGGGGTGTCCAGCTCGAATGGCATCGATTGGCGATTCATCCGATCGACGCTCATAATAAATATTCGACTGGGCCCAGTTTCGACCTGTCGATTTTTCTTCTCTCTTTTTTTCTCCCTTTTCTTTTCCAATTTCGTTTGAGTCATTTGAAAATCTAACTGGTTTTGACCGATAGTTTTAGAAACACAAGCTTAAAATTTTATCCTCGGGTAACTTATATTCCTACTAAAATAATATTATTTATATATAATAATGTTATATTTCCTTTATAGCAAAGGGAAATTCCGATACTCTCGCATCTGCTGAACGGATTTAAGTAGAAAAAGTATTTCAAGGTGGTCCAGAAAGAAGTTTTCAAAATTGTATAGATAAATAATATTTTCCTTGAAATTTTTTGTTAAAAAGACATACTGTTATAACTCAGCTAGATTTAAGTAAAAAAAGAATTTCAGGGTGGTTCATAAATAATTTCTGGCATATTCGGAAACCGCAACTACGAAGAAATCAATTATGAATTTTAATAGAATCAAAAACCCGTGGGAAAGACTGAAATTTGACTAAACAAGTAGAGTCTTCAAATATGAAACTCAAAATATTGATTCATGAAGTTTACATAAGAAAACATCTTTATCAATCAAAGGCTACCTATTTCATGAATATAGATACCGCGATAAAACCAGCACTGCCTCTTACATAATACTTACGAGCACATTATACAGAAAGATGTTTATCACTTACCTCTCGATCAAATCTGTAATAGTCATTATTAACCCGAATTTAATTAATTCAATCAATTATATCAATCATGCTTCAGCCACCAGTGAGCATAATTTATAACAACTTTGATGAATAAATTATCGAAAAGATCATAAAATCACAAAGAAAAATAAAAAAGACTCATGAAATTTACCTGAGCTGAGATGAATTCTAAGGGAGATTGCGTTAACTTATAATTATAGCCACAGGTAAGAATAATGAATGAATGAAACCACACTAGACCGCAACGGGAGAACGAGTCTCATAAAACCATGTGAAAACTTTGAGAACCGAGGTTGGCAGTCACAGAATTCCAATCATAAAATTGACTCAGGAATGTGAAGAAGTTATGAATAAAGATTAATGACGCTTTTCAAGAAATGATGGAAGTTTATTGAAATATAGACAGACACCTTCCTGCGAGCCTTCCGGCTACTTAGTTTTGCACTATAAAGAGAATCAAGGAACTCATAGAAATGTTATTGCCTCACAATTTAATACTGATTCTTCGAAAAGTCAAAGTTCTTAAAAATTACATTTTTATGCCACTTAAATTTGATATCAAAGAACTATCAAGCTCGGCATAAAGACAAGATTCACGTCGGACATAAAATCAAGAAAGCATAAAAGATTTAATCTTGAATACAATCTCGGATCTCATAGAAATAAAGGAGCGAGTTGTGCGAGATATAAAATAAGAGTCAACCTTCTATAATTGTCTCTTTTATTATGACAGGATGAGATTTCGCATTGAGTGGTCTATGAGGAACTTCGAAGGAGCCGAACCAAAGAGAGAAAGTCCAGGGTTGTGAATCGTGGAATGACATTTGTCGACGCATCGTTTCGCGTGAGAAAGGAACGAGCTTCAAAGAGACCCTCGGACTTTCGTGGCAATCATATTTGTTACGCAGAATTTCACGAGGTGCCCTGAACAGATCGGTGTCGCGCCGCTTCGTGGTCTGTTGGCCTCGTGGACGCTCGTTATACCACGGCGCTGCCTCGTAAATAACTGTCTTATATTCCCGTCCCTCTATCCTTCTATCTCGCTTCCTCAACTTTTCTTTTTTTATCTTTTTTCTTACTCTCGATTTTAATTTTCACATTTCCTTCATGAAAACAATAAACCCTTTGCGTGAAATTGTATTGTGGATCTGATCGGGGCCCAATCGGGCAGAACTTAAGCCAAATCGGATCAGCGCCTCAATAAATAGCACGAATTGGCAGCCTGATCTGGCCCCGGTTATAACTCCATAAATTATTTGTTCCTAGCTATTTTATAGTTGATTTTGTGGCTTCTTGATTGGGCCCAAGTCAGAGCCATCTCATTCGTCCTATCTTGGCCATAAATAGTATGTCCGATCGGGGCCTGAATCTTCAACCATATATTTCGATAATCTACCCACCAACATAAACAATAAACTAATCCTTTTTAAATTAAAATATTGTACCCCAATAAACCACCTTCTTTCCTTCCCAAAATTAACGCGATGCTTAAATAAGCAAATTTCCTTAAACCAACAAACAATCATCGATATTTCTCATCCCAAAACTTCTCTCTGATATTTTAATATTTAATATCTTTCTTCATCAGAAGAATTCATATCTTCGCAAAATATGTAAATTCCTTTGCTACATCATTTTATCGAAAATCCACGTATGTCATTTTGGGCGTGTTCCGTCGACTTAATTATCCCCCATTATACAAAGCTCATAACCCGCCCAATCTTCAATAGAACGAAAGATACGGCTATTAATTCAATTTTCAATGAGATACATTTCAAGATATAAATAGGCCTTCTGAGTAATTTTAATATGGGATCCTTCGTCTGGTTTCAACAGGATTCGTTTATTTTACTGCTAAAATATTCCAAATTACGTCATCGAGACTAATAAACATTTCGAAGTAACGTCTTAATGTTTTCTGGGGAGATTATGACATTTAGAAGATACGATTTCCGGTAGTTGAGACAAAATAGATTATCAGTATGATTTGTGAATGCAACATTTCAATTAATATTCTGAAAAAAATCAAAATTAGTTGATTTTAAAGTATATATTTCCGTATTAACATATGACAAACATTTCGAAAAATATCAATATACCCTTTCTCTGATGATATAGCTACAAGTTTGGACCACCGCCAGGACGGAGGAAAGTTAAAGAAATTCTAGTGCAAGCTTTTGAAGGTCTTTAAACAGATGCTCTTTTGTTAGCGATCCTTTTATTTTCTAGTACGGAAAGACCGACAAGAGACCGGCATTGACGAAATTCCAATAACAGCAGGATATCCGGGATCGTGGCACTCGCGACGTTAGGGCCAATCGCATTCGATTCTCGAGTTCTGTTTGAGACTCTTGATCGAAAGTACCGATACGAGGCCCCATTAATTTCGTTATTCTCATTGCGTTAAACTCACTGCGGTGAGGTACTTGGTATGAAGACCTTTGAGCTTGAACGTTTAAAGAATTTCGGAAGAGGATCCCAGAGTTTAGGCCAGCGGAACAACGTCGTTCGATTTTATCGCGATCGAATCGACATACCTAATCGACACCTCCTACCAGCGACTCATCGATGCCTTGCGAAACTCGAGGCGAAATTAGAATGAGCAATCCGATTCCGATTAAAAATACCTCTTACAATTAGACTTCTTCATAATAATCATTATAACTTGTTTAACATTAATTATTATCCAATAAAATAATGCTACACTGTCAATTACATCATTACGATAATGGAAAATCAGTCTTCAGCCTGATTCATCCTTCAACCATTCGTATATATACTTATACAGCTAAACTGTCTTCCACATAGAATTTTGATTCCACCGCACCCTATAAATTCGCCATGTATTGTAGCAATTCCTCACCGATTTGCGATCTTTCGTGTTTTGAAGAAGAGAAATTCATTGACCTCAGTCAGGATCTATTTTGTTAACCAAAGCGATCGAAAGTGGATGACTTAGTATGCAGGGCTTCCCTCATTGTCAGTTCTCGCCGACCAAATTAAATTTATGTGGCACCGGGAGCCGAGGGTGTGCATTTGAAATTTGAATCGGAGATAGGATATGCATACGTTTACGATCCTCGTGTTCAGGACAGTGTTACTCGCGATTTTGCAGTTCCGACATGCCGGATGTCACACCAAAGAACAACACCCGAGGCGACAGCTTTGCACGTGCGACGTGGTACCTACTTTCTTATACTTATACATTTACAATATTCACTATACATTCAGTCGCCAGGGATCTTCGTACCCTCTGTCATCTTCTACGTGCAAGTCGCATGATCTACAACCTTGACGTCCAACTCGAAATGTCTGCATGCAGTATGACTCAAAATGTCGAGGCTCGTGAGTCGAGAGTCAGTAACGTCCATAATTTAGGAAAAGAACTGTGATGAATGGCCGTTTCGAAAAGGACTGATGCTTATATTTTTCAAGGAGTCACGATTGACTGTTCTGGATAGGTGGAATATTTTTTACAGC
The DNA here is from genome assembly GCA_904066015.1 of Synergus gifuensis. Classification (NCBI taxonomy): domain Eukaryota; kingdom Metazoa; phylum Arthropoda; class Insecta; order Hymenoptera; family Cynipidae; genus Synergus; species Synergus gifuensis. The sequence continues at coordinate 2,446,017 of CAJFCO010000046.1, read as the reverse complement.
CTAAATGTCTCTCCCTGGAAGTAAAGAGATAGAAATCCTATTCCTTTCTATCCACACCTATTTCTTTCAATTCCCACTTCTCTATTCCTTTCTATCCCTCGCCTATTCTTTTCTATCCCTTTCTATCTCCTCGTGATTTTCACCCTTATATAAGAAATAAGAAATGCGACCCTCGTAGATCCAAATGCTGTATTTAATATCGTCTTTCAATACCAAGCATGAATCTCCAATTGGTTTCGAAAAAAAAAATTTGCATAGAAAGAGATACCGTGAAAAACAGTTTTTTGAGGTTGAAATTCGAGGGTGATTTCAACCCCTTCAAAGTGTTTATCTGCAGATAAAAAAAATACATATTTCTTATTTTTTTGTCCTCTACAATATCACGAAGTTCCACTGAAATCGATAAGTGACATTTCGGTATGTTTCCTTGTAAAAGATAGAATCAGATAGATATTTCTAGAAACAGGGATAGAGTGAGGGATAGGAAGAGATAGACATGACCGGACATGGAGACACAATGATAAATAGAGATAGCGTTTTGGGGATGAAAATCGAAGTTCTATCTCTTTCAATCTCTACTTCCAGCTATACACTCTCACAACCAGTTCCGAAAAGTCAGATTCGTTGGTTTGCAGTACTCAAGGTCAGTTTTGGAAGAAGGCCCTCTTGTTGTGGGACTGGAGTAAAGGGGTCTGATTTATTTGAAATTACATTACCCAACTGCTCGGCGCTGGTAACGCGCGTTACCTAATTGAGAAACGCAATGGTCGGTGAGTTATCGCCATTGGCGAGAGAGTCGCCTCGACGACTTGGAGAACGCGCCTTGGAGAACCGCGAATAGTTTTACGGCTCCAGAGAGGGACATCCTCGCCCATGCGTCCTGCAGCCTACGTCTTGCGACAACGCGGCTTAGCCCGACCACACGCGTCGACAAGTAGATAAACTGATTGAAATACGACCTGCATTATCTATCTCCCCTACCAGCATCCTTCTCTGCTCTTCCCTCACCTCCCTCTTGGCTCTTTTGCCTCAGAAAGGTGTGTGCATTCAACGAAACGGCCCCCTGTCCTGGTCAAGTGGTCACTCTCAACTGTTGGCTTTTGACTCTTGGATCTTGGAGACTTTCTTGGCCTTTCCAAGTGCATTATACAGCATGTTCACATTGCCACGTGTGGTCACCCCTCAGATGCTGAGATGCTGAGATGCCGAGATGCTTGACATAGTGACCAGTCCCTGCTGCCGCGCACCGAACTACCGGATGCAACGACTGGCTTGTGACACTGCTATTTAACGACTTCCAGTCTTATAACTCTCCATGACCCAAGAAGCGTCTTCTGATGTTAAGTACCCTGACTCTCTCTTTTAAGATTCAATATTTTATGGATTGACTTTTTGCAGCTTCCAAGTTCTTGGGTGAGGTCTGAAGTTTAGAAACTTTATAGATCCGTAAAATTGAAATTGCATGTGTGTTCTTGACACCTGGACTATCAGGATTGTTTGCTGGATAATCAGTTTCAATCGCTTGAATCTAAAAACCATTCTGTACTGCATGCGCTCTATTGGCCTCTCTCTGATCATATGGTTAAAAAAGCAGGAGTCTCAAACACCCTTTACGGTGGAAAAGTATACTATACAGTGTACATACTTAAATACTCCATACATTTAAAGACCAAAGAGAGTGGTCGTCTTCTCACGTGGTCGTAAGACGCTGGACCCAAGTCATATATCCTTTCCCTGGATAAAAGTCCTTGATTGATGGAAAATAATGTCTTCGGTTATTTACGGCGCGTAATAAAGCGGTGTATTTATATTATGTCCATCTTGGAATAATAATGTGCAGAAGACGCCGCCGCGTAGTAACCCATATGTGGGATGTTTTAACTTTGAAATTCCGCATCCTGAACCATAAAGTACTGCAAGTAATTGGGTGTTAGATGCGACGAGTCATAAGTCCTGGCAAAGGAGATATTCTATCAAAGGAGGTATTCTATTTGCTCTGGAGGAAGGTTCGAGAGCTGGAAATTTAATAATGTATTTGAGGTTTCTTTCATTTACCGTACATATATTATATAAGAAGTCAAGAAGAAACTATAAGATCGACTATTGAGCTGGTGGTCGGTCACTAACTCCGTTATCCTGTAAAATATTCCAATTTCTCTAAAGTCTAGACATATCCTTAGGCTCGACAATGATTTTTCAGCTTAAGTGTAACATATGTTGAGATGTAAGTGAAGGCTGTAAGTGAGCTTTAGAATCATGTTCTTTAATACAAGCGACCGGTCTTGCATTCTGGTAAGCTGAATTTACTGAGATTTCCCAGCGATTACTTCGCTTTGATTGCTCTTGAAGTTTAAGCAGTTGCTCGATGTTTACCCGTTCCATCAGATCGCGTCAGCCGCTTATGGTTATTGAATGGCATTATACGAGCGGAGTAAAGTCGAGATTTGACGGGGTAAAATAAACCAACGCGAGTAATTTGGTAGTTGGAAAGCTTCAGGAGATTTTAATATCAAAGTATTAAAGAGAAATCTAGAGTCCGATTAATCGGTGACACGGAACTTCAGTAAATGAAAAGAGTCTAGAAAGATTGCTAAACTCGCCGAGAAATGAAATTTAAATCTACTCTGTCAAAAATTCCTTCGGAAATTGTCCCTAAAATTGTTGGGACGATAATTTCCGCAAACTTTTCAGAGTTTACCCAAACGTTTCGTAAAGAAAATTCGCAAAATTCTCTTGGCTAGATGAAAGGATTTGGTTGAAGTTTTAGACGTCTATAATTCTGAAGATATTTTTTTGGATCTATTGGAATAAAAATATCAATTGATGGAATAAAAATATCAATTAATGGAAATTTCCCAAATTTTTTTACAGTACATTATATATTATCCGTAATATCGGATTTTAATTTGCACTGCAGTATAAATTCCATATCCCTGGCACTTGACTCGTAATAATACCGTCCTCAAATCACGAATGTTTCAGGCGGTATTGGATGACTGGCCTCGACGGTAGTGGTACCATTGGGATATATGGTGGTACCAGAAGCGTAATGGCGATGCTTGGTATCAGCGGCGGCAGTATAACACCAGTATAACACCAGAGTATAACACCGAATGGCAACTCCAGGCATTTGATGCAGATGGTGGTTGGCCAATGGTCATAAAACGCAAAGGAAACCCGCCTGATTGCCACAAGTATACCGTGGTTTGCGCGCTCTCGCAAACTCGAGAATCGTTCGAAAATTGAATCCCGTAGGAGCCGCGGACGAGGTACCGTCTTTAAAAACACATAAATTAGAGGCAAACGGCCGCGCGCGAGCGTCATGGCCGGTAAATTATGGATTGCTGACGCCGCATGCTGAGGAGAACTCCTAATGTCCCGCAGTCGAGACACGACTCCACTCGTTGATGCCAGAATGCAATTGCGATATTGTCCTACTGTTGAATTTACTCAGAAAATCATAATCATCAACAAGGATACATTTTTTAGACGTCCATCGCTCATTTCGATACATAAAAATTTGATTGAGATGATGAGACGATCTTCTCCATACATGGATCTTCTGACTTGGTTTTCGCTGTCGATATTTTATTAATGATACACGAAATATATATATATATATATATTATCTATAGAGGGACAAACATTGGAAGTCCAACTGTGTATTTCAAAAATTTGAAATGAATCATTTTTTTTTACTGACCCAAATATTAGGAAACATGTTACAACAAGTTTGGTCCAGGTTATTAATTTACATATGCATGTTGTACGTATGGATCACAATTCGACACGAAATGTATCGTTTCTATTGAAATATGCCGAATTAATTCTGGGTCAGGCGATGTTTTGACGATTGCCGACAGAGTGCTCCAGGTGTTCTTTGAGTATGGTGAAAGCGGCATCCCTTGCTATGATAATGTCATCTTGTAATTTATTTAAATTTAAAACATAAAACAGTCATCTGGGCGTACACTTCTGTCTCCCAGGAATTATATTTTGACTACATGGTCTTTTAGAATTTATTGGGAGCACATTCTCTTTTAAACATAAATAATTCACAGCCACATTCATATTTTGCTTTCTTCCCACGAATTTATAAAATATGCTTTATTTTATTAACATCCATTAATCAATTTGGAATCCTTGAAAATTATTATCAATCATACTTCAAAACCAAAATTGAATAGGCAAAATTCATCAGAGAAAAAGGAACATTTATCTAGGGAATGAATCAGCAGGAATTGTACATTTCACTCAAAATCGATTGTTTATGGTCAAAACAAATTAACCGAGTATTTGAATGTAGAACGTCTTACTTGTGAAACCGTTGCTCAACTGAAAGAGAATAATAATGTGTTAAGCTTCTTTCCATCATATAATTATGCTATTCTCAGTCAGCTTCATTGTTTCTCATAAAACAATAAATCAGCGAAATTACCGCCTTCTCGAAAATATAAACAGCCCAATGACCTAAGTCAGGTTCTCCAACGAGGATCCTCGGAACGGTAGTGAAAACAACCATTAGGGACCACCGCAGGTACCAGACATGATACTCATTTCTTTGGTGGTTCGTCAGTCGATTAACGTTTGAAATTGGTATAATAAAGATGCGCGATAATAAAAGAGATCCTTGCGTAAAACATTTATTCGTCCAAGGAATCCATTAAATTGCGTTCTTCAAGAGGAGAACCGCGTTAAATTTCCCTCCGGGCGGGTTACGTCCAATTTGGTACCAAATATCCACCCTTCTAAAATTTTAATTCCTGCCTTCAAAAAACACAATAAAATTCCCATAACCGCACATATCAACAAATCTTAACAACAATACTGAACATTATTACCTTGGCATAATAATTCCACCCTGTTTCCTATTTGAGGAAGGGAACCAATTTTCAAAAATCAGCTAATTATATAATTATACAGAACACGTGCAGAAATAATTGTCTCAATTCAATCTCGATCCGCTGATCCTAGATTCGATTAAAAGTTCATTTTTTGTTTAGGAGAAGGGTCGATGATATTTTTTAGAAACAGGCAGACTGCCCTAATTAAGGGGACCATTGGCAGAGAAATTTCCTCCGTGTTTCGCAGCTGAAGAGAGACCTAAGCGGTATTTAATAACGTAACAATTATATAGTAGGCATTGGCCTGTCAGGACAGGTCGGGGCCCGATTTTGGCCACATGGATCTAATCGGGAAAACTCCCACAAAAAGTGGGCTGCGGACTCCAATTTCGGGAATCGCAGGGCACCTTGACGCGTATAATTGGTGCCGAGTCCCCAACGTCGAATCGGACCCACCTCTTCCCGGTCATCTCATCGTAAACGGTCTAAAGAACAGGAGGACCAGGAGGTGGAGGTGAACGATGCCCACTTCCCTGTGTCTAAATTTGGTCCTACTTCCAGTAAAGCGTTTACAGCGCAACATAATATAACGCCTAACAACCGAGGCTGGACCATCGAGCAGCCAATTAAAAATGGGAACGTCCAATAATTACCCAGTGGGGTTATGACTCCCACATAGTTTTTCAACACTTTTTGGGAGTCGTATTCTTTATGTTTTTGCACAAAAAGCTTTGAAGAAAAAGCTCGTGTTCCCATGAATCGATGGATTCTAAGGTTCAGAGGAATTTCGAATTTTAGTCAGCAACACAGCTTATCAGCTATTCATATATTCTTAAGAGGTAACTGCAGCATCTAATAAGCAGACATCAATCAGCTCATAAAACATTTGTATAAATAATTTGAAACAATGATACTTGAGATTTACACGTATCGAGAATAGATGCTTACAATTCTGTCGTACAATTTAAAAAGACAGGTATGTCTGTTCAGCTTCGAACATATTAGAAGATCAACGAAAACTTTTTATTTAATAAAATCTATTTGTTTTCCAGAATTCAGGATAGATGTAGTTTTCATTTGCTAATCGATTGGAAGTACGGAACAATCCCAAGGAACTCTCATAATAAGAATCAGTGGAATTTCGCTGTGGAAACTTTTGTGCTATACGGAATCATGTTTTTGAGCCAATAAAGGAGGATATTTATTTCTTTAATATCACATGGTTTTAAAAGATTGTTAAATGTTATTCCTAGTTGTGTCTTCAAATTCTAATTATTTACGACGTTTCCTCTCGCAGAAGTGAAGAGTGGACCTTCTTGTCGTAAGAGCAAAGAGATTGACGACTGAGCGATTCGAAAACCGTTCTACCAGCCGCAGTCATGAACTCTCTGCAGGGTGAGTTCAGCGTCAGCTTGTGGGAGAGGTCAGAGAGCTGTCGCTCAAGGAATCAATGTCTAGCTACCCTTCTATTAGGCATCTCCTCTCTTTTTTTAATTGCTAAATTGATGGCAATTTCGAGGCAATGGGATTCGACGTTATTCGCCGTGAATCGATTTCACCGCGAAACCAAGAAGAGAGATAGAAAAAAAGGGAGAGAAAACGCAAGTTGAAGAGAGAGAGGGAGAAAGAGAAAACAGTGGAAGAGAGAAGCCCTGATACAAGTGGGTAAGAGGGGAGCTACGTGGGATTTATAGACGCGTCATGACTGTCTTTCGAGACTTAGGTCTTCTCATCATGCTTGAAGGAGAGCCGACGAGAAATTCGAGAGGCATAAATCGTGGACGGAAATAATACCGCGGGCCCAATGCGATTCTTCATCCCTTTATTCCGAGAAATCACCAATTAGGCACCCGTCCAGCTTCTAGGCCGCCAGGAGATCAACTCCCGGTGGATATCCTTTAAATTGGACCTTGGCGTTCGAAAAGTGTGGAATTCCAAGTGGCCTTCTTTTTCGAGGTGCATTAAAGCCGGCACTTATCAGCGTTTCGAAGTGTTGGCTTGGGAAAAGAGAGATGAAGAGATAGTCAAATGGGAGATGATACTAGTCAGAAAGGGAGAGAAACAAAGTTAAAAATGGCAAGTGGCTGAGTTGAGACAAGGGAGAGAACGTCTCTCGTTGAAGATCCACTGAGGCATTCTGCTTCCGTGGCGATGAACCAATTCTTAAAACGACTGACCTGTTCGTAACAACCACTCTAAGTTTACGACCCGACGGGAGCACATCTCTAAAAACGGGGTACAACTAACAATTCCAGCGTCCACAGTTTAGCGAATGGAAGAGTTTGCAAGTCCGACCTAGACAAGTAATCTCGCAGACATAGTATCAGAATTAGGATCGTAAATCTTGAAAATAGTTTAAAGTGGTTTAGGGGAAGTGCAGACTTGGTTTTATGATCTGTTAGTGAAGGAGGAGTTAATTGTTCAAAGGTGTGAGGCTTCAAGCATCTTTACATATATAAATGTAAGGATGTTTGGAGAATATATGCATAGAATTGTTTTACATTGACAAATGATTTTTATTTTCCAAGTTTCGTTACTGTTTCCTGGAGTCAAAACTCCATAAATCATAAACTGGATTCTCACGCCGACTTTAATCCCTTTTTTCATCACTCAAAGAGCAAATTTCCAAATACCAATTGAGATCCAGTGCGGCATCTCAATTGAAATAAGAGACTTATAACCGAGGACGAATTGCACTCGAGAGGATCAAGAGGATTTCCCAGGGGTAAGATGGCGGAGCACCATGCTAAATCAGGCACGTGGGAGAAAGAGAGGGAGAGACGTGAGAGTGCGAGGGAGAAATGAGAGATAAAAAAGAAAGAGAGAAATAAAAATAAAAGTAAAAAGGAACAAGTCGAAGACGTGTCCGGATCACAATGCTGGGACCGGTCGACAACATCACCCCAGAGAGGCTCTCTCGAGGGACCCTTATAGTTGTTAATAATGCATTATAAATATAGACACGCACTCACGCAACACAAGAGACGCGTGCTTCACATAGCTCCGGCATTGTGGGCCCAGCACGAGACCCTCGAGGGCCTTACTTCGGCCCACAGGGATGGGACGGGACAAGATGGGACAGAGGCCCCGCTTGCATGGACAACAATCACATTCATCGAGAAACTCACAATGCTAATCATAAAGACGCCGACCATTGTAGCATCCACCATACCTCAACCATTCCCCCGAATCGGGATGGCTCACCTACCTCTCCTTACAACTTACACTCAGTCCACCAACGAGCAAGGCTTATTTCTTCATTTGACTCTCAAAAGACGTCGATCGTATCCTTTGTCAATTCTCAAACAGTTGCCTTTTAAAAAATTAAATGAAGGCTCCTATGTCCAACAATGATTCTTATTAAACAGGCGATCCAACGTGAGAAACTTTACCGTTTCTTAGAAAAGCAATATTGCTGTATTATTCTCCTGGAGTGAGGATTGCAAAACATTCAAAAATATTTTCTCTCATTTTCATTTAGTATCGTATCTTCCAGTTGCAATATTTCTCTTGAACAATTAAAACTCTTGAAATCTGGCTTGCACTAACAATTCGACTGATTCCCCTCGGAAGTATCAGATTTTAAATTCAAACCGAGGTTTTAATTTCCATTCGACAATTTGAAACAATTTGGAAATTCTCTGAGTTTCTCAGAAGACCGTCATCATCCAAAGATTCTTTTTTTTTCATTTTAACATTCTTCCTCGAAAAATGACAGTTCTAAACTCAATAGTCTCACGCTTGTTTTCTGATCAGTGTTCCAGATAACGAATGAAGGATCACGTAGTGTTTTCAGGAAAAGATTCAAGGGTGCAATAACGAGATCACCCGGTGGACTTCCGATTGGTCCAGAAGAGATTTGGTAATCCCCGGGGAATCCGAGGGTCGAGGTGCCTTCATAACCACTTTAGGGCCACTTGACTCCAGCTCCTGAAATTCGACACGGACCAAGCCGGTGTCTTTTGTTTAATCATGAACTCTATGTGTTCCAACTCTTGTGGTGAAACTGGCGACTAAAACTGAAAGAACCTAGAATGAAAATAGAAATCGAGGAAGGACAAATAAAACTAGCGGGAAAAATAAAAGACGGAGTAAAAAGAGAAAGACGAGGCAAAAAGATGAAAATGAGAGGAAGAAGAGGACCCCCTGGGGTTGGCAAGACGGTAGTCGCCCAAAGTGTCCCCGCCCTGAGACCACCGTGACATTTCTACAGAAGATTTATCCTTTTTGAGTCTACAGGAAGAAAAAAGCGCCTGTGTATCTTTTATAGAAAATAGAAGAGGCTGGCTCGTTGTTACGAATGTGCTGGGCATGTATCTATGTCTATGATTCTATACACCTTCGACTGATGCTGTGCTCATAGTCCGAGGCATTGTCATCTCGAGAGTTTGTGGATGACTGAAAGAGCGCAGAGCATTGTTGAAATGAATCGGAGGATCGGCTACCTTAAAGTCCTAGAATCACCGTATCGAGCCCGTGTCGGGCGTGAAAAAGAGATTTGTACCTGAGAAATGATCATCCGGGGAGCGAATCTTTTGTCGCGGATAGCTATCGTCGCTTTATATTGTGGTTAAAGGACAATTTGCGGGTGTCTGGTATCGATTTAAAAGAGCGGCGCCTTTCAGAGAGACTTCTGTATTCTTCTGACCTTTATTCAATGGTGACCAGTGAAACCGACCCTGACACTGACACCTTGAGTTTTCCAAGTGGAAAAATGATGTCTGACAATGTAAGCCGAATTGCATTTGCAGAATGGAGCCTCATCCAGTTGGTAGCAATCCAGAAAATAGGGGGAGAAAGTGAGCATTGAGAGCATTGAGTTCATTCATTCATAACTTGAGTCAAACAAGTTTTAATAGAAAACTAATATGAAAAGAGTCGTCAATTGACCAAATCATCAAATTGAAGATAAAATTGTCTCCAATAATTGTCTCTTTTAATAAACCCCTCCCCCAATCGAACTTTCCACTGATCCGACTCTCTCCACTTTCGAGTTGAACGAGTTTAGGCCGAATTTCAAAGGAGAGATTGTCACCAATGAAGGACCAGGCACACATCTCCTGGACCCGGGTGGTCCCCCGTCAATCTGGTGCTCATGCCGCTTTCGGCGCAAATATTCTGAAAGGTTGCGCTGGTCCCCTCTGTTTACTTTTTTTTCGGCACTCGCGGCACGTAACGACCTTCCTCATCCTCTGCAAAGACTGTAGGAAGGAAAGTGGAAGAAGGCCCACAATATATTCTATATGACTACACTGTAGATGTAACTTGACTTTGGATGAAAGTCTATTCTTATCTGAACCTTATCTTTGGGCACCTTATTTTTGAAATCCTTTTTTTGAACTTATCTTTGAATGTATTTTGGATCCAATTGTATGGAGCTTCAATCCCAGGGCTTTCCAGCTTTCCTGGGGGCGGCAACTTAAATGAACATTTTTATTTTACTTCAGACGCCCTAGTAGCTCAGGATCACGAGGACCTCTCTCGGGAGGGATGCAGAGTACGTGAGGTCGCTCGTGGAAGGAAGGACAAGACCTCGTATGGCGGAAGATTAGGATCTGAGACGTCGGCCACCCACTCCGAAGCCTCCTTGGTTCTCCTGGACCGCCTGCCAGCTACGTGGCGACAATTAACCGTAAAACGTCTCCTCTGCATTATTTATTTCGCTTTTCACGATCCACAGGCACGTTCCTCGTGCCTTCGCTCCATTTCCATTCACGATTGGCCCTACAGTAATAGTGGAAGCTTCTAAAGACCACTCGAGGGTTGACCTAGGGATAGAGCGGAGGATAGACTTAAAAATATTTTACCTTAGACTTTGGAGTCTTTAGTGTCTTTAGAGAATGCTCTCCAGATTGAAAGATGCGAGAAGAGTTCCCTTTTGTGTTTCGTAACACTGGAAACCGTACACACAATATTGACGGTCCCTACAAATTGAAACCTGTCACCTTTTGCGTATCTTCAGACGCCTCTCAATGGGGTGGCTCACACTTACCTGCTTTTAAAAGTCCGACTTATTTTAGGAAAAAGGTGTTTTAATTGTTCTGATATCGTTGCTTTGTTAACTTTTACTGAATTATTGTTTAGAAAACATGAATCCATGTTCTATTGGGTTTATTTTCTGTTTTATTTGGATTAATTTTAGTTGTATGATCGTATTTGGCAAATTTTTGTAATTGTTCCAAGAAAGAACTGGCGTCCCACATCTTTATTGATTTGATTCTTATTTATATCTAATTTGCCTTGTGCGTAACTTTAGAGACCTAATTTTGTTAATTAAAAAAGTCGCGTCACACTGTCTGGAGCTAGGGACGGTGAAGAAACTGCTGGAAGAATAATTTTTAAAAATCTTCATCTCAACTCTATCTTCTCTTTCATATCCTTTCTTTTCGCTTCTCATTTTCACTCATTAAGGCGATTAGAGATCCTCAGCAATTCGAAGCTGGAGAGAAGGAGGACAGGGGGTGAATGAGTGAGACACAGAAAGAAAGGCAAGATCAGGACACGATTTCAGTAAATGCTCGAGTAGATCCCCAGGCGATCACCAAGATTTCCGAATCGATCAATTAAGCGGCGTGTGGGAACCGTTCGTCCATCCGTCCGTCGGTCCGACGTCCGATCAGCACCAGAGGCTCAGATCTCGATCTCTCCGCAAACCTGTAATCCTCCCGAAGAACGAAGCACTCGATCCCTTCGATCCTCACTCTGTCCAGCCTTTTTTTCACGATCACGAGTTTCGGCAAGGATCGAAGAAGATTGGATTCAATGGAGGAGGAGGAGGCAGTGGAGGTGGACCGAGTTCCCACCGTCATGTCACCCTCGTCCCAAATACACTCGATTTCTTTCGTATGGCTGCACCAGAACGGAAACCGGGTGGGTTGTCATCTTGCCCTGCTCTATCTATGATAATGATAATGATAATGATAATGATAATGACAATGATAATGATAATGATAATGATAACTCCAGCAGGAAATGTCTCCAAGTTACATTGAAAATAAATTGAAATTAAGAATGTGAATGCAGAGTGACTCTAAGAAATGTTTGATTGTGTAATTCTGATTACAATCTGACACGATTTTTGGATGCTGATTGCAAAAGCGAGATGTCCATGGGAAACGCATTTGGTTCCTGAGTGGCGATGGGAAGAGTTAAATCGTGGCCGCGTGTATCGATCATGAATAATAGATAAAAATGAATGACTCGAACCGGGAGACCACTCCTATAGTTGCTTCGCTGTCCGTTATCCGGGCGAGATAATTGTAAAGCACGAACGAGGAAGTTAAATCCGAGGGATTCACGTGCGATAAGATTAAGGGCCGGGTTTGTTGAGTTTATTTATTCGCTCATTAGCATGCTGAAACTTAACGATTACAATGTGTCTTAAACTTTCAGTGGGGGAAGAAAGTCGACGGAAGAAGTGATACTCGCATCTTGTGCATTGTACAATCTACATGACTTGGTTTCCATATCTCAACTCAACTCATTAAGTGTGCCAATAATTTTAATCTTTATCTCTTCCCATATGACTTCAGTGACTTCACCTAACTTCTCTGACCTCTGACTTCGTTATTCTGAAGAAACTTTACTGACTGCACGACTTGACTTCATCAGGATCTCTTCAGGAAGTTCTTGAGGGAAAAAGTCTTGAAGGAAGAATTCTTGAGGGAAGAAATCTTGAATTTTACAAATGTCTTTCCCTTTCTTTTAGAAGCTAATACCAAAACTGTAGCGTAGACAAATTCTCCAAAGAATGCAGAGCGTTCCCAGGATATTGTGCACGCTGCAATGACTATAAGAGGCAAATCGTGAGGACCCGTTGAGCTTGATCGCCAGGAAGGGGGGAGACGGGACCAGTTCGTCAAATTTTGGGCCCGATCAACCGGATAATAATAAAACGTTAATGACGCCGCGGTGGTCGCCGCGTGTCTTGGGCCTAGGTCCCATTCCCGATCCTCTCTTCTTTCGTAAGATGGTCCCTCTTTTTCTTCCTCTCTCTCTCTTTCTTATTCTTGAATCTCCAGCTTTCTCTCTTTTTCCTCTCTGTCGCTGAAGACACGAATAATACGCGAACGAGCGCAGCATCTGGATGGCTATAAGACCCATAAGGCCGTCCTCACTCCTTACTCCTCACGCCTGGCTGCCGCGAGATATCGGGCCCGGGGAAGTTTCGGGCCCACACCTCCCTCCCTTTTTCTTCTTCTCTTCTTTTCTCCTTCATCGCCGTCTTTGTGTGGTCCATTCCCGCGTGAATCTAGTATCTTGTCACGGATACCCGGTACGGCTCGTATTCTCTGCTCCTATAACCCCGGTGTATCGGACGCGACATAGGTTAGCTCGGAAATCGAGTGGGCAGGTAATCGAGTAGTCCCGCGACGAGGGTCCTCAGAATTTAAGATCGTCCCATTCTCCGATCTCACTTCCAACCTTGTTCTCGGTTTCTGCACTGAAGAGCAGTATCACCATCGCTATAAGAAGATCAGGGCTTAAGTCATGCTTCTTCGCTCTGACTGAATATACCAAGTTGTGTTTAATGCTGGCGTGATTGATTGGGTCAAGCGGATTGATTTGTGCTTGATGAAAAGCAGTAAGATCTTTTCCAACAGATAATAGTTCTAGAATCCCTTCTACTTTTGTTCTTTGTTTCTAAACTTGTTCATTTCCTTCCAAACTTGTTCATTTCCTTCTAAACCTGTCCATTTCCTCAAGATTCCAAAAAAGCAAAAATACCAGTCTGTTTAATAAAATACAGCACATCGTTACACCGATTCCTCGTCATTTCCCAAGATAAGTAACTGTCCTTGTGGAGGTGGTTTGCAAAATCAGGTAGGTGGACCGACGGGATGGAAGTCGTTCGCGCCGGCGATAAATAACAGAAGAACGAGTATGAGGATGCGGGTGATAACAGTCAGAAGTCAACAGAGAATAGTCGACTGAATATTCAGGATTTCGACGAGCTCATACACTGCAGTTTGGGAGGTATAATAAATGGGTTGAGTGGAGTGGGTGACAAGAGTTTCAAAGATGAGGTGGAATAAAGAGACGAAAAAAAGGCGAAGAGACGATAAAGCGAAAGGAAAAAGAGGAGAGCATGAAAAAGCAAGTAAAATAAAAAAAGTCAGGGTTGTAAGTAATGGGAAGTAAGAAGCAAATCTTAAATGAGAAAGAAGAGGAAGAATAGAAACATTTTCAGCAATATATTATCAATAATTTAGCAAAAAATTATCGAGACATTCATTCACTTGGAGGATACTCATGTTTTATACGAGGCTTTATATGAATTCTTTATATGAATTCTTATAATCTATTATCTTTTAACTCGAATGAATGTTGATTGTTTCCACGGGATTGCTAACTTTCGATATCTCATTCGATAAGCTGGCTGGGCGTCGACGTTGATCCATGTTCTACACCTCGACGATCAGCGCAAAATATTTCGCAAGGAAATTTCTGCAACTAACGTACATATGAACATATGAACAATTGAGCCTGCAGCATACGAAATATCGCAAAAGGTGTTGATTCATCACGAGTGGCATGTGATTCTTGTCTCAATTGACTTGTCTGCTTTCCCGATACCGACACCCACCTGGATGCATTAGTAGTGACAAAAGGCAGCGTTACGGTTAAAGCAGCGAGACATCACGCATGTATTCGCTTCAGGGGTACCCACTGTGTTAGCTGTTAGCTCTTAGCTATTCAAGAAAAGAAAAAGTGACGAATGAGGTGGAGACCAGGGAGTATTACGAGGGATTACACCGCTAAGCTGGGGCTAACTGGCAGCCTGACGTCATAATCTTGAGAAATATTCGAGTGTCAGACTCACCCTCCTCTCTCTCCCTCTTTATTAGTCTTTCTCCACTTTTTTAGAGCTTTTTTCTATCTTCTTTTATTCTTCTTATTACCTTTCCATTCTAGCCCTTGGCTTCTCACTCATCGAGGCGATTAGGGATCCTCTGTAGAGTTGAAGTTGTATAAGACGAGAGGACAGTAAAAAGCCAAAAAATATTTTAGTAAGAGCTTCAAGAGGTTCTTCAATTGCGACGGAGATTATTCAATTTATATTAATCATCTTTTAGCCAATTGTTTAGAAGATGGAAACAATGTTAAAAACTGAAAGAGAAATATAAACCAAATCAGCAAACATGTAAAAAGAGTAAAAAAATGAGTAAAGCTGTCTTGAGATGGCGGCGGTCTTTATAATTTTTTGGAAATTTGATCTGCCTGCGCTTGGGAATACTTGTTGAGATCACGCTACTCATAAACCTGCTGGTCCTTCTTTTCCTCTTTAAGTAGATATAATGTCTTCCAAATGCACACGCTCCTCTTTTTTGTTCCTCTTCCTTTTTCTCATTTAATTTATCTCACATTTTGTCTAGTATAAAAAAATGTGGAGTACGCTAAGCAATCTGCGCTCGCACACGATGAGGGCTTAAGCGGCCGTCAACTAGAAGATTGGAATCAGTAGCCTCGACAAGGTGAGAAGAATGAGCCGCGGGAGGTCCCGGAGTCTTCCTTCGGTCCATATGGAGTAGATGCTGGGAACTTGAGCGTGGAAAATCGACCGAATTAAATTGTTACTTGGAGATCAAACACTGATTTAATACAGCTTCTCAAGCAATCTTCACAACTGGGTTTAGACATCATCTAATAATATGATAACAGAACAGGATAAAAAATCTGAATTGTCCTCGTAATTGTCAATGTTAATCACACAAAAAAATATAATAAAATAACAGAAAATCGAGTAGAATTTGTTTTTTTTTTGAGGCAATTTTTATTTCATCTTTATTTCATCTTGATGCCACTACCGTTATTAAGCTAGTGATTACCACTATTTGTGAATTAAAATACACCTCCACAAAAGGTCTGGCCGCACCCTCTCTTTGAGATGATCTTCTAGGCCAAGCGATTAATAATAATGCCCTGGGGGCCACGTGGGCTCGTCGTTCACGGGAAATCGGCGAGCAGCCGCTTTCGAAATAATTTTCGGTTACATCGCCACCTTTCCCCCAGCAGCCGTGAAATCGTTATTGAAACCGCTTATTCAAGGATCAGTTCGAATCTGCAGATCGCTCAAGTGTCAGCATCGCTGAGAATAAATCAGGACCTGAGTTACGAGCTAACTGACGCATTACGTCAATATCTTCCCCGAAACCTTGTTGCGGACAAATTGAAATTCTGATGACTCGAATCAGCCGCTTGATTGGTGTATAAGCAGACCCATCGCTCACGTGCAATCACGCATCCAAGATAATTGCTCGCATAATTAATCATTCGGCAATTATTGATGTAATGAATTAGTCATTTAATTAAGGGGCCTACAGTACCTCCTCTCGAGCTTCCGTCAGTGCCTAATCATCTAATATCTCGAGGCGAAGCGACGAAATTACTCCTCGATGGGATATTATCTCAAATGTGGCCTTTAAGGACCCGACAAATATGTCTGGGTTTATAAAATTGAGGAAGGCTGGAAAATCTTAAAAATAGAAATATTTTGTGGGAGATACTAGTAGTACTTTATGATAATAGAATCAGAGTGATAATATAGTAGTGTAGTAGTAGGAAAAAAAATATAGTAGTATAGTAGTAGTAAAAGAAGCCCAAGAAGAGGATTTTTGCGTGGGTGTCGTTCGGTGGGCGTCGCGTCTGCCTCGTCGAGTGCAGCTGACCTCTGACCTCCTTCTCTTTCTCCTCTTCCTCCTCTTCGTCCCCTTCATCCTTTCAACTCCTTCTCCTCCTCTCGGCAGTTCTCTGCCTCTGCTCCTTCCCTTGATCACGCATGCAGATTTAAAAGTGCAAACATACATAGACACAGAAACCAATCCTTGATGTTTTGTTGGTGAGGATGAAGGGGGTACCTCGTGTGCAATTATCCTACGCGTGCGTGGGCGACCCCTTTCCACCGTCACCACCTTAACCTCCTTCTTCGTCATCCAACTTCCAGGATGAACCGCTTCTCTCTTTTCTCTCTTCGGCTCCTCTCGATCCACGATACGTCAGTAAGGTCTTCCTGTCCCGTCCCGTCCAGCCGAAAGCGTTGCATAATGCAAATTTTATTTCCTGAAACCTCCAACCTTCGACCTGCTCAGCCTCAAGACACAACACACATGCACAAAGTTAGATGCAGATGCTTGACGAGAGAAAACGTGGCGTCATTGTTACAAACTGTGGTTTTCCGCATGAATGAAATTCGTGGGGGACTCCTAATGTATCGTTTCTGGACCCCTACGCGTTTCCGGCCAAGACAACGGGATGGAGCTTAGCATCAGAAGTCATAAGTCAAAGCCCTTTGACTGCTGGAGCGTCCATCTCGTTTTGCAGAGTCGTGGGATAATCGTATTAGAGAGTTTTATTATTAGACGAGTTATGCCCGGCTCATCGATGATTTCCAGGTTGGCTGAAGCTTTCTAGGAAGCAGAGTGCACGACGCACGTGGGTTGTATTGTGATAGAGAATGTAAGAATAGAGAATTTTTAATAATTAGTTTTATGCGGGAGAAGATATAGATATTTACATAAAAAGAGTTGTTCTATTGTAGACCGGTCTAAGAAATAATGGATCCTAACTTTAAACTTGGGAGTATGAATTGTCGTGGAGGGATTGTCGATACAAGTTCGTAGATAAAGACAAGGGTTCGATGGAAACGAATCCATTAGCTGAGAACGCGGATTGAGCAATAAACCAACCGGGAGGTAAGTTTCCTTTCCTTTGGGTTTCGAAGTGATCCTCCAGTCTCGGGATCTCTTATTCCTGTCGGGCCCGCATTCCCCTACAAGATGTCGCGCCGATAAAATCCTCCCGCCAGGCTCCCCCCAAGCAATTCATTTAAACATTCCCCGAGGTGGTCGCACGACAAATTACTCCCCAAACCCGCGCACAACGACCAAAATCCTCCTGAACTCCAGACTTGAGGTCTATCTCCATTCAGAGATCTACCCCTACTTTTTTATCGTCTCTCCTTTATTTTCTTGCTTCCATTTTTTTCTTTCCTTCCGTCTGTTTTCATGAATTAGAGGAGAGTCGGGTAGTACCGGCCACTTAAGCTTTTCTATCAATAATTCGGCTGATAGTGAGCAAAATATTAATATATTTGAACAATTATGAAAGATAAAAATGATAAAGAAAATTTTTCTCAGGAGGAAAAGAATTGAATGATGAGATGCGATCTCCTAAGACTCTTTTTAGCTAAAAGACACCTATTCAAAACACCTAAAAATCTTTTGAAATGCAAAGGTAAGAGACAATAGCGCGAGTGATTTTCCCAAAACGGCTTTCCTTGGAAGCAAGAACTTTTATTTGAAAAAGAAATGAAGAGTCATTCCCGTTTACGTCTCTAAAAAGAACCTTATCGAGGCAGCAGATCTCTCGGATATTTCACATCTCTCTCCGATTACTGACTGAGATCTTTCTCCGTGAATGGCTACTTGGTCCACCTGAAGGAATTTGTACTTCTCGGGTTAGAAACGGCCCAGAGAGACGGACAGCTTCCGGAAGCATGGAGATATATCGTACGAGATTGCGAGAATGTCTCCTCTGAAGTTGACACCATTTCGTAAATAACTTGGGAAGATAGTGTTCGAACCTTTGAGAGGGATGCTAATATATCTCATCTTAGTTAATTGACCTGGAGATCCGAATGGCTATGCTGTGTATCTCGTCTCTTTTGACACCTTTGGACCTAAGCTACAGGAGTTTCTCCTCGATAAATCCTCGTCGGTAAAAGGACGATTTGAAAAATGGATCTCCAATAGACATAACAGTAATCGCTCTCTTGATTAGATTGCAGTGGACTTTTGACACTGTTCAGATTTTTAAATTAAGATGTAAGACAAATATCGGACACCAAGGAAGAATTTTTATCGCTATTTATTTTTATCGCTATTTCTAGATTATGAATTAATATGAGGAAGTTGAGGAACCGCAAAAATAATATTATTTTCCAAAAATAAAGCCATATTGAATTCTGGTCCTTCATTTCTGAACCTCTCCTTTTTTTTCACTCTCATATTCCACTCGATTCTTCCTCTTTGCCACTCTTGTCAGCGTGAATGTATTCACGCTGCGTAGATAATAACGGGGTACTTTTAGACCCCAAGTTCGCGAGTCGCGACACAGCGACAAACTCGTGCCACAGGAGGCGGCTCCACGACTCTTCTTCGTGCTCTTCAAGGTGGGACAACCCCTTATGTCCCCCCATAATTAATATCGTCGCGAACATGTATAAGAACATCTGTATTTACTTCCACACGTCTGCCTCCTCGCAAAAGTACAGTCGACCGTGTTGGATATTTTCCTACGGAATTTCTTTTCGCATTAATGCACGACGGGACATTTACATGATGGGGTTCCGACATTTGAGTCCTGCTGCAGCTTTAAAAAGAAGTTATAACTGTTTCTTAAGATGATTTATACAGAATATATTGGAAAAAACTTGAAATCAAAAAATAAAATAATATATATATATAGAAAAAACTTGAGATTAGATATTTACTCTTAATAAATTTTTGTTTTATTCCATAAAAGTTTTGTAATCCAACATTTTTGTGCATCCTATATATTACACAAGATTAAAATCAAGCTATAGTTCATAATTTCGGTACGATTTTATTGCCGAATATATAATAACGTTATCAGTTAAGACGGAAAAAAACGAAAAGATAAAATGTGCGAAGTAATAAATCGCTTGTGTGTATTTTGAATGAAGTTTACCCAAGATTGAGAGATGTAATTTGCTAGATCACGTTAATCGAGGAAAATTAAATAACTCTAAACAAACTTAAATCATTGTTCTTTCTTATAAATATTTTTTTAAATAACTAATGAAGATCTATTCAAAAAGAACCTGTATAAAAATCTGAGTACCTTTAAACCGGGAGTAAATTCAGAATAAAAATATTTTCTAAAAACATTATGTATGAGATTACAGAGGTAAATGAAATTTGGAGATAAAGGAAGCCCACCTCAGTTCTGAAACAGAAAAAAAAACAATCGGATTAGCAACCCAGGAAGCACTTTATTTTCCAATATTATCCATTCATAGTTCTCCGAAGTGTATTTAATTTTGCATGGAATGGTTTCAGTGAAGAAACAGGTACTCGGAGTAGCAAATAAGGCTCGTGTGTTTATATTTATACTGGAGAAAGGTGTCGCTTTATCTGTTGCGGCATGGCATTTGTGAGAATTTTGTTTAAATGTCGCAGATCATCGACGTGATAACGAGCCGCCCGCGTCGCATCCCTTATACCGGCAGTAAACTTTATCTTATTGCGACCCACCGCACCACTGTGATTTCTTTACCTGAAGCGGTTACCTGCCCTCGCACGTGTATATACAGCTAACACCTAACCGACACTCGCCATCCTCTCTTCCATTTTCTTCTTCTTCTTCTTTTGCACTTACTTTCTCTTACTGTTTGCTTCCCTCTGTTTCAGAGAATGCTTGGTAAGCCTAAACAAACGAGCAATAATTTATCTAATTGTATTGACGGCCCAACAAATTTTTTCTTAAAGAGAACCCCGAAATGTTGTGACAACGTTTAGGGTATTACATAGATACTGTCTGCAAAATTTGGTGCAAAAATTATTTTATTGTTTTATTTTATTATTTTATTATTTTATTTTATTATTTTATTATTCCTGCAAGTCCGGTGCAGACTCGAAATGAAGGGATGAACCGTAGAATGGATGTAGGGGATAGAGAGGGTTGAAGTAAATATTATCTTTTTGTAAACCAGCTAAATTCTTCAAAATGAATAGCACAACGAAGAACTTCAATTTGCATTATTATGTACAGTAAAAGTCGCTTTAATAAATGCAAAAATAAATTTCTGGTAGAAGAAATTTCATTATGAAATAACGGTCTTCATCAGGGAATATTCTACTGACGTTTATAAGCCTTATAAAAAGTTGATGTTAAACCAGGATATATTAATTTTCTCCATGCTAATATTAGAAATCTCTTGCGTCAGCAGGAGAAAAAATAAATTTAATCATGTTAGCGTTTATTTAATTGAAAATCCTTCTGTGTATAAAACTCGGAATATTTTACTAGGCACTTTATGTCACGATTAAAACTACTGTCCAAGCTAATCTCGATAATATAATTTTATTTAAGATAATAGTATTCCCATCCGAAGTGGAAAGTTGAGGGAAGAAAATACTTTTTCAACTCTTTCTTTATGTAGAAAGAGTCTTTCTTTATGTTCTCCGTCATTTCGACGATCATTTCTCTACCCCTTGAAATTTCTTTACAAGATCAGGGTCCTTTGAAGTACCCGTAGCAGCGGTTGGATGACAGGGGAGAAATCGAAATATGCGATGACTACGCAGATGAAATATCCTTGTCCCTAATGGCGCATCGTATGCGATGGTATATGTATACGTTATGTTATACTGTTATACTGTTACAGGACTTTGCGTCGCGTCGTTTTTAGTAGTAGATGTAGGAGTCAGGTGAGACGTGGACGTAGGAGTTGGATTATGTGCGGTGCGGCGGCAGTGGTGACTCGTCGGTTAGTAAAGTTAGAATCTGCTATCGAAGGTAGAAATTAGAAAAGAAAAGTCCCATGGGAA
The DNA here is from genome assembly GCA_904066015.1 of Synergus gifuensis. NCBI lineage: Eukaryota > Metazoa > Arthropoda > Insecta > Hymenoptera > Cynipidae > Synergus > Synergus gifuensis. The sequence goes on along the minus strand of CAJFCO010000046.1, from coordinate 2,424,602 downwards.
TTCAACGCTTATGGGTCGCATTTCGTCGAGCAACTTAGCACGGGGGTGTGCCGCGTGCCAGACCCGAGGCTCCATAGGCTTCACAGGGGGCCTGATGGGCCTCACCATAAGGTAAGGCCTCCTGGTGCGACCCGACGACGCGCGACCGACAACCATGTCACATTATTACCATATACGTAAGTCTCGCGCCGTCACAACACGGTCATCGAACGAACCACCGGAGTTTCGAGTAAAAAACCTCTTTCACCCACGCGCACAGTGGGCCCACTGACTACTCTGGCAATTAGAGATTCTTGATGAAATCCGCCTTTTCACTGTGGAATTTCTCGCAATGATTCCATTTAATGCTTTCGTTTTAGACTTGATTAGCCGAGAAGAGACTGTAAAGACTGGAAATTTATTTGACTGTAGAAGTAGAGATTGGGGACTTTTTTTATCAAGCGAAACTTGGATCCTTGACTCCATTTGATAAATTATAATTTGTTGAAGATTTCAGTGACGAGGAAATGCGCGATCATAGAGAAATTATTTTCTAAGGATAATAATAAATAAACCTCGGCTTGCTGGGTGCAAAAGGAAATGTTTAAATGAAGTGATTGAAGAAGTGAGAAAGTAGCACCCTCAATAAAATAGGGACTAGCCCTAATGAGAGACTCGGTGTAACGTTAGGAAGGTACGAAAGAATTTATTTAACAGGTTTACGAAGTGATGACGCGGTGAGAACATGTATAATGGTGGCTCGTGGCAAGTTGGATACACAAAACGATTTCAATATAAATAGGAATTTATAGGCTCCTCGTTCGCGTTAGGTTAAAAGGTTTACGTTTATTAATTTCACTAATCCTCCCCGGAAAGTGCACGTAAAAATTGAACGTCAGGATGAACCAGAGATAAAGGTCACCGAAGACATCTTCTTCTCCTCCCTCGTCTTCTTCTCACCCCTCAATTTTTTTCTCTCTCCTTCTTATTTTTTAGTCTGACGTCTTATGGCTCATCATCCTCCCGTTGTGGCCCATTAAGGAAGTATATGCATGCACCTTTCAAAAATTTCAAATTTTTCACAGTTTATTCGTACGACGACGTCTTTTAGCTTGAAATTGGCATTTAAAGAGACTCGTTTCTGAGGATTGGCAAGGACTTAACCACTTGGAGGAATGTCATTGAAAAGTATTTTGAGGACAATAACAATATCCGCTGGAGGTTTTGGAGAAGACATTATATTTTTTATTACTGGACAGAAAGATTTTGTGGAGGGAGTTCTGCAATATTTATGATTTTTAGGTTTAGAAGCTGAATATTTAAAACTTTCAGGGAACGATGCATGAATTGGCAAATGAGAGGCATAGAAGGGATCATCAATTTCATTCGGAAGTTCATTTAAGATAAGTTCGGCACTTTAAAAATAGAATTTTGAAGAGTCCTAATTTGTTTCTGAGCTGCTCGCATACGATTATTGTGAAAATGGATTCTCTGGGTGGTAATCGTTGATATCTCGAGCGCAAGATCTGGGAGAAGCGTGAACATGGATCCAGCACGGTGTTTTAATTAATCTGGACATTCCGAAGCGATGGGGCGTGAATCACCCTGTAAATAATCGGTCCTCGCTATCTTAACGTTATTGAGCGCCGGTACCTGCTCTTCCACGCCTTAAGCATTCACACACGAGATTAGGTTATCTCTTCTTCGTTCCTTGGGAGGCTGGTTAGGACAAGTACCTGGTGCTCAGGTAGATACATTTATGTGGATAAGCCTAAATTTATCTCGTTTTCAAAATAACCATTTTCCCTCCCACAATCAACACAACCTTCTGCACAAAGACACATTATGTTCTTTTAAATGCAAAAATCTGGTTACTTTTCATTTTAGATTTAACTTTTTTAATCAATTCTAATGGACTTCAGACACCTATTTTATTGGCTTTGCTCGATACACTGTTGCAGAAGCTTTTTAGGTATTCAATTTATATTATCTTCTCTTTTCAGGTTTGGCAAGACGTATCCTGTTATTTTTATCAGGTTAATTCAATTAAAATAAAATATCAAACCTGTAAAAGATGAGTACTGCAGTCATCATTCTAAAATCAGATGACAAACCATGATTAAAATCGAATTAACACATTTATAAGAATGACAATGCCCATTGAAAAATGTGCATATCAATTTGATGAGGGACCTTGCGTTCCCACCATAATCGAAGGTCTCAAGGGGTTACGATTGTAATCCAAGTATACATTTGTCCACTAAATCGTTACCTATTCATTCTCGCATGCCTCAATCCTGGCGCCAAGAGTCGATAGGTGGAGAAAAACAAGACGTTTGAAATCACAAAACCGAGTCGAGGTTTTCTTTAATATCACCGCCTTTCTCACATTGATTCTGGAATGTACGCTTCGTACCTACATAAATCGATCGAGAAAGCTGAGCTCCCAGTGAAAAAACTAAAAGTGACTGGCAATTTTGCATTTTCGCATGCAAACTTCTCAAGTCTTCTGCGTATTTCATAAGAACTTGCAGATTTAATTTAATAGCTTCTGAAGTTCAAGACGAATCTTCTTCTTGTGACCAACAAGTTTGTTACAAGAAGTTGCTTTTGTTTCGCAGAAGTCATAAGATCTTTTAATCCTAGGAACAGTTTGCTTGTGGGAAAATCGTTTATAGCATAGAGAAAAAGAAAAAAGACATTCATTTTTTCGGGTATTCTCGGCACTAAGTGGCATCAGTGGATTTGAGTAATTTAAAAAGTGGTACCAGCAGATTTAACTGACTTAAAAATTCTAGAAGTCTGAAAACAAAGCATTGAAAGTTTACCGGATGATTGAACTGGAGAAACTATTATAACTGAACAAAACGAGGCAAGGTGAGACCACAGTCTGTAACATATTACGCGAGATCGCTTATGGTTGCCCATGATCCCTTGTTTTTTGCTCAGGATTTGGTCGAGTGGATGTTTGGTTGTAGCCACGTTATATCCTTGTAGTTTGCGGCGACCGCATAGGCCGCAAGAGAGGACACAAAATGTAAAAAGAAGCTGAAAACTAAAAACTAAAGGGGCCAAAAGAGAGAAAAGGAGAAAGGAGAGGGTAGAGTGCCGATTGGAGAGTCCCTATAAATAAAATCTCCGACTTTCGCGGTGGAACCACCGATATTTTAACAGGTCGCCGCCACCACATGTTTCAGACCATTATGTGTCCCGTGTCCGGATCGGAAAGAAATGAAACTTGTTTCTAAACAAAAAAAAAATGCGTATACATTAGTTAAAGAAGAATGGAGAACGCACTGGGGTTGGATAAGAGGGTTGGAAAAGGACGTGGATCATTTGAACCTGGATAATACTCTTCAATATGGAAATGTTTCTTCCTTTAATTATTATAATTCATGTCTCAATATACTGAAAGTGTCAATATCTCGATTTGCTGAGGTGTTAAATCGAGACCTTTCCGTTGGTCGTTGAGAATTCTTCTGGCAGCCGTATGAGTATTCCGGGTGGCCATTCGGCCACCTTCCGCATAAGTTTCTCCGATCGTATATCGGCAAGTACAACCTCGTTCGCTCGTATGGAGATGTTATGTCCCGTGTATATAAGCACCAAATACATTCTCGTACTCGAAGCGTCGTACAATAGCCTATTGTAAACGACTTGAACTTTAAACGTATCGTTCAATTTAAAATTTAAAATATTCATTTTTTACTGGCTAGTTGCGCAGTTCAATCATTTTTTTTTCATATTTCGGGATCTCCGTCCTGCTAATATAGTTTTTTATATATAAAACTCTGAAATAAATATAAAACACTATAATTTCAGTGAATTGCAAGTGGAAAATTGAATAAATAGGAAGAAGATATTTGTGGTATTTTTTTTAGTGTTGAAGGACGACATGCGCATGCAGATCACGTCGGTTGTAACCGGTGATAGCATATCTGTGGGCGGCACGTGCGTGTGGTCTCCTATGTCTCCAATTTCCTCTCCCTCCCCCAAAATCCCCTACATAATTAAATTTTTTGAAAATTTTCTATTTTTTATTACAAATGTTGTATACTTTCCTTTTAGATGCATGTAAATATTGTGAGGAATAAATATAAGGGAGGAAGGGTCCAATTAGATTATGTTTTGCTAAAAAGATGAGTATTAAGTGGAAGTTTGAGTCTTGAAGAAGCTGGAAGATTGGTGCTTAATGGTATAAGTGGCATTTCTCAGTTGTATTGGCCAATCTTGAAGTCTTAAGTCACGCGATGGTACCCGTAAAACTGTAAAGTCACGTGAATGCTCGTAAAGTCCCGTAAAACCTCATAAAGGCTCGTTGAGGTTGATGAAGTACTACTTGAAATGTATCGTTTCATGGAATGTAAAGGAGATAAGCATATTTTCATATTTAATTACGAGAAGTACATTTATTATCATTTTATCATTATCTGACATAATTCTTTCTATTATTTTGAACTATTAGTTCTATTAGTTTATTTCTATATGAATATCTTCTTAGATAATTAAATTATATTGTTCGAAAATAAAATTTCAATTTACTAAATAAAAAAAATTTGACCTTTATTTTGTGAGGGGAAACTGTAATCTCACAAACAGGAGTAAATCTTATAGCTATCACCTGTTATCTGATTGAGTAGCATAATTTTAAACAGCTGCTACTAAACGAAAGGTTCCAAGCATCCCTGAGGAATTTTCTGTATAACTGGGCACAGTGGGCGTAACAAATTTAAAACAGGAAAGAGGCAAGGCGACTCACGATTATCATATGCTGTCTCATTTAAGAATCATTTTTTATTTTCTTCGACTCTTCTTTATCTTCGTCTAATGATTATCAATTTTTTACATTAAAAAGGCAAAATTCAAGAATATATATTCTAATACTGCGATTAATTTGTAGACTTTTATTTAAATAGCTTAAAAATTTCATTTAGATAATTTATTTTGAAAATTGAGTCCATGATTTCTGCATGGGACAAAAATTCCTTTAATTCTACAAATACTTGCCAAAATTCTATAAAGTTGTGTCCTTTTGGACGCATGGAATTGTCTGAGACTTCTCATTCGATCACCGAAGTTAAGCAACATTTTGTTCGGTTGTATTCGGATGGGTGCCGCCGTAGTAAAATGAGTATTTTATTTAAAATGAGTTCTTCATTGACAGGACTCTTTTTTATTGAATATTTTAATAGCCATAAATTGCAAAACAATTTTTTTTATGAAAAAGTAAAGGTTTTCCAATACTGAAGATCTTAAAACAATATTAACATCTGTACTTCCTGAGAGCTCTTCTCCATTACAAAATTGATGCCTACTTCCAGCAACTGTTAGAAAATTATAATCCCCGGATTTAAAGCACCATTTACCATTCTGTCCGCCCATACTCTTTTCTTCCAACAACGCCTTAATTAGATCGAGAAATGTTGATACAGAGAACCTTAATCAGCTCTGGAAGAAAATCATCATTTCAGCAACTAAGGACTACTTTCGTTTTTCCTGAACCTCTTAAAATTCGTTACTCCCTGAGGGTTTAAATTACAGTCTTCGAATTGACCGATCACCATCCAGCTTCCGACTCATTGACTCGTTGACTAGAAAATTTTAGTTCTAAAACATCTTTTCCATATTTTTGTTCCATAGATACCAGATACAGAAATAGAAAAATATTACAAAATGAATTTTTGCCTTTATACCCTGATGTACATTTTATACCCTGATGTACACTTTATACCCTGAATACACTTTCATGCAATGTTTGGTACAAGTAGAAAAAGAAATAAAAATTGAGGGCAGGTGTAAAAAATTTGCGCAGTAAAACGTCTTGAGAGGATTTTATGAAACCATAAAAGAGAGAAGGTGTAAGATTCTATACGAGAAGGTAAACGAATGGGTGCGTGTTTGGATGCGAGAACCTCGGGCGCGAAAGTCACCTTATCGGGCCGAATGATGGCCCAAAGGGGCCCCAGAGGACGAATCGTAACCCTAGACCCTTCGAGGTATCATGTCCTCGCGCACCTGGCGGCCCCTTTTTTGTAACACGATCCTAGTTTTTCGTTCCCCTTAGCCATACTCGTAAAACACGCCTCGAATATAGACAGAGGTGAAAGAGCCATAATTAATTAAGCTTGAAAAGCTCCCTCAGAAAAGAGGGTCTACCTGTTAAGAGTCCCAATGACAGGAAAGTAGGACTACTGCCTTAATTGAACTGCATAATTTTCTTTTTCCTCGTTCCAAAGTTGGCTTTCATAATTTTAGGGATGGAGGGGTGAAAATGCATTAATTAAGACATTAATAGGCATTAATTCCATATAACGATTGGAATATAAAATTTGATTTCAATATTATATAAAACATGACAAAGTTCATCTATAGAAACATTTTTTTGTTTTTGGTCCCTCTAGAAACAAGGAACTGAAGTCTCTATGAGAAAGTCGAACCTTTCACGTAGGACGGCACTTGGTATCTAATGGAATGCTTCCTACAGGCCAGAAATTGACGATAAATAAATTGTAATAAATTGTGGTAACTAACGACCGCGTAAATAAATAGATGTATACATGTATATTGTATAATGCGGTGTTCTTAAACCGAGAGCGGTGCCTTATTTCGGTTCTTAACGGTGAAAATTAATCTTCCAGCGGCCCACACAGCCAATTATCTCGAGGAAATATTGTATAGTTATTTAGTGACGTGCGATAATAGTGAGGTATCAGAGACTCGCAACAGATATCCGCGGAATTATGCACGAGGCTTCGATTTCCATAAAGAAGGCATGACAGTTAGTTATATCGCGAATGAGATTCTAGATCTTTTTTTAATGGTGTTTCTACAACTAAATCTCTCCCTAGAAATGATCTCTGATTACTTTTGTTATCGATCAATAACCACTATTTTTGAAAATACAAATACAAATAACATGAAAATATAGATTTTTTTCAAAATTTGGGTTCTAGATGTCTTCAAGACTCGATTTTCTTTTATTTATATAAAATATTATAAAAAGAAGAAATGCATACTTATTTCATATGAACTTTAGTTAATTTTTGCCATAACTAGCATGAAATCTTAATTTCTCTGACAGACTTCTGAAATAAGAATCCTAGTGACATTAAATAAATAAAAAATCACACACCTTCAATTTTTTTTTACATTAATTATTTATTCTCTCAAAAGTTTTCATATAAAACACTCATAATAAAAATAATCTTACAATTTCGCGTTTAGAGTCTCAGACTTGAAGCAAATCCCTCCACAATCGAAAAATCGCTTCTTACACATACAAATATAAAAAACAAAGGCACTCAGATAAAAAATTATAATACAAAATTTATTTTACACATGCATACAGAACACAGACTCATTTATTATAATAGTACAATCGTTGTCTTTCCTTTTATTAATCACATATCTTACTCTCTTACTCTCTTCCTCTCTCTCGTTAACACACATGAAAAATATATATTTATATATATATAATAATAATAATTATATAACACATCTATAGCACGAGCCTAGAATTAAAAGAGATTCGAACTTATGTACTTACGCGCTAATTACGACGGGGATGAGTGATTGTGAAAAAGTGGAAAGGCCGGTCGAGATAGAGAACGAAAAAACTGAGAAACTGAGAAGAAAACTGAAAAAGTTAATTAATTGTATAAAAAGAGTCAGACTAAGTGATTTCTTCATTTAGGTGATTAATTTCTTCATTAGGGCGATTGGATTGTTTAATTTAGGAAATTACCGCCCGCAATTAAAGAATCAGTCGCCCTAATCAAAACAGAAATTAGGTAAACCCTTTTTAGTCAACTAATTAGTCTAATCGATGTTGATTTTTGAGAAATTAAAATTTTTTCGGTTAAGAAATCTGGTTTAAGAAGATTCTTGAAGGACGGCGGTGCTGGATCCAGGTACAGGAATCCTCGGCGACGGTGGCGACGCCGCCACCCCCAAGTTATGTGTCAAAGAATGTCTCCTCAGATCGCAATTTCTGCGAAAAACTTTTCCACAAGAGGCGCAGTGGTAGGGTTTAATATCAGTATGAGTCAGTAAATGAGTCTTTAAATTGCTTCTTTGATTGAAACTTCTATCGCAAACTGGACACTTGTGAGGCGATTCCTCCATGTGAAGAATTTTGTGGACTGCTAGAGTTCTGCTCTGGCAAAATCCTTTGCCGCATTCTGCACACTTGAAGGGCTTCTCCTTACTGTGGATGTACCTGAGGGCAAAAGAAATCATTTTTCAATTCAATTTTGATTGTTATTTTAACTTAGAGCATTTTTTAGATAATATAAAAATACAGTTAGTTAACTAAATACAAATCTGTCAGCAAAGTATTAACATTTTTTTATTTTGACCCACAAACTAAATCACTATTCTTACTAATGACATCAATCATAAATTATGATAAACAATGGAAATTTAGTTCTTTTTTAAATCCTGAAAAACAATATTATCTAAGAATATTAATTTTTAAAAAATCTAGCGTCATAAACCATTGTTTCTGAAATTAATGCTAATTGAATTTGTACTTCAAGATCCCTGTTGCCGACAAATACCGACAATCGAGAAGTTTAAACAGTTCATATCCGTTCTTCATATGATCGCGTTTTAATTTTCCGTTTATTGAAATCTCACTCAATATTTCATAATAAATAGAATTTAAAAAAGGAAATGTATGATAATTAGGTAATAATGAATTGACATTAAATCAATCATTTACAGTGATTTCTGTAACTATTAAGAAGTGGTTAATTGTTATAAAACTACTTGCCACTTGACTCTTAAGAATTAAGTCTCTATTCTTCAAAAATTCACTTTATCTTCTTGTGTTTGTGATTGTAGATAAGCATCTATAATTAAAAAGTCTACATAAATTTAGTAGAAATTTATTGAGACATAAAGAACGTAACTTAAAAAAATTATTTTAGTAGCCAATATATAAATTTTCAGTCCTTGTGACTTTACAAATGAATCTTGAAATTACCGAGTTTTATAATAGATCGTGTGAGATAGTAAACCTGTTTTCTCATTTTTATGCGCAAAAATTTTTATCTGAAGAAAGTTAAATTATCCTGGGAAGGTCCGGAAGTTCAGAGAGAATGTTGGTTACTAAATCTTGTGCCTCAGAGTGGCATTTCCAAATTTGTGGTTTCCAGATTTATTATCTTCTCAAATTTTAATGTTTTCAAACTTTGGTGACATTTATTTTGAAATTTCATTTTTGAATGATTTAGAATAATAGGAAACTGACAAAACCTTGATTTAATATAGCAAATTCAGATAAATAAAATTAACTGCATAATTTAGCCATTGAAGCTGTCTAAATTTAAAAATAGAGTTTAAGTTGTCAAAGACGGAATCAAAATAATTATGATTCATGAGACTTTATACCAAAAAAAGAGGTAATAATAATAATAAACTGACTAAACTTTTTGACTTGTGTCAAAAAAGCAAAATACTCAAGCTTCAAAGGATAAAGGAAGTACAAAGACGTTTATGACTCATTACTTCACGGGTCATGCTGAGCTTTGCTGCAAAACCACCTCATTACCGACGGAAAAAACACCAGACGACTCTCATTTTAAATTTAATAATACGAACTCGATGAACAACAATAAAAAAAAGCTGAAGAAAGAAAAATAAAATCATCTGTTCAGAAACCTACAACCCCAAAATCAAATTATAAATTCGAATAAAACGAATTAAAGCTGACCGAAAAATCGGGGTTTGTCGTAAATTCCACATAAACCCTACAATTACTTCAAACAAATCATTCATCAGGTCTCAGAATCCTACCTGTGATCTCTGAGATGATCCTGCCGACGGAAAGCCTTGCCGCAAATGTCGCAAGAGTACGGCCTCTCATCCGTATGTGTTCTCTCATGAATCAGCAGATTATAGCTCTTCGTGAACTGTCGATTGCAAAACTTGCAAATAAACTGTTTCTTGGGTCTCGCAGCCCTACAATTTCTTTGCAAATTATTGTCCGTGGAAGTCGAGGTCGCTTGCAACGACGAACTTTGCACCAACTGTCCAGTATTCCCCGTCGGCAAAATAGTCTGATGTCCTTCAGCGATCCTCTGCAGAAGCACATCGTGATTCGCAGTGGAAGAAGACGCGAGATTTTCTCTCAAAATCGCATCCTCCTCTTCCAGAAGAGCCAAATCCTCCTCCGGATCAGTCACAAAATCAAGATGAGATCCATCATCCTCATCCAAGGAAGTAGTCGTGAGAACACTTCCCAAATCAGTCTTCAAATTCGTCGATGAGGCAGAGTGCACTGGCACATTACCCCCCAAGGTCATCGAGCATCGATTCGATCCCATGATGCCGGAAATCGGTGAAGAAGATGACACAGTCCCAGCAGCCCCACTGACATGAAGACGATGAAGAGTCAAGTACGCATCCAGCGCTTGAAGATTAAACGCCGCTGCAGCCGCATGTCCTGGTGGCAAAAGGGCCACCCTCTGAAGAGTCGCAAGAAGCGCTCCTTGGAGTCCCAAGGTCGAAATTGAGGACGTTGAGGAAACATTTGTGGCACCACTGACGTGAAGTCTTTGAAGAGTCATGTAAGTCTGTACGCTTTGGAGAACACTTTGCAAAGTCAAATTCGAGAGGCTGGTGCCCTCCATGGAGCTGGTGTCGGTTGATGAAACAGTTTCGTGAAGGTCGCTGGAAGGCGTTGAAGCCGTCGTCGTGGCCGTCATCTCTCGTTGATCCTGATGCTGCATCATTCCTCCGGTTGAGGGCAGTTTTCCAACAGCTGCACTGGGTCAGCTGCACTCCGACAAATCACCACACGAGATCTCGCGACCCGCACCTCTAGTCTCACATTGGTCGATCGCGATCAAGGTCGTGCAGGGTGGTTTGAAAGATCACAGATAACGGGGCCCGTGACCGTCGCCCGGTCGCATCTTCGGAAAGAAGGCGTGAGATGCTCGCGTTGCAAAGGCGCCTTCGCGACTGCTCGAGCAGCCCGCTGTTGGGCGCTGCTGGTGGAGCCACCTAGCGGCAGGTATTTCAGTTTCCGGGGCCTGATCGCCCCCTTCACGTACACAGCTGGGCCAGGGCCCAGGCGCTTTACGGCTTGGCAACACACACGCGCCCACAAGATCTGCGGGGGAGTATAGACTATACGAGAGGCCCCCCCGGCATATTCATAAGCGTGCGCGCACGCTATCACACGAGTCGTCCTTAACAATACGGGCCTAATCGATATTCCACTCTGGGCCTGATTTATAAGGCTGGTAATCCAGAGCACCAAAAACTAACCCGGAAAAAAGGAAGCGAGAGGGTCGGATGATGTGGAAGAGATCAAGGAAACAATCTAGGTGAGGTGGTTATTGAGGAGGATCTCGGATTTTATAAAATGGGTCCAGGAGTGGAAGGTGAATGTGAAGGGAGGCAGAAACATCATGAGATGCTGGCAGATGGATGGGAGCGAGGTCAGGGAATAATAGCTACTCGTATACCTCTTCATGACAATTTTATATCTTTGTGATTTTATATCCTTCTTAATCTATATCGCAAAAACGAATTTCAAGTCATAGCATCATAGATCATTGATTGTACTTCATTCATTCAAAATGAAGTATGTTTCACACTAGACGTAGGTTATTACAGAACCCTCCGAAAGGGGACCAACGCTAAGGCTCAGAATCAACCCGGAAGAAAATGATCCCTTGGTACTTATTTGAAAAAAAAAAGGAGAGTGCGAGTGGCGACGGCGCGGATATGCGGAAAGGTTCGACGGCTAGAAAAAGGGCCCGGGCCCCGTTGCTCTTCGCTCTGCCATGCCGCGCCGTACCATTTCGCATCGACTCGACTGCAAAGCCGCAACAATTTACGACGGCAATTAATGCGCGAGAGTAAACCGTGTATAGCGCCTATAGTTAGCTGCTCTTCGCCAGTCCCAAGAGAGGGGCCTTCTCACTCTCTCCCTCTTTTTTCTCCCCTCTCACTCACTCCTTTACTCTCTCTTTACCTCTACCTATATTTTTCTCTCTCTATTCTCGGTTCTTCTCTCTCGCGGAGGGCAGACTAAATAATATTATAGGTGGTGTTCTCACGGTCCCGGGACGCCCGCGGGCCAACATGCACCCCTCCCGCAACTTCGCCCACGCCGGGGCCTTACGGGCCCTGAGCCACGGGTGTGCAAAGAGGTCCAACGACGGGTCTCGGCTGGCAGAAAGAGAGGCAAGGGTCAGGGGTCAGCTCGCGCTCGCTGACCGTCACCGGGCGATGGTTCCTTCTCCTCCCAAGTCTCGTTCCAAGTCTCGTTCCAAGTTTCCTCCTCCTCCTCACTCCCCCATTCTTAGTGGTGTTCCTCGACCCTCCCCCCTCTCTTTATGGTACCATAGCACCCTCGTCCATCTCAGCATTCTCCTCCACGGTTCCTCTTCTTCTGCAAGAGGCGCGCGCTTAATCATCCACTGACTCTCGCCCGACTGACTGACCGAGTGGAACGAGATTCAGCCTCTTACCCACACATTCTCAAGTAGTTTATCGTACATTCGGAGATGTCTTTTACGCAATGGACCCAAGCTTGATGCGCTCGGGACCTGGGACCGTGATCGTTAAGCTGGTTGATTTAGTGGAAAGGACAAAAGTGTAGTCTTCCGAGGAAGTTAATGAAGAAAAAGAAGCCTTCATCGCAGATGAAATCATGACGAATTGCTTCTTAGTTCTTTTTACTGAGAGGGAAAGAGGCGCATGCATATTCCTTAAATTCTATTTGTCATAATTCCCATTTAACCGAATTTCATATTGCCGAAGCAACAAGTGCCCTAATTTTTATACTCCCGAATTATTATTCGACCTAATCTCCGTTTCTCCGAATTCACATAAACCCTAATTTCTATATATCCGAATTCTCATTTCACCTAATATCTAATTGTCCGATTAGTATTTAACTTAATATCCGTTTTCCCTAGTTTATATTTTTCCTAACTTCAATTTCCAGTACATATATAGAAATTATGGTTTATGTGAATTCAGTGAACCGGAGATTAGGTCGAATAATAATTCGGGTGCATGAAAATTAGGGCAATTGTTGATTCGATAATATGAAATTTGGTCAAATGGGAATTATGACAAAAAGAATTTAGGGAATATGCATGCGCCTCAAAAGCAGATAGGAAAGTTTCTCAAAACTTTTTTTTTTACAAATATTTTCTAGGCTACAGTCTATTTTAGAAAAGATGCCAATTATTAATTGCTTAATTTAAAGAATATTTATCGTGACAGTATTAATTCGTGAAAAAAATTATGACACATGAAATAAATACTCTTTATAAATACGTGTGAAGGGAGTAAAAGAGGGAGCGTTGAGAGGTACAATGAAAAAAAAAAAAAAACAAATATGAGAAGTGAAGATGCGTCAAAATGAAGGTGGTTGGTAGCGATCTAATTATCTACGCGGCAGGGATTCGCGACCTCCCCCTGTGCAAAGGGAAACAAGAGCACAGAGAGTGCATTTAAGAGAGGAAAGACTTGTGAACCACCCTCCGATATTTCACGGCCAAAGTGAAGCGTTTGCCCACCAATCGACTCAATAAACGATGCACAATCTCTGATCGACGATTACCTCGAAGAAGAGAATATCAAGTTTGATATCTCAGTTCTCTGTCAGAATCAAGACATGTAGTAAAGCTTTTTTATTTATGTTTTTTTCTTTATTTTTTAAAGGGCTCAAGTGAGTGTGAAACCACTGGCGTGAGAGCTAATATTAGCACTTGGGCACAAGAACCTTGGTATGTACTTACGTGATCTTCACACCCGTCGGCTATTTGAATAGCTTAAGCCCCTACCTTCTATTCTGAAAACTTTTACTTTACATCTGCTCTATTCTGGTGAAATGGTACTGATAAGGAAAGGTGAGGATTTTCCCGAGTGCTTTATTTTTCTTCTATAGAATTGTTATCTAAAGAATCTAGATTTCCACAGTGGAAGAAAAATATTTTGATTGCACACATTATAAAAATATGCTCAGTCAGGAGTCTCTCACAATAAATTAAACCCAAAAAATCTCGCCAATTCAATAACTTCATCATAAATTTTGTCATCAGCTCTTTTCTGAATAAAGTGCAGGTCGATAATCCTGAAGGCTGTTATATCAAACCTGATAATAAACTAAACAAAGCAGAATAGTTCATATTCATATTTGCATGAAAATTTATATTCAAATTCATATTCATATTTATATTGAAGATTATTCAGTAAGCGCATGTTTTTTGCCACCGAAGTCGTTTACATGAATCCGCGGACAAGCCGATTATGACGACGTTTATGTAGCGACATTTATGAGAAAATTTATACTGTTGCTCACGAATCTTCTTTTCATCGGTAGTACATTACCATTATTAAAATGCGATATTTCGATTCCAGGACGTGGGCGTGAAATCAAGATGTCGACCCATTCAGAGTCGAATTCCTCCTCCTAATTTCCATCTTACAACTTCTACCTCGGGACCACTTTGCCGGAAACTTGGCACATTGAAAATTTCATTTTGGCCCACCCTGACACACGAGATTACAAGTTACGACCTTACGAGTTGCGGGTCTTTACCGTTAAATCACTGACTCGAATATTGTTCGAATTCGAATATCCGAGGAACCTGTCGCGCGATATATATGTCACCAGAAATAACTTACAGAATCTGTTTTGGACCAAGAAGACTAGATAAAGTGCTTCTCGTCTGCACCCGGTAAAATCCACCTACAGAGGCTCGCGCTTAGGAAATATAAATGTGATACTTTCAGCACTGCCGCCTTGTTTCGAGTCTGCTTCGCGTCCGACGCATAAATAACACATAAATCTCCCTGGATGAGGATGTTTTAGGTGGCTAGAAAAGATCTCTGAGATTGGAGAACCGTTGGTGGTACCCTAGAACTTATACCTTCGTTCTAACAATATTTTCCCTTAATTACTGTTTGAAATTTTGTGGCAGAGAGCTTTTTTGGTATCATACTAATACAAATCAACAAATAAACAGTTTTCCAAAATTGTATAGATATACAAAATATTGTATATTCAAAATATCCAAATGCTGGAGATCAGATAACCCTTAAAACGTAGCACCAGGAGGCAAAGCGTGATACCATTAGTCAGAACCTCACCACTGTTTTCGATGCTTTCAAGTCCGGTTTATGGTTATATATTCTACCTTCCCAATTCTTGAATACGTTCCTTCAGAATTAGAAATTTATTACTACCTTTTCTCTGCTCCCGGAGATACCCAATATTCTACTCTGCCATGTTTGACTTTTTTAGATTTTGTTTCTTCCCATGGACATAATTTAATGACCGGAGAGTGAATTTATAAAGAATAAGAATTTATAAAGAAGCCGATAGGAATTTAAAGAGAAGCGGAAAATGTCCGATTTATGGACGAAATTAGTGGGCTGAAGTTATGACAGTATTATGCAATTGGATAGAGTTGTTATTGAAGTTTACAAAAGATGGGAAATAATAAAAGTTATACTAGGATAATTAGTTTCAATCTCAGAAATTTTCCGTGTTACCATTTTTAATTGTTATTTTTATTCTAAACTTGCAGCAATATTTTAAACTTTATTCAAATTTCTCAATTATGTAGCCTTATACACAATGTTAAATCAGGAAATAAATATCCCAACACGAATCTTTCGGCAACAATAAATAATGAAATCGTAGAACACGACGTAGGTCGTAAAGGTATTTCGAAGCAAAGGAGTTCGCAAATTTAAAAATGCTTTAGCACGGTAGTCCACAGCGATTCGAGTGGCCACGGGGAGCCAGTCAAGGATAGAGAAAAATACTGCGATGATTTGTCATAAATAGGACTCACGAAATTCAACGACTAGGTTATACCCCACTTGGCTCCTCCATTAACTATTTCTCTCTTTTACTGCGCCCGAAGGAACCACCACATCGGTATTTCAACGGTGGAAATATTCATGAATAAATTTGTTTTAAATGATTTATAGTACCATATCGATACTACGAATCTATGGATTCATTTAACTCTTTCAGTTACTAAGGTTCAAAGCCGAAAAGAAAGAAGCCATCAATGCTCAATCTAGTGGAAACTGATTATCGTAATACGTCTTCTGTGCTTATTACTTATTAGTATCTTCCACATCCACTTCTTGAATTATATAACAAAATTGTCCCATATATATTTAATAAATTACTTTTTTTCGATAAAATATTAGATGTGTGGAGGGGGTGCATTTCTAGCTCGACCTGATGAGAGCACTGTTTTCCACTTAATAATTTTCCCCATCTGGTCCCTAAACCTGGTGAGTGCTGAGTGAGGCGATGAGAGAGATGAACTGGCGATATTGGAGAGGGATGGTAAGACGCCCCCCGTCGCGACGCCACCGCCTAATCATTCTTTAAACATGCATAAACAAGTCCCGAGCCTACTCGTGATGTTATATGACTAATGTCATTCCTGAACCAACCGTTTCCTCTGGATATGGTCCTGCGGGTTCTCTGGAAACGAGAAAATGAAGGAGCGAATGAGAGAAAAAAAGAGAGAGGGGTAGGGGTTGGGGTGATGAGAGAGAAAGAGAGACGTAGGGAGCAGGCGCGGCAGCCTAAATCTAAAATGCAAATATACTCAACAAATCACTATCGGTGACAGGCATCCTTACTTTAAAAAGAGGAAGGAGAACCCGGTGGGACCCCCCGTCAAGGGTTTCGGGGGTAACCTGGACCTCTAGACGGGTTTATACCTAACACAGCTGATTGGATGACGCGACTCCTTAACCTTAACCCTTTAACGCCTCGCACATCCAATTTGAGAAAAAACAGAGATAAGTGAGAGATTATTAATAAAGTACTGTGAATTTGTTAAATCTTTTATTAACCAGTGAAATCGTGGAGATATTTCTAACACCTTATCATTGTATTTCAAAAGATTAGACAAGGCTTTAAAACAATTGATGAGACTTCAAAGATTCCCAGGGACTTCAAAATAGTTCCAGGTTTTAAAGGATTGTAAAGCATATAGGGCTTTCCAGAGATTCCAAAGACTTGCGAATTTGTAGAATTTCAAAAGATTTTGAGGAACTTAGAAAATCTCTAGAGATTTTAAAGATTAGCACTCGAGACGAGACTCGGGAAATAATTTTGTTACTCATAACGAGTTACTGTTCACCACTCTTGGACTCTTGACTGGTCTTCTTTGAATCGTTTTGCTCGTCGTTTTGTATGGTACCGATACCTGTACCAATTTCCTCACTGACTTTCTGGTTCCCGGTGCCTACAGGTGCCCCCGGGTGGCTCCAGTTAGCAGCGCCTTTTACTTCCTAACGTTGTTATTATTATTAATTTTAGGCTTTTTGCGGGCGCCGGTAGTATATTCCTTGGTTTAGGGCTGTGAGAAAACTCGCTCAGCATTAAATTTTCAGTGCTGTAGGAACACTTTGGCATTCAAGGTTCCTTGTATGTCTGCAGATGCAATTGATTAAGCACTTCAATAAACGACCATCATTTTCTTTTTAATTTTTTATATGACTCTTTTTTATTGAAAACGAAGTAATCAAGAAATGTCCCGGTCTTCAATATCAGAATCTAAGAAAACGGGGATTATAATAAAATATATAAAGTTCAATTTCTTATTTTGAAGTCGATGTTAAAAGATTTTGCACTTAAAACCGTGAAAAGATTTAATTTACTTAAACTTTGCTAGAGTGAAGACTGAGAATCTGAAAGTGAATCGAAATAAAATTTGAATACTTTTGAATGAAAAAGTAGAATCATATTAACTGCGAAATGATCCTCATTATGATGAAGTTTGAGTTGGCAACAAAGCAGCGATTGAGATCAAAAGAAGCAATAATTTTAGTAATATATAGTGCCCTCCACGCACTGTTGCTTAACCGGTTTTTTTATAAGATTTATTTATCGTCTCACTCACCGCTAGACCGTGACTCTAAATTGAATATTAAAGCATAACAATATTTTACCACAGTCAATTCCTGTTGAAAGGCTTTTTTTCTTTCCAGGATTAATCTAATCTCCCAATAAATGTCGCTTGAGAGACCTCATGGCAGTAGGACTTGTTATTTACGACGAGTTTTGGGCAGAAAACAGAATAGTGTAATATTCATTCTCACTGTCGAAAAGATTCGAATTTTTCGTTGTAAAAATTTAGGCCATATAGATATTAATCATTTTTTTATTTACTTTATTTACTTAAAGCTTCAATTTTATACGTATAAAAAAAACAGTCATCAGTTAGGAATATATAGATAGGAATACCGATTATGAAATTATTACTGACTAGACATAACAGTGTCGAAATGAATGCGAGGTATGACGAAATTGGAGGCGGTATCAGAATCAAGAAAAGGGATAAAGAGAAGCTTAAAAAGGAGGAGACGAATCAGTAGAAAGGGTCGAAGAGGAACAAGAAGAATACTGAGAGAGAAGGTTCTACAGAGAAGCTCGATTCATTCTGCATTCTGCCTGCGTAGCCGTTGAATGACAGATCGATAATTGATCATTATTATCGTATGACTGGGGCCATTGTCGAAGCAGGACTCCTTGGAAACTTACAGGGCCGCACCCTGTCGCGGGAGTACCACAGGTCACAGGTCAACCTTGCTACGTGAACACCCGCTGCGAGTGTCGCCCAACGTTCGCCGTCCAAAATGTTTCGTGTTCAACTCTTCAACCAATTCTTCCTACCAATCCTGCAGCCACACAATTTCGATTTCGTTCTCCACTCGATGTCTGTTATTCATCTCCTTTCTTCGAATCGTCTGTCGATTCTATTTCGAAAGTCGGGTGCAGTGAACCGTGACGTATAATTAGAAGGGAGAAGCAACCACTTGAAGAATTCGACACGCCGTTTAAAAATTTAAGGGAAGAAACTCGAAAGTTTTCCACTTCAATCGGGATGAATAGTGGTTTTGAGGCTCGTTTTCAGGTGTAATTCGTACCTGTGGGTTTGTATACGGCGTGAGATTCTTCATTGTTCAGATATTTTATTCCGAAAGACAAAATATTGGGGCAAGGAATCCGTAACAAAATGAATGGGTGACTTTGTCAAAGTAAACTAAACAAGTAAAAGAACACATTGACAAATTTTATCAATCACAAAATAATCATTCTTATAAGAATTTGTCTTGCGTTGCTTTTTATAGATTCTTAAATGATAGAACCGCCCCCCGTCATTTTATATTTCAATTAAGGCTCCTTCCTTTTTTTAAGATGATAAATTTTAAACACACAAATTTGCCAAAAAGACACTTTCCAAACCGCGATGATCTTTTGTGAATGCAAATTAATAATCGCGATGAATATCTTCATTTACATAAATGAAGTCGTCCTGCCCACGTAACAAAGTGAATGGAGGAATAGTAGTATATAATTGACAAAATCGAAGTGGGTTCTTGAAACTTGTCATCAGTCCATCAATTACTCTTTAGCTATGAATGCCGATTGTGAAAATGTAAAACATGACGTCTCTCTCAAGATGAATGAACATATGATTCCCGTTGCTGCATTTTCTATAGAAGAATTTCGTGTCTCTCATTACTTTCTGTGGTCTTTTAGTTTTTGTAACATGATACCTTTTCATGAGACCGATGTAGTAATTTAGCAAAACAATACTAGACAAATCAGAAAGTCTTACAACACTTTCTCTTAAAACTATTCTCATTTCTTTTTGAAATGTTTAAAAACAGGAACACCATGAAGCTAAGATATCAAATTAAAAACTCCTCAGCACACAAAGCATTCCTTAAAAAATCAACACATGCGAAAGGCGCGGCGATGAAATGAAACTTTTTGTAGTCATAATTGACATAACCGAGGGTGGGATGGTGCTCCTTTTTCATCCCATTATCTGGACGTCGCCTTAAATCTTCCGTGTCTCTAATATCGAGCTATTGTGTTACGTACAGGCTGTATAAAGCATAAGACAAGGCGCTAGATCGCGCTTCGAAAAAGGCAGCTCGTGCCGAAAGGAAACCCGACAACAAAGAAGCGGTTCGGTGCGTAAAACCTTTTCTCAAGATGTCACTTATTAATTCTCCCATTCTCTCGGAGGCAGCGAAATGAATAGCGGGAGCTGACTGCCCGCCCCCGGACTTGGAGGAATTTCATGAGACAGAAGGTAAAGACCGACGGAGAGTCGAACGGATCATATAGACAGGCGGGTAAAGGTCAAAGGATCTTTGCTACCTGAGTCGATAGAGCGTCATCAGGCCACAGCATAGCTGCTGGAAGACACTCGCTCTTCAGCCCTTTCCACCAACGGGACGACGATTAATAATCGTTTTCTGGGCCAGCTTGCTTGCGTCGGAGCTGCCTAGAGAAAACCACAAATTTCTCCTCCACCCGGGGATCGGGTCGTCAAATTCGATACAGAATGTGCTGGGCAAGCCCGCAGGGTCTGCACGTTGCTGGAGAAGGCCCCCTGCTGATCTGGTCGAATGATTTCGAGGGGGCGGGGCACTGAGAGGATGCATGTTCAGAGTTCGCTTGACCGTACTATGTACAACTCGACAATGGTAACACTGCTGATGATCAGCTGGTGGATAGAACCAAAGAACCTGCACAAGTTTTTAGCCAAAGAGGGGAATTAGGATCTCTTGATAGTTTCACGACAGACGGTTTTCTGGAAAGTCGACGGATTGAATTGGACGACATATGTGGAGAGAATTAAGAAACCGAGGAAGAAACTTTCAGAATTGATACATTATGCCAGTGGTAACCGATAGTAAAAAATAAGTATGCAACAATGGCAATAGAGCAAGAGTCAAGCTACACGGGGTGCCCATAAGTGGCCGGTTGGACTTGAATATTCTCAATTCTTTAGTGAGTTACGACTGATATCGAACTAGAGGGTTCTGCTGATAATTAACGTTCTTCCTCAGGCCAGTTGTGTCTCGCGATGGAATCCAAATTTTATGTCGGTACCATAAACGCGTGACGGCATAAGAATTAGGACGGCAACGGTTGGCTGAATTGAGCCAAGGGGTATAAACTGGCGAGTCCAAGAGTTGGTGTGAGTGAAATGTAGATGAGTAATATAGGTTCCTGTTTCTCTTTCTTTCCTCCTGTTCCACCAAGAGTCCAATGTGTAGATGAGGGTGTCGCGATTCCCCGCTGTGCGTTGATGGCCTCATCTAGCCTAGGATCCACCTGTAATTAGCTTTTTTTAAAACGACGAGGTCAAACAGGTACCAGTAACGACACTCAAACAGGAGAAAAATGGGATTTAACCTCGCGTCACACGCAGACAAATGTTCACCACTCGTCACTAAAGTGTGACGTAAGAGCCTTCAATTGGAAACCTTAACGACCAATTTTCTACGCAGACGCCAAGGGAATCGTTGATCGGCAGGCATCGTGAAAAAGTCGAGACATTAGTAGCCTTAACAGTGGGTGGGATGCCATTCCTTCTTCGTAAAGTTGTGAATATATATGAAAGTCCTTACATAATATTTCTCCCAGTTTTATTCACCCTTTGGGTAAATGAGGCAACATTAAAAAGGCAGTTTAAAAATCCTCGCTTATATGGGCATTTATACAAGAAAAAATGTGCATTGACCATAAAACTTCATAATCGTCCATTTTTAAAACGAGAAACAAGTCATTTCAAGTACCTCATTTTCGGAATCTTTGACTGACACTGTTCCAATTGCTCATTAAAGCCCCTTAATCGAGTCTGGTGTCTAAAAAACAGAAAGAAGCCTCTGGACCTGGGCAATAATGGTATACGATGGAGAAGACTGAAGAAGGGTGTCGCGGGCGCGACACCCTGCTGTGCACTGATGGGCCTGTTCTAGAATCCATGCCCGATTTCCGTAATTAGCTTTTTCGTTTGGTGCCAATTACGCTGAGCTGATTTACATAACGGCCCCCGTTAGGTAGGTCAGGCTAATGGACAGGGGGAGGCTGCGCGGGATGAGCGGGGTTGACGGATGCTGGAGCTGTCAATTTTAAAAAAGTGCCTAAAGCCACCACTGCTTCGTGGCCCGATATCCCGCTGCGTAAAATTGTCTTTTGCCTCCGCGCTGACCGCAACGCGCGCGAGAGGGACCGTGTAATTATTCGGCCAGCCATAATTTATCCTCGAGCCTAGACCTAAAGAATCGCCCGATCGGACTTGCTTTATCGACCTTCTGACCATAAATCGGCAAACTACCGAAATTACTTCACACCCCCATTTCCATTGTCAAGTCAATGCAAAATTCCCCGACTTAACGACGAGTTCCCTTTATTTGGAATCGGAAGAGGTCAAACGGTAGTGAATAGTCAACTATATCTGGTCACCAGATGGTTGCGCAACAATTTTGGTAAAAATTCTGAAGCTGCCAGAGTCGTCTCTTAGTATTGTCAGTGTCATTGTGGTCTATGGAGCGAGCGTGATTAATTGATCGGAAATATTCCAAGGCTCTGTCTTCGGAATTCAAAAGTACCTGATCATCGTAATGCACAACAGTGGCGGTGATTCCGCGTTGTCTTTGAGAGCCCAAATATTCGACGCCCAAACGTTAACGATATGCATTCCACAATCCAAACTGCCCCCCCAGGGTCTTCAATGGACCCAATAGTCTTCTATAAAGTATAAAATAGTCACGGGTTACAGGTCCTCTTCTGTTCGGTCTTTTCGCTTTATGCAGAGTATCGGAAGGATTATAAAGAGACACTGCAGGGACACTAGCTGGTACCTCCGACAATGGCCCATTGGTCCGCCATTGTGACTACGGCACATTAATTGTCTCTTTGAGGCTCGATGACCTCCGCGGTACAATAAACGCAGACTCTTCTTCATCATCTCCTTCAACCATTGCTTCTTCTACTTCCATCTCACTCTCTTTTCTCACAGGTGTTGTTCCTCTTTCAGGGCGATTCGTGTCGAGTCAACTTCGCATCAGCGATTTTCAACAATTTTCTTCAATGATGGAAAATCTGTTTCTCTATTTCAAATCTGAACTCTATTTCACTACCTTGGTTAAAGATTGGCAACTAAAAAGGATCGAGAGGGGGCAAATTGAAGGGTCGAAAGAATGTGGGAGAATAATGCGATTGGTAGAGCCTGAAGAATAATATAAGGATATGAGGGATAGCAAGAAAGAGGATAAGAAGGAGCCAAAGCAGAAGATGAAGAAGACGAAGAAGAAGAAGAGCGGTGGGTGCGGGTCGCCATTAAGCGGACCCCCTGCCGTGTGGCCCGCGGCAACCCTTCACAAAAAACTGTAATTGGAAATACTTTTCCTCCTTTTTTCCTAAAATAATTTATGAATCTCCACCGGGTCCGCGGGCTGCGTCCAATACTTCGCACAGGACTCGCATCATCGTCGGCGCTTCTTCTCCTTATTCACCTGACTCGATAGAAAGAACCTGGGAGGGTTTTTGAGTAACGAACCAAGAGGGATGACGTCTCGTGTTGGCTCGAAATGAAAACTGAAGACGAAAACTGCAAGGATGAAGGACGATCTTGAAACTCGAAGGACTAGTATCGTGTCTGGCCAATGTCCTGCTGAGCAGGGCGAAGGGTGAGCCGACTTTAGGGACTCGGGAATAAACGGTAGGGACCCAGATGCCGTTATCAATTTGCGTGATTCTCAGGATTTATAATGAAGATGCAATGAGTGGCTTCCCGTCCTGACTGCTGATGCTGAGGCTGTTGCTGGTTCTGCTCGTGCTCAGCCGATCGACGCAGGACGACCCCCGCAGCCAATCGATGAGGACCTGTAGTAATTATAAGTCTGCCACCCAGGATGCCATGAGGTAGATGATCGTGCCGATATCTACCCGCCTGTACGTATCAATTGACAGACCCCTGTATAAAACGCATGATCCATAATCATCTTCGCGCTCATCTCGTCGCTACCTTCTCTGCAAATTTGAAAGATCCCCATTAAACTAGCACATGACAAGAGAGATAAAAACGACTTCTCGCTTAAGGCTTCACGTTCTGCTAAAGCTTATTTTCCAATCTAAAAAAGGAAGACACCTTTTGTACATTGTCGCATGCAGGACACAATATCACGATCAGCTCCTTCCTGGATGTCACGTCTTGCTTTTTGTTTCCCTTCCGATATCATTCAGTACTTTAACGTCGCGAATAACGAGGAAGATTCATTGCTGACTCTTCCTGTGCATAAGGGCTCTGCTCGTAATATTACGTGTACGTGTTATAGGGTGTATATAAAGCTCAGCTCAGTCATCTTCGTCGAGTACAAAGCATGCAGAGGAAAATTTGTTCCCTTCGTGTTTTACGTGCCTCGATTACAGTATATCCTGCCAGACTGATTTTTACTTTCCACTGCAAAGCGGGTACGTAGAGCTCTTCGGTACCTCCGGGGTACCGACGACAGATTCCGGCGCCCCCTTTACGATCGACTTAACAGCCGGTTAAATTACGGCCGGCCCGTACTATTGACCCCTGCTGACCTTTTCGGTGACCCTTTCTCTACCTTTCGCCCATTCTCTTCACGGGCGAAACCCGATACTGCACATGGTCCCGACAGCAAAGCTGGGACCAGGTTCCATAGATTTCTGACTTTCTGAGACTCTGCTTGCTAAACTCGATGCCTGTGTCATTATTTTCAAGTCAGGGTCTTTAAATTTTCGAAGGGTTGTTAACTCTGTCTTTTAAGTTTATCGGAAATTTATATAACGAGCGATACTCACAGTGCAACTAGAAATTCTATAGTTTTCTGGGTACTCTTCCTGTTTTTAGCAAGTTCAAAGAAATTTTACATTATTTCTGTTAGTAAGTTACTCCTATTGAAAAACTTGATGTTGCTTTAGATTTCAAAACATTTTAAAGGATTTCGTAACATTTTTTTAAGTGACTTTAGGGAAATTCAAGGAATTTTGAGAGACTTCAAGCGATGTCAAGTGATTTTAAGAAGTTTCGAAGAATTGATTCTAATGTAGAGGAAATCAAATGAAATCCCTTAAAATTACTTGAACATGAAACTTTTTAAAGTTTTTTAAATCTTCTGTAAATGTCTTAAAATAATTTACAGTATATCAAAATCTCTTAGAGTTCATTAAAATCTCTTAGTACCTTGAAATTTCTTCAAATTCCTTCAAATTCGTTAAAATTAGTTCAAATGTCTTAAAATTTCGTACAACCTCTGAAAAAACCTTTCCCAATCCTTTAAAGTTTCTTCAAAATTTCTTTAAACCCTCTGAAATTTCTGAAAACTCCGGACAACACCGGGTAGAACATCTGCTAGAAAATAAATAAAAATATTGGATTTTGGGAATTTTGGAAACATTATTTGATATTTTGATTCCAATAAATGTAAAAAAAAATCATCAGACTAGACACGTCTGAACTTTAACTCAATACCGAAGAATTGTAAGCGGTTCGCATATTTATTTCTTATTTATTATTTTTATGAAAATCTAGAAAAACTTAAAAACTTGAAAAACGAAGAATAAGAACTTAATAGACGAACCTATTAATTAGTCACGTTTAAAACGTCAAAATTGACATTATTCACGTGTATTTGAAAACAGTGAAAATCAAAAGATGAAAAATGGAAAAGTTACATCCTGTCGAATTCAGCATAGATACAACGACGTCTTTCCGTCTTTGCTGCCATATGTGCCGACGCAGGATCCGTCGCAGAATTCCCTTGAATGTTCCACTGAGAAAACTATTTGGTTCGAACAACAAAACTTTTTCTCGATATGAAGCAACAAAAATTGTTGGTTGTGCCAACCGAATTTTTGTTGAACTAACCAAAGTTTTGTTAATCCAACCAAAACTGAGATTTTGTTGGTTTAAATGAATTTTCTTGGTTCAACAAAAGGTTTGTTGAAAGAACCAAGATTTGGTTGACACAACCAAACAATTTTTCTTGCTTCTACAATATAGCAACAAAAAGTTTTCTTGTCCGAACCAAACAGTTTTCTCAGTGATAATAACTCTTCCAAAGGATATTATTGAACCTGAACGAGTATCGACATTAGTCGGACATCAGCAAACATCTTTAGCAGCTCGAAGCATGCGAGAAGATTCAGCATTCCTGAAATTTCACGATGATCCTGGCCTTGCAGAGGTCTTGATCGATCACGTCGCACGCGTGGAGTTTACGCAAACAGGGAGTCAAAGCGGTAGGCAATCGCTTTGAGTAAGTTTGTTTTATGGCAGCAAGCAGGGGGACGAAGGTGGATGCTGAACGTGCTTCCCGGAATGCTCGGCTCGTGTAAAACGGACTTTACCTCGATGATCCGGACTCGACCCTGCTCTTCGCGGGAACATCGAATCGCAGGACGTATTGCTCTGTCACCCAGGGCTCGCCGATCTATTAGTTATGAATATGTTGCCCACGGCGATACATGCCCGGGTCCGATACACCGAAAATATGTACGATCTCAGTCGTGTACGGCTATATCCATTCCGAAATATGTCACGTAAAGTAGGTATAATAAGCCAGAAGGCCTACATGGAGAATGGGCAAAACGAGCCCGCCCCAAGAAACTCCGCGATACGGGAGACAAAAGTCAATCAAGTGTGTCATGATTGCCCAGAGATAAAACCGAAGAAGAATCGCAAACAGCAGCAGAACACCACCTATGGAGTCAAAAGGATTGCAAAAATCTTGAAGAATTTGGCCCTTGCTTTTAATGTAGCCAGCATCGATCGTATAAGAAGACCGAGAAGGGTCACTCGAAGGGTCAGAGAGGGTCAGAAGGAATTTTTTAAATTGACACGTTCACCGCCGGGGTTTGCCAAATCAGACTTTAGAGGCCGGTTCCATCGCCATTTAACATTTAAATTGCGGTTCAATGTAGGGTCAACCAATCCAGTGTCGCTATTTTAAAGGGAGTTTAAATTTAACCGATGTAAGATCGCTTCTTGGACTCTTGGTCGCACCGCATGGTGCCACCTGCTTGAATATGTGTTAATTTGTTAAACACGGACTCAATCAATTAAGTTTTTCTACCGAGCTGCAGCCATTCCAGCTTCAGCTGCAGGAAATCTGAAGGGGAATTTATTTCTGGAACAAATGGAATCATACTGATTTTTTCTCATATAAGTAGGATGGAATTTAAAAATATTTCATATTTATTGTCTTCCTGTTAGGTTTGAAGCTCGGTAAATTACTATAATATCCCATACGCCCCTATTTTCTCCTCGCTGAGAGAAGAGCCATTGGTAAGTTTTTTTTAAACTATCAGCGAGGCCATAATATGTGTCCACTCACTGATTCGGGAGCGGATCGCTCTTACTCTTTTGCTGAGTGGGGGTTTTTACTTTCGTCGAAGGGCGTGCCGGCTGTCGCTGGCAATCGGGTAGGAACCGTGAGGATGCAAATTTGGAGGCAAGGGGCGTAAGAGGTCTGTCAGAAAGGCTCAAGCTGGCTCATTACCAGCAATTGTGGCGATCGACTCCCCGCGGTGCACAGTGAGGAAAAAGTCGATTTTTTTATTTAAAAAGTATTCCAACGGTCGTAGTTCTCAACCGATTTAAAAGCTTTTCTTTTTTCACATGAAGCTTATTATCAGAGATATATCGAAGCCTCTCTTCCAATCTCCTTTCTAAAGCGCATCATTCTTCCAACCCCAAAGCAGAGTTGAAAGAATGATGCCAAGAACATCGCCAAGATTGTCGCGTTCTCCAATTGTTAAAGGATTAGCAAGAGTGACGACTCGCGTGAAAAAATAAGCTCGTGTCCCAGTGACGGGGTAATTTGTTTCGTTCCATTTTAAAGTCTGGACCAGGACCCGTGGAAGTTTAATGTCCCAGGAAGAAAGAGTGTTTCGTAATGGTGGTACCTTGCAGTTCTATTTTGCACGATGATGTCCTTTGTGTTTCGGCATACCCGGAGGCCTAGACGCGCAGGTTCCCCACTTTCGCACCTTGAGTCGCATCTAATAATTGGGTTCGTTGAAAACCGCACTCCGCGACGAATTCTTCCTCCTCTCTCTCCTCTCAGTTTCTTTATTTCTGCCTGTCCTCTCGCTTCGAAACCAAACTCGCCGAGTCCAGAGATCCCTTTCCGCACACTCCCTCTCGGGCCCTCTTTCCATTGAGATGGCCACGTGGGAACTCGAGGGTATTTTTACGTTTCGCCATTCATGTGGAGCTCTATAACAGATTGTTTCTCGGAAAGAATGAGACACAGAGTCTCCCTTGGCGGGGACCAGCGGCTAATAATATGGAGAGAGCGTGGAGAATCATCCTCAAAGTCTTATAAGTGGTTCGTTTTGTCTCCAGAGTGTCTCTGAGTTGTCGGCGGATCTAGAAGGTACAATGAAGGTACAATGCTAAAAGGCTCAAAGCAAAGAGTAAATCGCTTAATCGTGACCACTGGATAATAAGTCGAGTGTCCAAGTTGTAAGACTCAGAGTCTGTCAAGGGGAACTCAAATGATTGGTGAATGATCATTACGAACACAAGTTTCCTACTGAGTAGATTTAAGTCACTCTTCTTCGCTACAGATTATACATTCGTTTTCTTCATCTATTTTTCCATGTCTTGCTCTCTTTTTATCAACTGATCAATATATTTAATCTCTGACGATGACATGGCAGGGAGAAGTCTCCCACTTGCTCAAAAATGACCATATTCAGAAATTGCACATTTTGCGAAATCTCAAGACATCTTGAGATTTCGATTTTCATGACATGTGTGCTTGGTGCTCGGAGAGGACCCAAAGCGCAGCACGACATTTTATTTCTGATATATCGGCGTTCGCAGCGTGCGCCGCTCGGCGGAATATATCGGTAAGATTAATCGAGTCAAAAGCCCGCGTTGTTACAAAGTGCGCCGCCCGCCGCGACACAAACCCATGCATTACCGCAGGGCCGGCCGTGTTCTAACGTTGGCTTGTCTCCAGGATACACCCACGCCAGGTATACGTCCACCAAAGCAAGCGAGGGAAGAGATTGCTTTATTGCGCGCTCTTTCCTCTTTCGCTTGCTGAAATCCGAACGACGAACGACGACCGACGAAGCGTACTATGGTAACGTATGCTGCGAAGAAACGAACGCCCGCGTGCTGATCTCCACTAATCTCACCGCGATAAAAGACCAACCCGTTGCCATTCGTCGTTCGTTCCTTGCTTAAAGATTTAGGGTCGGTCGCTATGTGAAACCTCAAGCACAAATATCTCGCGCATCGTGTGACAAACGAAACAAAGGAGATCCCGCCAAACGATCATGCTGCAGGTTCCAGCGCAGAAATTGTAATGTGGACCTGATCGGGTCCCGATCGGGCAGAATTTAGGCTAAATTGGGCTATCTAGACGGGGTCAGAATCGAAATGAATCGGGAATGAGACACTTTTTTGATGAGATTAAAAGGCCTTGTTCAAAATATCCAAAAGGACCAGACTTGCGAATCATTACTCTCTTCGCAAGACTCCCTGACTTATGAAAAGGAACAAAAAGAGGAATCGACTGAGAAAAACATTGCTGAATTGACTGGCGCGTGAAAAATTACACGCGGCACGGATGAGAGGGGTTAGGTCGTACCCCTGATCATCGATTCCTTTCCACCTGATATTAATGCGCACCTCTTACCGTAATCTAATATTGGTTGATATATGGGGTAAGCCAATGGGGAGCCAATGAGCGCGCAAAGGTCGTAACACCGGGGGTCGCGATGGATATTTACAATTTTAATCATCATCTCTGCGTGGGATTCTTGCACTGGTCACGATGTTTTCACCCTACAATCCCCTCAAGCCTTTCACTCAATAAAATTTCCACTCCAGAGAAGAGAAACCCTCTCGATAAAATTGGAATTATTGTTCATATTGCAGGCATGCAAATACAAACTCAGGCTTTTATCATCACATGTATTATATATGTATTATACCTTCTATTTTATCATATTTTTTCTTTGACATCACTCCCTTCAAGGATGAGAGAGTGACACAGCAGGCAAGTCAGCAGAACTGCTGAAACACCTCAGCGACAAGAGCCTCGTTTTATTTCATCTCGTATAATATCAACCAACTCACCCTTCAGTTTTATGGGTTCCTTAAGTTTCTTTATTTCCCACTTTCCTCGCTGTTTCTGCTCTCAGCCCTTGCTTTGTAACCATTATCGGACTCTTTTATTACGAGGAACTTAAAGAACTCGATGGGCGACGCCTACTTCGTTATTCGGTGACAAAAGGTGCCCAACCTGCGGTAGCTTTGACCACCTGTGTCCATAATGCCGCCAACACCCGTCGGGGGTGTGACTCGGTAATGCTCAGAACAGAAGTGGTCTATTGTACTCTTGAGAATTGTTTGTGGAGAAGAGATTCTGAGATGGTAGAACTTTGATGATCTTCATAGTGTCCTTCATATCCTACCCTCATGCTTTTCTCATCTGACCTCGTAAACTAATGGCTCCTGCTTTTCAGATTTCCAAACCGAAGTGGGTTTCACCTTCATAGCACTTATGGTGTGAAAAGCAGGTAGCCTATGTATAACTTTCAAATTAGTTTGCGGACAAAGGTGAAATTCGTATTTTCGGGTCCAAAAAAAGCAGTTCTGGAAATTTAGCCTTAACATTTTTCATATGAATTAGGCGGAGAACATCTTTAAAGATTCAGAATGGAAAAGGGCTCCTTTCCCAAAGTGAAATTGTCTTTCCGTGACTCACCCTTGCCCTAATTACGCTAACCTTTCTCATGAGAGTAGAGAACTTTCTCAAAGAGGAAAAAACGCAGTCTGACGCGAATCTGGTAACCTTTCGCTATCTCATTGATAGGATCTTACAACGTAGATCGAAGAGGGTTATTACGCGACCCGGAAGCTGCGACCTCACTCGATCGTATATTACTGTGGTCGGATAGAGTAGCGACAAGTGGTATACATAATTAAACGAAGAGAGGTCCGATAACCTGACGTGGCTTCGTTTAATGCGTTAATTATCTCGTCTTTGCGTGTAGCTATGGTACGAGCCTGCTAATAACGTTTTTGCTCGTTACTTGCTCGCGAGGACTTGCCTCCTACACGTAACTCACACGCTTTAACATCAGCAGCTCTGGTGAAAGAACCTGCATAAAGTCCAACACGCCATGTGTTATGTGGCCAAGAAATTATTTGTTTCCGGTGTTTTCAGTTAAGGAGATCCTTTCTCCGAAGGCGCCAGTCAGCGGATAGGAATTCTTGATGGTCTATCTGCGAATCTGGGAACTTTGATTATTATCAAGGATGCTACAATTCTATTCCATAACCGGTTAATAAAAAACGACATTGTACGATTTTAAATAACTTTTAGCTTGTTTACTGCGAAATGAAGAACTTGTTGAACATGTGCAAAAATCCGATCATCCCACGAGAGTTCAGGAAACGTCATTTAGTCGTGATAGGCAGAAATAAAGAACTAAATTCGCACGCATGAGCCTCGACCGACTGACACTGGTATTCGAGGTCATAAGCGTCGAGGGACTTACTCTCGAGAATGAAACGCGGCCATTTAAGTCACCTACGAAGTCGATGGCTAATTAAGCCGCGTACCTGACGACGATTACGATGAAAATCCGCCTCTGGCGAGTATCCACGCAGGCAACGAGTCACTCTCTTATTCCCTGAGCCTGAGAAGCATGGGTATCCCATAAAGCGAGGGAACGACCGTACTTCATTCACTCACAGGTTTTGCCGTAAGTGTATTTACACGCATAGTTACTTACCATGGTACTTATGCACTTGGCTCAACTTGGATCCAATCACTGGATAAGAGAAGTGAAGCTTCTCCTGGAGCGCTTTTCACCCCCTCTACACTTCCCCTTCGACTTTCCGTAGTTTGCTTCGCGCCTTTCGCAACGCTATATAGGATTGAGATGTGGATGAAATTACGTGCTTGTTTCATCGAGGGGGAGTACTTTCAAGATGTTGTCAAACAATGGGAAGGTTCTTCAACATACTTTGGATGAGAAGAATAGAAATGAGAAGAATTCTCTGAAAATCTTTTGTCTGTATTTTTACATAGAAAAAAAACCAGATTCTTTATTTATTTCACAGTGGTATCAGAAGTTAAAAATTGAATTTTTGGACATCAACTCTGCTAGAGTTGCCTTGAAGATGCCGCCTGAGGCCGGCCCTGACCGTTTGGTTTTTGGTACCGACACTACCTTCATAAAATCTTGTTTTTCGTTGGCCTGGGAGGAGGTAGCGGCGCCTGGGGGCCCTCCCATGAGGAGGAGTGACCTTAGTTAGCTTTGCTCTTGGGAATGAGCGGCAAATATCTTCGCGGATGCGGGTGCATGGCCCGAAGGGGCGAGAGGAGTCAAGAGTACGCCGAATCTTACCTTGAAGTTAAAAACTACCACGGATACTCTTGTCCCCGGTACCACCGGTGGTCCAGCAACCACTTGCTGGGCACTTCTTCCAAAGACGCTCTTCCAGAATGATCACCCAGAGTGAGTCCTAATGACCTTCGAGCTAGGTGAAACACCTAGCGGCGATCGCCGTCGTCTAACTACTCTAACTTTAACGACCTTGGTCCAGTGAGAAAAGCCCAAAGCGGTACCCATCCACTTTCTCAAGAAGCCTCTTCTTTAACCATCTGAAAAAAACCAGAAGCGATTATTGAATGATACGGAGAATACTTTGAGAATACGGAGATACTTTGTTTACATTGCGGTTTCTTCATCATTGGCTATTAACATCAATTATACTTGAAAAGTTACTCGTCTCAAGACATCCACAAGTTTATATGTCTTTATAAAAAGACATATAGAAAAGATTCATCAAGACAGAACGAAATCTTGCAAATTCAGGCTCTTAATTGGCTGTCATCAAACTCTGGATAGAAGTCGTTATAGGATGCCTTCCTCGAGTAGTCGCACGCCGTCTATCAACCCTCCCCCTTCTCCTCCTAGGGTTGATATCTCAAAGAGACCTGCGCAACGAGAAACGATAAAGGTCCAACTCTGGAGTACACGAGGTGGGAGCGAGGCAAAAGGTTCTGGTCATGGAGAAGATATGGAGGCAAGCATACCCTGAGGGCGCGAGCCAAGGCATACCACCCCACACCCTATTCCCCCCTCCTCCACCCCTACATCCTCATTCCTCCCTCTTCCCTCATAATTTTCTTTCCTTCTCTCTACATCCTCAGTATCTGTGTACTTGGTACGTCGGTCACACATCCATAGATCCGATGCGAGTACATACATTCCCGGCATGCATTGTATTTATGTGTATCCGTAGGAGTCTGCGGCGTCAGTCGAGTCCCGGTACCGGGTAATGGGGGGTCAGAGGTCACCGCGCCGCCAACGCTAGAGAGGAGGGAATATATACGTTATATCGAGAGGGTGGAGGACCTCTATATAGGAGCGCAACGGAGGGCTGGTGCGATATGCTTTGAAACCGTGGGAACGCGCGTGGACCCACGCGCCTAACTAACCCCCTTCCTTGTGAACCTCTGGGACCCGTTCTTCACCTTCCTATAGTAACTATACCGCCGGTGCAGCCCTCCTCCCCCCCCTCTTCGCCTCCCTCACCTTCTGCCGCCGATTTCGTCGTCCACCTCCGACTTTGCAGTTTCAACCCTTTCATTACCCGCGTTTCTTCGTCTGTCTGCGCGCCTCGGCATTTTTCGGCTACGCGTATTATATACTCAAGAGCACGGTGAGTCCCGGCCGTTTAAGGCCCCAAAACGCTCCACGGCGACCGTCTCGAACAATGTTTTCTACTCAATGTTTCGCTTCTCTTGATTTTAGCTGCTCTGTCATGTGGGAGGAAGATTTCTCTGGTGAGAGTTTGGGAGCCAGTTTGATCTGGTTGTGAAATAGGATGAAATCGAATTTTAGAAGATTGGCGAGATTGCATATTGATTTACTTTTGGGTAAAATAAAGAGCTAATGATTTTTTAGGGTTCTTGATAGGAACGTTTTTCAGGTTCGGATTTCTTGAGGATTTTATAGTTTATGGTTACTATCAGTCTTATTACTACAACAGGAAACAAATGTCTGATGTGGAAAACGAAGCGATCCCCCGCAGCTAGTGAGCGCGTGCCTCCAGGGCATGAGGAATTTCAATGGTGGGGGTATCTTAAGATGAGTTTACATGAGAAGTGAACACATCTGAGAATACCAGGAATGCCTGTTTAATACGAGGAAAGCTTATAATGTGCTTATGGGGAGATTACAAGATGTACACCTGATAAAGATAATCAGACACATAGCTGCATCCTGTCTACTCGAATACAGCTTTCTTTATGATCAAAAATCATTGATTGCTTCCAAATCATTGATTAATTTCCAACGAAAACTATACACGGAGAAAACTGGATATTAAACAGTAATATCTATCTATTTAACTATGGGACGACTATCTAGATATTTAGATATAATATCTTGATGTTAAAACTTAATATACAGATATTAAAATATTGGATGTTAGAATATTTGGATTATATATTTTAATATCTGGATATTAAGTTTTAATATCAAGATATTATATCTAAATATCTAGATAGTCGTCCCATAATTAAATAGATAGATATTACGGTTTAATATCCAGTTTTCTCCGTGTACTAATCCAATACAATCACGATAGCCATCATCAATAATTGTGGCCTCATCTAATTATGATGCTATAATCATCCCAAAGACCAAGTAACCAAGAAACACAATTCCTCATCAATTTTAGTAAGCTTCCTAATGGCAGCCACAAATCATAATCCCCATTTCTAGGCTGAATCATAAGATTCTGAGATCCATGATAACTGAAAGATTGAAAATGACTGAGACCACAAATCTCTGAAACCTCGACTGCCCACTCAGCAGCTTGAAAAGAAAATCGTAACCCGCATCTATAATCTATACTTATGGGATGTCAAACTGGTGGGTCGCTGATGAGTCGAATAAATAGAAAAAAAGTAGCGCCTCTTCGTAATTGACTACGAAGGACACGCGCGCTCTGAGGTAATTGCCGTTACCGTCGATGATTGGACCCACTCTTTCGACTCACGCCACTTCGAAATTGATTATTGCTCGCCCGTAATGATCCATTACGAGTTTTGAGCGCGCCCAAAGCATAACGGCAGGCTAACTGACAATCACTGTCTCGAGGAACGTGAATTATGAGCCAGTAATCTATGGGTACCGAGGGTAATAGGACACATTTATCCTCCACTCAAAATCGTAAACATCAATAGTCCCATGGAAATCTGTTCCCAATATGAGCACTGAGCATATCTAGCTTTTCCTTTATGGGAAAGAGGAAGTCTTGTAATGAAGTGCTTAATGTCAAGAGAACTGATGATGAAGGGGGATGGAAGGTAAAAAGAACATTATCATAGTTGCCTAAAAATCTTCATAACCTGTGAAACATTTCCTTTTTCTCCACTTTCTAAATCTGAACCAGCGAAAACCCGCTGATGATTCATCAGCGAATTTCACTGATTTGGTAGGGCTTTCGCTGGTTCAGATTTAGAGAGCAAGTTTAAATACTTAAATTTAAATACTTGTCTGCAAAAACGTGAAACGGTTACATCTCAATCACCAAGAATTATCGCAATTAGAAAGAAATCGCAGTGCTCTCAATTTAATAGGTACCGAATTGTCTCCGTGAGCTAGCCTATCAAGTCTGAAGTCTCAGAACTGAAAGTAGCAGTGAATTATTAGCCCTGAATCTAATAATTTCGCGGTAAGTGCTGGAAGCGCCTTCAATTGGTTAGTTACGCCGCACTTGGCATTCTTTTCATGGCGATTTCTATACCGCGTGGAAGTAAAGCAAGTAGCTACGGGCAAGAAAAATGTATTCTTTCCAAGAGGCCTCTGAGGTTCTCAAGGTGCGTAAAGAGGCTTTTTTTTATGTCTTCGCCATCTCGAGCAGAATGAAAGAAGTTGAATCAAAGAAATTGTAATAGAGAGTGAAGATGGGGAGTAAAGATGGGGAGTGAAGATAGGGAGTGATGATGGTGAGCAAAGAGTGAAAAGAAGACGCTCCAATTAACTCAAGTTCCCACGGAACGGCACGAGTCGGGCAATAAGGCTCCTCCTGCTGCGAGACTCGAAGACTTGCCGCTTTTTCCGTGAGGAGGCAGCAGCTGTTGGATGTCCTCTGATGGGCGGGAGAGGTTCATCCAGTTCATCCTCACGGGAGAGGAATGGGTCGATTTGGTTTGGAAACCGGATCTGTGACACGGGCGACATCGGGTCGCCTGTTCGACCGCTCGTGGGAAACAGTCTGAGCCGAAGGCACTCGGTCGGTAATGATTGTTTCTACCGACGGCCGGAATCAATTTGGAAAGAGGAGAAATGAACTTCCGTGACATGGGCAATTCTGCAATTCCCAATTCCCATAGGCACCAGCACTTGAGGCCGGCGGCAAAAAATTTGAAAGGAGTAACTTTGAAACAAGAAGATGGTCCAATTTCACAAACAAACAATGCGTTCTTCGTTTAAATGAATTTAGAGGCTGTTTTTTTACAACAGGATATGGTGATTTCATTCCGAAATTCAAATTCCTAATTTGATTACATCTCGTCAGCTTATCTAAAAAATTTCCCAGGATTTTACCGCACTGCTGATGGACATTTCCGCTCTTATCATCCAGATCAAGGATCTGATCCCTCGTTCTTCCTCGAGAAAAAATTCGTCCAAATTTGACATGATCCCCTTTCAGATTCAATCAAATCACTCCTACCTGATCCCGAGTCCCATCTAAATTTTAATCATCATAGGTCAGGATATACGCGACTCGTATACAGACACATGTTATTTCGAGACTTGGCTTCGATCGATCACACTTCTTCAAGGTTCTCAAGGTGGCGAATCGGCGAGGCGTAAACACATAAGCGCAAAAGGTCTGTGGCACTAAATAACTGCGTTTTCTTGGTATAGGTTGGGCAGTAGGTACATACCTACGGAGTAAAGTTAAGGGCCGCGGGCCCATAGCCTGTGGTTAGGGCGGTGCGCGGTTTTTTGTGCCCAGCAATTAGGTAAACGTCTGCGAGCTCTGTTTCACATTGTAGACACACTCTAGGCTGCTATTAGTTAGTAGTATAGTTTAAACTCAAATCTGAGGACGCGGGAACGAAGAGCCATCGTCGTCCTCAACCTTAAATGTAGTTAATTCACGGTTAAATCAGGAGCCAGTCGGCGCCACATGAAATTTTTCCAAAA
The DNA here is from genome assembly GCA_904066015.1 of Synergus gifuensis. NCBI lineage: Eukaryota > Metazoa > Arthropoda > Insecta > Hymenoptera > Cynipidae > Synergus > Synergus gifuensis. The sequence continues at coordinate 2,387,575 of CAJFCO010000046.1, read as the reverse complement.
ATAAATCAAACATTAGATATTGGATGTCATCAATTTCACGAAATGTTGATAGCGTCTCGCTTGTAGATACAAACTTGGTAATACTTATCGGATACTTCTTTCGAAGATTATCAACGAGTTTGATAATGTAAATATTGTGATTGTAGTAAACTCGAATCCAACAATCTCCCTTCTATATACATATTCTGTTGACGAACATTTCGTAAACAATTCGCATTTCTGTATTTAATGTATGTTCAACCTGCAACAAGAAGTTATGCGTGACATTACATTTTATTATTCGTATCCAATAAACCCGCCTCACAATATTTAGACTAGTATTATGCGTATGTAATTAATTTAACATAATCTCGCTTTCTCTCGGAATTATAAACTCGAATCTATTGAAGTAGTTTCTTATTTGTTTTAAACCTTTTTTAATTTTTTTCTTTTTTCAAGGTATGTACCTTCGCTATTTACTCATTATCACCAACATTATCAATATCGTCTCTTCCGGGTGTTTTAAAGAAAACCTTCAGATTTCAATAAATCGTCTGTATTTTATTTCGAAACTAGGAAGCGGTGGTTGCGGGTCTAAAACAGACAGACTGCTATCTACTAACAACTGACTATCATTTCATTGGCGCCTGTGGGCGTCCTTGGGCATTAGATTGCGGAAGACTCGATTGAATTATTAGCAAGGCTAAGGAATCTGCAAAGCGTTATAATTGCCGCGCTTCCTCGAAGGAGACTGTAAAGCGCATCGTGCATCGGTTCCTGCCTTGTACTTTTCGCCATGGTGGGTCGTTGGTAGGCGGACAGAAAGTTTTGACGGGAAGTGGCGCCGCGCAAGAATCAAGAATACCTTCCTATCCGTATGGAGTCGATGGGTATCAACTCCTGGAATTCGACCTCCAGATCGGTGTGGGACCCGCTCTCGAGGTCGCATCGGCCCGGTGACCCTTTAGATAAGGCTCACGCCCTAATAAGAGGGTACACACATGGTCGCTCCTCTTCTAAACTTTCGACCCTCAATCTAGACAATCTAAACCACGAACTGACCATCTTTTCCCCTCTTCTCCCTCTTATACCTCTGCGGTTTATGTTTTACTACCGCAAAGAAAAAAGTATGAAAAAATGTTTCCAAATTATATAGAAAAATGTGCCATATAGCCGCATTTACCTCAAATGTGTCGATTGGTAGATTGGGTTACAAATAGTTATTTATGAAGAGATGGTGAAGAAAAATGCAAAAGTTATTAAGAAGATTATCAAAGTTTCGAGAGTATCATTCATCCTTGAGGAATATCAAAAAATTCCTTCGAGGCATTCTTTGGGAAGCTCCCACAGCCGCGAGAGTGCAATAAAGCGTAGTCCAAATCGTCGAAATTTAATTTCTCCTGAAAAAGACTCAATCGTAAAGTGGTTGGTTCCACGTAATAACTACCCTCACTTCCCCCTCCTTTAACTTTCAGTGCAAAATTCTGGGCAGCTTCCACTTCAGAAAAGTCACTCCATAACTTCTCTCCTGTCATTATTGCTGCACCAGTGATTACGCTGCTTCAAGAAAGATCGTTTAAGAAGACTGGTCGAGCTACCGCAAACCATCTCTGGGAATTTTGTGCTAAGAGTCGTAAAAAATGGACACTTGCCGCTTAGCACTTCGGAATTTGGAAAAAAAATTAATAAAGCGACTTTGCAGCTGCGACAATGGTATTTTTACTCTGAAAAATTCGAGACTGTGGGAAGCTGCAACATTTTTTTTCCGAGAAAAACGCGTGATTACGAGACATTGTCAAATTAGAGGGGATATAAAGTAAATTTGAAGTATCACAGGGTACTTGTGTACAAGATCCAAAAAGTATAATTAATATGAAATAGAATGATCAAAATCCACTTCTCTGATTGCTCCTTCACGGTTTTCAGCTTCCTCGTGCTCATGTAATCTGTATTTCACACTCATCATCTTGCTTCTCCATAGGTCGTCGCCCCCGGCTGGGCCGAATTCCTATTGGACCTCAAATATTATTACTTTAAATAAATACTTTACTCGGGATCACGGACCATCGAATTTTAGCACATCGTAAAATTCGAATTATTTCGGATGCCAGACCTTCTTAATTACAATCGTTAACTGCGAATACCTGCCATTCTAAATTCCAATCGAATTACCCTTTATATTCTTCACCTGCTTATCACTCAATCACAGAATGTAGAGTTACGTATAATTTTCTGTGACAAATATACCAAAAATTTGGTATTCTTTTTTGGTACTTGATTTTATTTGTTATTCGATCATTATTCATTTTTTTATAATTTTATTATCATTATTCATCTATATATCATTAAATGGACATCAATTATATAAAAGCAATGGGTTATTAAATGTTAAAATGTATTTTAGCACGCAAAACAATGATTTGCAAGAAACGAAGAAGAAGAACTAACAGGAGCAATAATTTTGTAAAAAAGTAGACAATGTAGACCCAGAACGATTCCCTTCACTTTCTATTAAGAGCTAAACGTTAATTTAGGATTTTAAGAAGCGCTTACGTTTTATTTCTAGCCGGGGGAAGTCATCAGTGAAGATCCCAAGATCCTTGCTGTTCTGATTATTGTAATTAAATTGTTGCCTAGGGTTGGGGGAGGGGTTTATGGTAAAGGGTAGAACGAGGTCACCCTCTGGCTACCTGCTACTCTATATATGCCTATGGGAATTGGGAAAACCCCTTATGAGTAGACCAAGAGACAACCAAGAGCTTCTATAAAATTAAAACTTAAATTTCAAAATTTTCGTTAAAATTAATGAGCAATTCTTATCATTTTATGAATCATCTGTTATCATTTTCTAGTCATGAAATAGTTGACTCTCTTATTCAATGTCATTTTACTTTCATTTCTTAATTTTACTGTTGTTAGTTTTATTTTATTGTTTTGCAGAATTCAACTTCTTCCGGGTATATTTTCAATGTTAATAAACCGTCTATTGTACGATTTCGATAAAAAGATACTGTTCTATTAGGTACTTAGTTACGCTTGATAAGAGGTCCATAAACTATTGAAGAACCGGAGAGGAGAAAATACAAAAGAAGCGGGCGATATAGTACTTTGAAATTTACGATCAGAATGGGGATAACGATGCAACAATGCTCCAAGTTTCTTCGATAATAAAAGAAAACAAAAAGAAGAGCAAGAGAGTGCTGGGTAGAAAGAAAGAGAGAAAAAGGAAAAAGAGAGAATGCATGACAGAAAGAGACAAATAATTGATTGAAGAGAGAAAAGAAGACTCGAGGCCCAACGATATTTGCACACTTTTTCATTATATTTTATTGTATCGGGGGTGAGAATTAATTAAAGTCAAACACTGCTAACTGCCCTGCAAGTAGGTTAACTGCTCGATATATTGTCTGAAATTGTGTACTCTGACACAATGCACATACACAATGGACCAATGAGGCTGTGGATCTTGAATAAAAATTCAACCCAATTTTATCTTAATAGAACTTTAAAAACATTTCGATGTTTGAAAACTAATGCTTTTTAAAACAAACCAATGAGAATGATACAATCCCCAATAATTTAAAAACCGATTCCTAATATCCAAAATCTTTAAAAGGCCTACTTCCATGCTGTAGTTCCTGAAAATTTGAATTTTAAATGACCTTATATCTACTAACTTAAAGGAAAAAGGAGAAGATTCTGAAAAAACAGAACTCAGGATGGGAATTCATATTATGTTTATCTATTTCCAGTCAATAACAATAAATCTCTAATACACACTACTTCTACACAGCCGACTAGGGTTGAATGGTGACTCTCAGTTTTCCTTTTTTTTTGGTATAGGTACATATCTTTAAACGTTAATCTTGAACCTTGGGTGTCCGCAGGCGGCACTTACAATTAGTATACAGGCTTAGGTACTTAAAACTCTTGGCGAGTTTCAAGCGTCGAGATAAGCTGACGATGACGACGACACCTAACAGACAGGATTTATAATTTACACCTAAAGTCCCCTGACAACTGTATCTCTATACATCTGCGCTATTTACACCAATTTTAAATTAGTGGTAACATCGAGGGTTGACGCAGAATGGAACGTGCTTAAAAAGGGTCTTCGAGTCTCAAAAAAAATTTTATAAAAAGTCTTAAGAATCTTTAGACATTTATAGACATCTACTATACAACCAACATATACATATATGATCAGGTGGGTGGTCCTTGACCAGAAATCAGACGATCCAACTGATCTCAAACTATTTACAGGTCACTGAAAAAAGGTAGGAGCTAGGTGGACCCCTTACCGAGTTCTTATCAGATCAAGATTTCCTAATTTTTTTACACGAAAGACTCGAAGAAGAAAACTGGAAAAAAGACTCGATTAGCACCTAAAGGACGTTAGCATCTTTTGGCTCTTCCATATTCATACCATTTTTTTTATCAGCTATCGACTATCTACGGTTACATTTACACTTCTGGAATGATCCTCAGTCGAAACAGATCGTTAATACTAGAATGAGTCTTCCTAATCTCCTAAATAATTCTATAATCTTCCTGAACATACACAACAATTTACGTCCCACGTGAGACAATGCCCAACAACTATCCACGAATTTCTCTCGAAACTTGGGTGTCCACATTAAGTCTGCGTGGGGCATAACATTTTATGAGACGTGACACTAATTTACAACAATAATTTAAAGGTGAAAGAGGCGATAAAAGTATTTACAGTAATGAAATGAGTTTTAAGGATTGAAAAAAATACTCTGGCAGGAAATTCTTTTTCAAAGATTCCGTGATTATTAAAAATTATTTCCTTAAGTAAAAATGTTGGATAAAATTCTGAATAGCTTTTTCTTCGGATTTTGTTGACATTTCATATATTTACATATTTTGACTCACTAATTATGAAAATCACCATGAAAATTGGCTAAACTGACACCCTTAAGGTATAAGAGAAATTTTTTTCAAAATAATATCAAAAATATGTAAATACATATATTAAAGAGATTTAAAAAATTGCAGGTAAGCGGTATTCGGAACTACATCCAAAATAATTTTTAATAATCGTGTTTTTTTCTAAGAAGACTTAAAAAAGTGGTTCTAACGCCTCATTATGTCTTCTATACTAAATCCTAATTTTCTCGTTGTCGTAGAACTTTCGCTCGTTTGACTGATGCTGATTGATTCGATCTTTTCAGGAGAGATTGTTGGATCCATTCGAAGATCTTGAGGAACGTCGGTGTGTGTTGTGAGATGAGTTTTCAAATTGCTTCGTTGATTGAAACTTCTTGCACAAATTGGACATTTGTGTGGTGATTCCTGCATATGGAGAATTTTGTGCACTGCCAAAGTTCTGCTCTGGCAAAATCCTTTTCCGCAGTCGGCACACTTAAAGGGTTTTTCCTTGCTGTGGATATATCTGCAAATAAGGAAAATAATATTAGAATAAATTCCTTCTAAAATCTACTTGAAACCTACAATTAAGAATTAAACCATAATAAATTGTCTTTCGTCCTCGAAATTTACCCCAAGTATACCTGCTTTAGCAATACAGGTATACGACAATTGTTGAAGTAATTTATACACCTTTCTTATAAGTTCTAATGTCCTAATCCTTAGCCTTCTAAAAATAAATTAAACAATAATATTCAGTCCACAAATATTAAATATTCTATTATTGTTGTTGAGAGCTTTTTCGGGCTCTTGACTTCTGTATAATTCATTATGATTCATTATTATCTAAATTACTGATGTTATGAATAAAAATTTAAAATTTTAGGACAGTGGGTCCCAGGGTACTATCCTCATCTGCCCCTCCCCCTCTCAACGGCTCTGTAGGTTCTAATTTATTGTAACCATAAAATTCACTTATTGCAGCTTACCGATGATCCCTTAAATGGTCCTGCCTTCGGAAGGCCTTTCCACAAATCTCACACGAATAAGGCCTCTCATCAGTATGAGTCCTTTCATGAATTAGGAGGTTGTAGCTCTTGGTAAACTGCCTATTGCAAAATTTGCAGATAAATTGTTTCTTCGGCCTTTGGCCAGGAAGCCTCTTCGTTAGGAAAGAGGCAGGCGGTGGGACCGAAAGTGCTGAATGCATCGGATGACCTGTTGGTCCATGATGATGTGAAGACAATGGAGTCTGAGGACAACAACCTCTCACAGCGAGAAGAGCTGCACCCCTCAGCCAATGATCCAAAAAAGCAGCATGGTAAGGTGGTTGTGGGAGTTGCTGATGTTGTTGATGATGGTGAAGTTGCTGGTGAGGAGGTATGTGAACTTGCTGATTTCTGATCCACCTGGGAGGTGACGTACCATGCGGGTGTAACCGATCGATTCCCGAAGAGGGGGGAGTGTGTGGAGGCGTCAGAGGCTCCATCTTTGCTGTATCCATCATCCTTACCAAAAATTTTCTTCCGCAAATTTACTAAAACTTCACTTATCAATAGGTCAGAGTAGTTCAATTTACTCCGGACCTTTTTCACCCGTCAAGGGCAACTTTAAAGCACCTTACTGAATTTGTTCCGTTTAGTTTGCACTCTTAGTTTCTTTAACACTTCTCAAAATGTTTCATCACGTGATCCCACTAAAGATTCTTTGGCTAATAACTCATGAACCCTCAAGTTTATCCACATAGGTTTATCAACACTTGTAAGAGGGTCTGGTACTCTGTTTTTCACACCAATTATACAAATATATCTACACTCAATTCTTTATTCACTTTTTCCTCATTTGTATCACATTCAAAGTTGTTTAAAACTTTGAATAAAATGAAGGTGACACGCAAGGGAATGTCACTATAGATAAAGAAGGTTTAAGCTGATGATTGGTAGCAACTCTTAGGATAGACAGGTTGAGAGTCGGAAGAAAAAAGGAATAAGAAGCTCTCCACTCGAGGATCAGAGAGATACTGGCTTGCTTGAAAAGTTCCTCTGGTAACCTGGTAGAGAGGAGGACTCCTCCTCCCATTCCTGATGTTGAACTCCCGGTTGGTGGCGACTTCTACAGGGGCGGGGCTTCCGACTCGAGAACCCGCAGGGCGTCGCGACGCTACCCCTGCAGACGTCGTACTTCATAGATACTCCCGCAACTCCCTAGCCTGCGCACACGACACCCACGCGTCTTACTTCCGTACTCGATTTTCAGCTTCCATGGCCGACCGTTTTCGGATCTGAGTGCCATTATTCCTTTTCGAGATGAGGATTATGCGGAGAAGTAATGGTGTTATAGAAAGTGCGACAATATAGACAGAAAATCTCTCAAAGATTCAAGGCTTTTGATATTAAATGAATTTTTTCATTCAGGCGTCTTCGGATTTCTTCGGAGAGATGCGATAAGCGAGACTTGATATATTTACTCGATTTCTACAAATTGCATAATGTAGATTATGAAAGATAAAAAGTAAAATTTAATTTCAAAAGGTATTATTAATAATCCAGTCAACCAAGACAAGGAAACTTGACGCGTAAGTGGAAAATCGAGTAGAAAATCTAATTAAGACCCTCTGAAAGAGAAGCTGAACCAATCAACGTTTTCTGCAATATAAATTTGTATCCCAGACATGCGCATAAGAAGTTAACCACCCTTTTGCTTCCACCCTAATCACGAATCACTAACCCTTGAAGGAGTCTCAGCTTCCTTTGCATTTCATCATGGCGACCTTTCCATTCGTTTCTAAAAATAAAATTTTTTCACGCAACATTAGAAATAAAATAGTAATAATCAATTGAATTTGCATCAATTTCTATTTTACTGCTTCTGTTTATAAATATTGTATTCGTCAGAAATTGTGATCACAACTAATTCATTGATAAAATCGTGTCAGATAAAAAAGCGAATCTTCGACGTAGATCGAGACATATCAGACATAGATTGGGTGTTATTAATGTTCGTTTATGAATCAGAATTATAAGATTTTATTCAGATCATCGATCAACGCAAATAAACTATACACAAATAATTCTGTAGACAACAATGTAGAACAATTGAAAAACATTGTTTCGCATAGAATCTCCTCGTATAGAATTTATTTATTTATTTATTCAGAAAATTGTCTGAAAAATCACCAATTGTCAATCTATCAACTCTTGAGCGGCCGTCCTTTAAAGATATTGATAAAATGCCAAAGTCGTGAATCTAGTTTAAATCGAAACAAATCTATCAGCTGCTAATACTTTTATAAAAGACTGATAATATCAATAGCAAGCTGCTATGGTAGCTCTGTAATCTATTCCTTCAACATCTGGTTATCTGCTACAATTATCACACCAGACAAAATAGTTTTCAAGTGATCTCGCAACTCGGAAGCTTATAACACATATAACTTACATATCAATCATTATATACAAATACAATATACATGTATTAGATATACGTATCAATATTTTCAAAAATAATTACATTTGATAACAAATACCTTGTAAAGATATTTTTATCCTATGTTTTCTCTCTCGTATATTTATATCTTTAATCTTCGATGATGCAAATCAAGCGTATAACGATTAACACTGATCGGCATGCAAAAACCATGTAAATTACAGAGCATCGTGATAATTACAGATTGCCGTGTATGTTCTTGAGCCGAACCTTGACGGAGGCTCTTGAAGGACTTAAGGTGGGCCTTTGCTTTATAGGCTCACGCCAGTGGATTGGAAGAACACTGATTACTCACTGTGTAGACCATTAATTGGAACACGGCCTTTTTTTCCCGGCAACAAGCCTTTTTTCTCACTCGACTCCCGCTGATGCTAGCTTCAGTAATCTCATTATGCGCTAACGATGCTGCCCAGCGTGATATTACAACCGCAGCTACCAACACGATTTCTTCTCTCTCACTTACTTATCCGCTTGCTAATTGAATTTCTAGCCATTTCATCCGTTAACAGACCTCTTCATTACACATTGAACTGCAATCGTCATATCAATGAAGAACATAATTCCATTTAATTCTATAACGGATGTTTGATCATGAATAAGAATTAAGAATAGAAGATTGTTCACAGGAGTGGCTCCAACTTATAGTTAAAATTATGAATCATTATAATTCATGGAAGAGAGGAAGAGAAGCACCTTTTATTTGATTAGTCGATAATGATTGATAGGAGATACGAGGGCAAATCTCATAACAAACATCGAGATCCAGATCACCTGGTTTTCAAGGTACACCTTTTCCAGCTCAGTACACCTTTTCTTTTCTGGATATATCCAGAAAAGAAAAAATTTATATTGACAGTGAGTCGTCTAAAGGGTCGTTATCAACTTAGAACGCTAAAATACAATCTTATCAATTTATGGCGATGCAGACAGCGCGTCACCTCCAGATAAATTAGCTACCAATGAATTATCAGATATCATTTGGAAATTGCTTAGCGGTGAATCCCCTTCGATAAAAGATAATTTGCTTGAAATATGAGTTATGAAAGTTTATTAATAAGTATGAAAACAAAAATATTTATTCCTATAAATGTTTCATGAGATATTGAATGTTTGAAAAACTTTCAAGTGTTTTTTCATGAGTGTTGATCTCGGTGTTGATTTTCTTTGGAAGGTCTATGAATAAGAAAGTGATAAAAAAACGGATCACAAATTACTCTTTAGTGTAATGTGATCCAGTCGTCGACATGTGCACTCGAAAGTTGAAATTTAGAATCTGAAAATGGTCAGCCTATAAGAGACGTTGTGCAGATACACTTGAGTCGTAAACGAGCTTCTAGGTCCCATCTAGATTATATCCTTGATAACGTTTTCACGTTCCCGCGAAGAAGGTGATTAAATTGAAAGTTTATTTCCTAAACTCGCAGTCCTGTCATTTTCAAGCACTTTGAGTACCCAAACCACGAATTCTTAAATCTCAAGTGGTCAAGCAGGCGAATTCCTGCAGTCAAGCAGTTTGCTTCTGTCTCTACTGATCAGAATCCCGAAGAATTTATTTCGAAGATAAAAACTATTATATTCGCATTAGCATATGCTTCTAAATAATTCAATTTAAGAGTCTGTATTTTATCTCTTTTCTTGAAAATTGAATAATTAAGAACGAAATAAATAAAAGTAAAATAATTTCAAGTGACATATGAGAAGTCTGGAAGTCTGGAATCCTGAAAGTGGAACTAAAAGGGAACGTTATTTTCTAAAGAGAATATTCACATCTTAAAGCTTTTTAGAAATTTTACGACTTTTCCTAGAAATCCTCAACGCTACCCTTAAAAAATAGAACGATTTCGTCAAACTTCTCATTTCTCTTAGTTCATCTTCAAGTGTTTTTTTTATTTTTTTATTTTTATGTCTTCTGCGAAAGTCCACTTTTCTTTGATAGACTCTTCTCAAGTTACTTTTCCCTGAGATTCTTTCTATTTATTTTTCTCTCAAAGCAGTTTGTTCGCTTTGATTTTGAGTTCATATATTTTTGATATACAAGGGTTGATTTTCCACGTGATTAAAAACTGATTAAACGGATTAAAATGATTTTGCAGCAGATTGCTATCTGCATCAGATAACACTGAGATAGCAGACGTCTATAAGGGATGCTGGATAAACCGGAGGGGTCGGAAGCGCGGGTGGTTTGCTTGATGGAGCTTTAAACTAAATTAGCCACCCCTGCCTCAGGCCCACGATCTCGACGCAGCCTCATCTCGGCGTCCATTATGTTTGTCTTTGTATGCTAAATATTTTACAGCATTATCTACATGTCTTTGTGACGTAAAAATCATCAAGATTTTTCACCAAAGTGTCAAAATTCGATTTACATATTATTACTGTAAAACACCATTTTTGCAGATTTTTCCATTTCAAAATCTTTCTCTAAAATTCCATGCAAATTTTTAAGTAAAAGCCATCTATTTTCATTTATTGTAGGAAATTACGAATGTTATGAATATTTTAAACAGAATATTAAATGATGTTAAAAAACTGCACGTAAAAATTCGAAAATAAAGTCCAAAAGATTGGAAAAAGCAGTTTAAAAAATTTTAATTCTTAGTTAAAAAATGTTTGATAAAAATAAAACAATTGTCGTGACTCTAGAGAGGAAGTGCAGGTCAACTTGGGTAAATTTGACTCTTGGTCCAAAGTTGTCACGGAACACACGACCGAAAATGTTAGGACAATATCAAATATTTTATTGGCAAACATCACTCAATGGCTGAGTTCGTGGATCGGGAATTCCCCAACTTAGACTTAAACTAAAACTAAACCTTAATCGGAAATGTGCCAATGTTAACCCTTCACCATTCTTGCCTCTCTATTTCTTCAGTTCTAACAATAAGTACCAGTTCTATAGTACAGAAAGTTTTAGAGAAATCCACGTACTGCTCTAATCCTCTTGCGATTACGGCCTCAAATCTGAGTTGAATTATCTCTAAGTGTCTTAAGGCATTTACCTAACACCGGCTAAACATATAACCAGCTTTGCTCTCTTTTGCAAAGAAAGGGAGAAATCTCACTGAGCTAAGCTTTCGGTAGTTTTTCTTAAATATTTTTCCTTCTGTTTTTAATAAACAGTCTGCTTCCAATCACTCTCACAATATTTGCTTGTTATTGTTGTAGACAATTTTAGAAAAACAGTTTGTTGGGTTCGAGATAATAATTGAGGTGAAGATTTTTTATTTTCACACGCAAAATGTCCTTTTTACCATAAAATCTTTTTAAAAAATCTTTCCTGAGAGGACATACTTTTTACTGCTTTAGTATTGGTTGATATAACTCTGAACATCTTGTAAAAAAAAAAAGAAAAACTTAACTGCACTTTTTACAGTTTTTTCGGTACTTTTTTCCAGTTATTGCTTATTCAACTTTTTCCTTTTATTACTTTGCGACATGGTAGTGATTGTGTTTGGGTAAAAAAATATGAAAGAGTCGAGTGCCACGAGTCCTGGAAGTGTGCCAGCAGCCAATCCTTACTCTCAGAATGCAACTTTTTATAACTTTATTGAGGGAAAATATATCTTCCTCGCTTCTGGGCCTGTGAAATTTTTTTATCTTTCCTTTTTTCCCTTTTCAGGTAGTGACTTCAAATCGAAAGGTTTATTGACAGGACGAAGAGTTGTAAAATGTGAAACGGTAGCCGGAAGGGATGAATAACGAGGAAACGGTAGATTTTGAAACTTTGGAATTTAAAAAATTTTCCAAAAACAATTCATAATTTAAATTTCAAGTTGATTTTTACATTTTTTAAATAAAAATGTTATTTAATGAGTAAATAGCTGTAAAATTATTAGAACATATATTTTTCTCATTTCAAGTCAAGATACTCTTCTCGGAAATTATAAAATTTATGTTCTTGGCGAAAAGTCATTTTCTCTCAATTCTATCACCCAACAAACTCTCTCTTCCGAAACCGTCAACGGCACTGGCTATTGGCATTAAATATTAAAATTCTAACTTCGGTCTCAGGCATAGGACTGAACTGCTACTGCAGAGTCGTAAAAATAATAAACGTAAACTCATAAACCTCTGTTCGCAGATTCGGGTGTAAAAACCCATCTAGCCTAAACACCCTCTAGAGTCTGTGGGTCAGCTACCATCGCAAATACATTGTTAAGCCGTGCAAACTCAAAAATTTAGAAATATAAGGTTTCAAGTCTCAAATGTTAAATAATTTCAAAAAAAAAATACACAAAAGTAAAAAAAAGACATCGCTCTCACCAAATTTAATATACAAAGATGAAAACCTTGATTCGAAGACATTGTACATATATAAACCAGATATAAACTGAAACTGAAAGATTAAAGTAGATTTTCATCTCAAATAAATTAATTGTTGGATGTTTATTTATGTTATAAAAATTAACAACGCTCGATATAAGCCGAAACAGCTGTCGGTGGTGCGAATGCTACCCTAAATCGAGAAATCCGAGCAGGCTTCCCTTAACCACGTTAGTGGCTGACTTTCCCGTTTTGAAAAACAATTCCCAGATTTCGAGGTGTCTACCTGGACCCGAAAAATTAGGTCAGCTGGTTAGCACTTCCGTTTATTGGCGCTATTAAATCTTAAAACGAAACCTGAGCAGTGAACCATCGACGGCGATAGAAAGTTCGCAACCTCGCGGCAATAAAGATGTTACCGAAATTTTCACTGAACCGGTTTCAATGAAATTTTCAGCCAACCTGAGAATAATACAAGAGCAATCCTCCTACTATAATTCTTTCTGCTTATATATTACCACTTTCCACTGTCGGACAGATGTACCTGCTTCGAAAGTGCAATTAACCCCTTTCTATACTTCTGCTACTGAAAGTTGGGATTATGGTTTCCCAGATAATATTCTACTTAGGCGATTTACCCGACAAGAAAATTCCTTTTTTTTCTAGGTTTTATTCTTGCAGGATTGGGACATTTTTGAAATATTTACAAAGTTTTGTAGCAATATTTTTCAGCGATTATTTGTAATTTTTAAAATAGACGTAATTTGTAAACATCCGCGTTTCTCTTGTTTTAAGTATTGTCGAATAAAGTTATTTTAGTTATTGTTATAGAAAATCCTGACGTGTTTTGAAGTTATTTAACTTATTCATTATTATCGTATAAAATATTATTGATTAAAAGCCCCCCCAGTTTTTAAGAATTACAGCTCGAATTACAGATTTGAGGCTCCACAGTTTTTTTATCTAAAGTTTGAATTGAGTAATTTATAATTATTAGACGTATTAGGGATGACTTTCTAATTTCAATAACGATTTGAAGTGAGGTTGCTTCTTATATATTTTATTCACGACTTCTCAACTTCACTGACAGTTAAGTTGAGAGTTTTATATCCGTCAGGTTATATGGACCATTGATCGATCATTGACATTATCGTCCTCTCGTTTCAAATAAAGAGGTGGCACGTAACGAATTATCGTCTGCTTAGTCTCAACTGCAAAAACAGATGCCTTCTGCTTCTGCGGTTCTTTCTTCTCCATGTCACATACGCCTACTTTAGATAAGAGTCTGTGTGGTCATCTCAAAGATGATCTCATATTCAGTTTCTAAATGTCAATCTCAGCTTGTAGTTTATTAAAATCCAATTTTTTTTTCAAAAATAACACATATACGCCAAAAAATTCTGTATTTTATTTTAAAACTCAAAAAAATTCTAAACACCTATAACAGATAAGTAAAAAAAAGATCCAAATTCGTTCAGGCCCATAAAAATAATGTAAAAACGGAAAAAAATAAAAACCTCTCTATTTTCATTCAAGCAAGCAGCTCCACTTTTTTGCTTATATTTTTTGAAGAAAGGACCTAGCAGACAAAAGGTACCTACTGTAAATTGTAAAACGAGAGAACTCAACCTTTTTTTTAGCTGAATTTATTTTTAAGTTCTTTTGACCTTTCACGACGTTTTAGTTTGAGAAAGACGACTCTCTTGACCATGTGGACATTCTTTTTCATTTTAAGAATTCTGTCTCAATTGTGTAAAACATCTTGCAAGGGTTCTAGACTCGGTCCCGTTTTTTTCTACATGACTTTTAGCTTTTATTTTCGACAATTTTTTTTTGATTTCCGTTGTCTGAAATTTGAGTCAGATTTATGACATTTTACTGCTGCTAAAATCGGTAAAAATTATTCTGTCGGATGCACTTCGAAAGTTTGTAACGAATAACAGACGTGAGAAAAGCTGAAAAACTCGCTGAAAAATAAAATGTGTAGAAAATATATTCAATCATCAATCTTCCGCGTTATTATTATTATTTATTTTATTCATTATTATCTCGATTATTCATGATATTTAAATGCAGTTTAAAATCAATCACAAGTCGGAATTTTTCCTCAAATTGCATAAAAATCTGCCGTGAGGTAAAAAAAACTGTTTTGACAAGAATCAAGGTGTCATTCAGACCTCAGAACATTGGGTGGAGATGAGACGAACATCAAAGGCACCGCTATCGCTTGGCGGCTTAAGTCGTTTTATGCGCTCAATGTATTCGTAACGTTCGCTTCAACTCCCACCAACTTGTGATATATATACAATGTCGCCGGATATTGAATTGTATAAATTTCGCGATGGAAAGAGTTGAAGAGAAAAAGCGATGCGATGAACGTGGGCGTATTCAAAAAATTTTCCAAGGGTGTAACATATATGCATGTACATAATACACTTGAAATAGAACACGAAGATGATAAAGATCATAGAAAAAGAATGGGTACAAAGATTTTTTATTTTCCACAAGCTGAAAAAGAGTAATTACTAGTTAATAAAGATTCCAGCTGATTCTAGTAAGTAGTTTGAGTGAATGTTCTAAGCAATAAGAAATGGAAGAAATAATCCCGTTTCACTAATCCCTCATCACCTCCGGGGAATCCCACGATCAGCTCCACCTCAGATCGAGCAGATCAAGCTGAATGCATCTTTGCCATCGCTGGTCATTGGTCAATTGAGCATTAGCGATGATTTTAGTATGGCAGACACCCTCGTAAGAAAAACAAATCGTAAATATAAGAGAGTGATAGAGTGAGAGAAAATAAGAGAGAAAAGGGGAGAGAGAGTCGTTAATTGGTCTCGAACCGATCGGCGTGAAAACGTATTTGGTGCTCGCTTGGAGTTGAGTCTTTTCAAGCTAGGACTTAATTTATCGTCCACGCTTCCAGGCACTCGTATATACATTGGCTTACATAAATTCCTACCAGAGTGTAACAAGAGGTTGAGACTATAGAGAAACGAATGGGAACCGAAGAGCGAGCATACGAGAAATCCCAAGAAGAATGAGGAACAGAGTTTAACATCGATCGATCAGAAGGGGGAGAAGGTGAGGGGGGGTTTTGAACGGAGCTTTGAAGTCATCGATGAAGAATAAACGAGATATGTGTTCTATTCGAATTATTATTTATGCAGATCTGGCGTCCGTGTCGAGATTACAAGTTATTAGAATTGTAGATAAGAAATATTTTTTGCACCTAGTTATAGCATTTGTACAAAATAATAATTTTGTAGATTTTAATGGAATAAAAAATCCCTTCGAGGAAGTTGATTCCTATCTCTTTCTCTTTCCCTATGACTATGAGTCGGTGAAGATGTTGAACGACCGGAACGACAAGGGATATTTCTGATCAAATAATTTTTTTTCGATGCTTATAGATATGAATATTGTCATACCTAACGGCCCACAAAAGCATCTGCGTTGTAAACGGTTATCGACATACCGGACAGTAAAAGATCGATAAACAGCGCCAGGTAAAGCTTGCACATCAATCACGCCGCCGTATACGTTTATACATGTTCGCTAGATGGAGAACAAAGAAAAACATCGCGTCGTTTTTTCTTAAGAGAATATTATTATGTCTATAGAGTTATAGATTATGGAATATGTCGAAAAATAATCTAATCTCTATTTTTTAAATTATTTTCTGTTTATAGTCCCTTTCGGGTCCATTAGTTTGCCTTTATTTATCCAATTAAACTTTTGAATGATTCCTAAATCCTTGTTTATCATTTTCATGATTAAATATTAAATAATAAATGGTAACATTCCATTTGGACTTTTTACATGTGTACAAATGCGTACACACCCTGCAACTGCATATCTGAGGGATCTTATCATTGTGCAAAGCCAAAAGTAGACAGTTCGGGCGTTCGGCTTTGAAGCTTTGATCATTTACAGAAAGTCGATTCTGGGAAAAGCGCAAACGGCCCAATAAAGAGCTCGGCACGATCCACTGATAAGAGACGATATAATATCACGCGAGACTTGATAATATCGGCTCCCGTTTCGCGTGCCATTATCTTATTCTTGTATCATGCACATGTATATATTATATATATATGTATAAATTCAATCTGTAAATACATATAAATTTCTACAATCTATTGCAATCACCAGTACTCGATGTTTCTCAATTTTATTACGAAATTTGGAAATTATTGAGCCATCGCGTCGATATTGGCACTTCCGAGGAAAAAAGGCTTACGACACTTTGTCCGAAAGTATTACGATTTTATGAGTCAGTAAGTCTTAATGATTGAGTCGTTAATGTGACAAATACATGATGTGTGTGAACAGGAAGCATTCGTATTTACTTTGACAACGAAATATTTTTGACGTTGATCCCAAGTCTCTTTAAAAACTTAGCAACTCTATTTCATTAGTAATTTCATTATTGAGATTTAGAGAGGTAGTAAAAATCTGGTATCAGTTTTATTATTATTTATTATAACTTTAATTACTCATTCTTTCTACTGACTGAAAATTCAGTACTTTTAATAACTGAGATTAAAGGCCATATTTTTTTTACTAAAATCAAACGAATCGACCGACTGTGAGTTGAGCTCTTTGTAATTTGATAGAGCTTGATAATTTTGATATTTGATATTTGATATTTGAAAGACTCATGAGAGTTCATTATCAGAGCAGAAGTTATTAAATTATGTCTCATATCGGTATCTGACTTTTTTTTTAATTGTTTGACTACTCCCAACTACTGTCTGGTGTTAAATTCAGCAAAGTATTTATGAAAATATAAGCAGATGAGTCTCTTATTTCTTATTTCTAGAACTGAAGTACAAAAGTCAATTTCAGGCTCAACAAGATTGCTCCAGATGGTTGTAATTCGTTCCACAAAATATTAGCATATTGTGCCTGAATTTTGACTGTTCGATTCGCCTCTCCCACTGAAAATTTACGAACTCGAAAGGGTTTTCAATGGAACTTTATAGGTGTGAAGCAGTTAGAGTGTTACACAAATATCGGGAAGCCTCTGGTGTAAAATTGCAGAGAACGCATGTTGCTTTCATGTAACCGTGTAACAGGAGCAGGAAGACAAAGTGCCAGGTCGGCCTTGAGGCCACGCGCCTCCAGCATCAGAGGTGTTTTATGAGCCCCATAATGGACCCGCAATACCCATTCCGTTTCTTCGTACTCTCGCGGACTTATGCCAGTTTCTTCCTCTTCTTGCCACTTCATAAGTCCATAATAATTCCAATACCATCAGTCTGTCCTCTTCGACTCTCTTGCATCCTCCATCGTTCTATCCACCTCTTTCTCTTTCACTAACGCGTAACCTTCTTCCTCCTAACAAGCAACAACTAACTTCCTTCCCATCGACCTCCAGAGCTTTTCTGCCATTGCTACAGTTTACTTTTAGGTCGAGAGAGTGCCTTTGGCAGATCTTAGGGCCCCCGGAAACTTTCATATTTACGAGGGCATTGTGCGGTGTTTTACGATGGTACAATTCTTGTTTGCAAAATTACTTATTTTCATTAAAATGATTGTCGGCGGGTAGTTCCTCAAGGTCGTGTAAGTGTGCCAGAGTTAAGGGATGTGGACATTCGGGGCCTGATTTCGATTTTTCACTTCTCGCTAACGGGAAAGATATTTTTGAGATAAGAAATAATCTGCCTGAATCACAAATTCCATAAAAGAAAATATTAAACAGTCTTGCTCTGGTTAAAGAAGAAAGAAATTCGATTTTCTTTCGTTAAAACTGAAGTATGTATATATTTTACTTTTTTCAGATGGCGAAGTGACAAAAGTCTTGAGAATAGCTCTTCTTTCTTTCTTAAATTTAGATATGAGGGACATAAGTAAAAAATCTAGATCGACGACCAAAACATTTTTTTTTCATTCATCATCATTAGATCATGGCGACCCTTCAAAATGAAAGATCAAGACCGGAAAGACTTGAAGACTAAACGTTCCTCTTACTATGATGAAGACTTAACGAGATCCTCCTTTTTTCTAGCCATCCGAGCCGAAATTCCTGAGTCAAGTGGCACGCGTAAAGAGCAAAGGGGATGTTTATAAATGAGGTCTTCAAGGTTCAACAGCGGTGAGGATTGAGGAACCATATTTTCAGCATCGACCCTGAGCTCATGGCCACGGTCGCGTGGCGTTGACGAATCTGTTTAGTGCCCCCATAATATGAACCTCAGGACCTCCCTGTTCGGTTTCTTCAGTTCCGACAATTGAAAAGGAGGTTCGGTGGATCCTCACGACCTGGACACTGTGAATATCTTACTTGTAACTACCGTATAGTCTCTAGGCTGCAGGATACCGATTCTCGATTGCTTCTAGGAGTCCCATTTATCCTGAACCGCTTCCTGTTCCACAGTTTCGCGTCATTTTAGAGCTTTCAACCATTATTTGTCGAATGCCTACCAAAGGACCTTGG
Organism: Synergus gifuensis; assembly: GCA_904066015.1. Taxonomy (NCBI): domain Eukaryota; kingdom Metazoa; phylum Arthropoda; class Insecta; order Hymenoptera; family Cynipidae; genus Synergus; species Synergus gifuensis. The sequence goes on along the minus strand of CAJFCO010000046.1, from coordinate 2,368,512 downwards.
ATTTTATTAGAGTTGGACGATCCGAAATTAGGAAGCAAAGACAGGAAACGTCTTACTGCTAAACTCTAAAGTCAAATCTTTAACGGAGAGCTAAATAGCCAAAGTCGACAGGCTGCTTTTCAAATTCCAAACGAAAAATTCACTTTGAAGGTTGGAGAGATTCTTCATCATGAGGATGATTATTAGGGGTGTACTCAATTTATTCAGTTTCGATTTAGTCAATTTTTAAATTTAAAAAGTTAATAATACCGATTACTGAACAATTATTATTTTTAATTGAGTGGTTGAAAGTAAAAAGTGGTTAAAAAAATTTTTATCCTTTTTCTTCCACATAGAGGAAGCTTTGTTTTCACTTTCAGCCGTCCTTTCACAAGAATATACAAGAATCAGAAGTTAAGTATATTTATTCATTTATGACATAGAACGACGACTCCTATCCGAATATAACTGAGGCAAGCGCTACTTAACCACAGTTATCGAACAAGAAGTCTCACACAATTCCATGTATCCAAGCGGACATGTTTTAATCACTGTGCCTTCGATTTATGAAATAATTTGCTGTTTCTAAATTATTTGAGACACATCAGTAATATTGACATAAATTCAGGCTTCAAGTTCTCTAAAAGACTATTCTTTTTTGTCAACGTTAATCTTCAAAAGTAATCCGAAACAAAGTTTGTTCCAAAGAGCCGGAGACTTGAAAAAAGACATAAATTAAGTAAATGATACATTTAACGACTACAGCATCTTGAGCAGAAATTTATGCACATTGACGTGAGTCACAGATAATGACGGAGGAGAATCGCGGAGAAAAATCATTGGAGGGAGTTAATTCGTGTGCGCTCTGCGATTTTCAAGGCGCAGCAAAACAGCAGACCAGGAACGACGTGACCCGGGTTCAGAGTTTCAGACAACCACGATTTGTGGTCCGGTTTTGAACGACCGAGTGACACGCTGCAGACCACAAGAATATAACTATAACCGCAACCACCCACGCATAAACCTTTTAACACGACTAGTGTATCCGGCGATAGCATTTCTCGTTAATGGACCCAAGAAAGACGTGTGCGTATATTTTTGTACCAAAATTCTCAAAGTATATGCCGATCGTGTGACCCCGATTAAGAGTCTCTCTAGATATTTTACTCATTTTATGACCTGTCGCTCCTTGACAGGATTCGAAGGGTGGTGTTGATCTTAATTATGGATGTTGACTTAGGTTGGTCCTGACCTAACGTTCGTGCCTTGAATGTTGAGTTTCCAAATTTTAATTATTGCATCACTGATTCCCATCAGTAGGTATATATACGCTAATGAACCAGTGAATATGTTGGAAGTAAAGAGATAGAAAGTCTATCTATTTGAATCCTTTTTAATCTTCAGGATTAAAATAGAAAGAAAAAATGTATCCAGCAAATGTATCCTTTTCTATCCTTTTTACAATCTATTGGAAAGTCTATCCTTTTCAATCCTTACATTTTTATCCATATCTATCCTTGTTGAATCATTTCAATCTTTTTATACGACGTGTATTTTTTATTTCTCTCTGCTTAATCAATTTAACAGTGTTCTGTCTCTTTTCGCAATTTGTATTTCTTTTCAAATCTGAAATCATGAAACTTGTGCATTTTAATTATAATTATAAGGAATATCTAAGAAAAAGAGAAGAGCAGATTAAATGATATAGAAGTGGAACCAAATTGGTATAAGAAAATAAAAAATAGATAAAGGATAAGATTGACAGGGATAGAGATGGATAAACGAGAGATAAATGAAGAGATTGAAGATACACGCAGATATCAAAACAAAGAATTAAGAAATTGAAAAAGATAGAGTTGGATAAACAAGGGATAGATTGGGATAGAGTTCTTTTGGATGAATGGCATTGATTTTTACAACAAATACAAAAATGTCTATTCCTTTCTATCTTTTTACTTCCAAAAGGGATGTTACAAGAGCCTAATTAAGTTACAAGGTGATTGTAATTAGATTGTCTATATTTTTTGACGACTCAAGTATTACGAATATTGCACAATGAAGCAGAAATTCTAGTCTGGTGTCTATTCCAGATTTCCAGGTTTGTCGTCAGTGTGCTGGTATACGAAGTATATCCAGTGGCCTCGGGGTTCGGGACCAAGGGTTGAAGCCATTACCGGCACAAAGCTGCCACCAGATTGCCGTCGGGCTCTGCACCGCCTCGCTCGCTTCGTTCGTATTCATGGTTTAAATTCAATTGTCTTTTATCTGCCGTTCCACAGCGAGTCCTGGGACTCAGACGCTGATGATAGAGTCGCCGAGATCAGAGAATTCGGTGCTCTGTCTCTGCGTGGAAATATATGGAAACAGAGAGGAAGGAAAGGAGAGACAAGGACATAGTGGAGAAGAGGAAATATAGTTATAGAGGAGCAGAATCTGCTGAAAGCAAAAAACTAACAAAAACTTAACAATTTTTTAGCTTTGAATCTCCTCTTCCCTTCTACATAACTTTCACGTAGAGGACAACATTCATTTATTTGCTCGATAATCGATTTTTAAAGATATTAACACATAATTTGATTCCAGAGCATGAAATGGGAAAATGTAATTAATTTCCTTTATGATATGAAGCCGATAAAAGGGAATCGGAAGAAGGCAATTTCGATTTACTATATTAACGTTTGGAATAAATGCGAATAAGAGCTTCTAAAACATTTATATATATAATTATGCAGAGTCGTAGGAAATTTCTGAAGCAGTAAAACTGAAATCATTAAGATTTTTCTGTTTTCTTTAATGATGTACAAGAAATTGAACGGCGAATGTCGGATCACAGAAGATGGATTGACGCCAAGCGTCGGAACCTCGTATTTGCACCCAGCATCCATCCTGAAACGCACGTTCTGTCATTTTTAGCCCAAGAATATAATGGAAAATTTGCTCCACCCACACATTTATCCACCGTATGTTCCCCTCTAAAAGAGGAAACATGTTCGGCAAATATAATAAAATGACCGCTTCTTAATCAGCCCTTATTAAAGGCAACCCAGGTCGTTTCAAGATTTAATGATGGACTTGTTTGCCGTCAGTCTGCACAAACACAAACAAATCCCAGTTTCTCCAATGCGATTCTATTTCAATGGAAAATTGTTATTTTCTTTCATTAATTTTCCAGGTCATTTTGCAATCACTTTTTTCGTGTTTAGTACTAATTAATCCGATAAAGAAGAATTGTAAATTTCTAATTGTAATTGTATATTGAAAGCCTTCCATGTACTTCTTAATTCTAAGAGATGAGTTTCCTTTTAAATCCGTAGGTTATTTTTTTCTTTGAAGTTTTTCTAGAGTGTAAAATCTTAAATGATTAGGTGCACTGAGTAGTTTGCCTTTTTACACCTGAGTATACATAAACGAGAATATTGTGAGTCCCCTCGGAATTTGAGAGGGGCCACCGTGAGTCGTAGTGGGCCTCAGGTCGAAAACGAGACCTTTACTTGCAATTCTGGGCCGTATTCCATTCTTGAAATATATACTATTAAATTATTGGGGTCCAACTGTTGCTTCTGAAATGGTTCAATGCTCAAACACGGAAAATAAGAATGCGAGCTGACCCTCGAGTTGACCTGTTCCAAAAGACCGTATCGACCAAGAAAATTTACATGCATTCGACGCCTATTTTGTCATAAAATTGTTCTATGAGTTTCGCTTTTACAGTGAAAATTTCGAGAAAATACAGTGTTCCAGTTTCTTCTTCAATATTTTATTTTCTAGAACAAATTTGAGTCATAAAGTATTTTAAAGTCAGCGTTTACAGCTACTGTTAAAAATAAATTTAGGTACCTTCAAGTTTCTTGTGTTTGTATAGAGGTATAGATTTTTTAAATTCAAGTCTAAGGTTTGCAAATTTAACAATTATGAAACAAATTCAGGAAATCCTGTTAGTCTTAAAATTTTAATACTACCTAATTTTTATTTAAAAACAGAGTTCTATGATGTAATCGATCATTTTTTAATTGTTTGTAAATTGTTTATCTAAAAGAAGATAGTTATTTTCTAAAATCTGAAAATTTCGGCTGTTTAAACATTCCTGAGGATAATATTTCTTTTATAATGTGTCTTGTCGGAAATGGACCAAATTTATGAAATAAGGTCAAAATTGTTCCCCTACCGCTGAACTAAAATCTTGCAATTCGAGTTTTCGAACTTTTATGACTCTGTTGAAGTTTTACGAAAAGTGAGGTCAGTCCCAAGCTTTCCCGCGTCCCCGTTCAAGATTTAGGGTATGTTTACCTGAAACTAAGTACCTTGACATTTCCGTCACGCTGAGGATGGCCGATTTAGCAGAAAATAAGGGGCGAGCAGTAGGGAGCTAGGAAGGTCCCTCCAAATCCAAACGAGGCTCATAACAGTTTTTGTAAACATACGTCCCGGGTGACAAGTCGACAAGTACCATTCTTCAAATGTCAACTTCTTTTCCAAATCTTTCAACAAAAAATGAAAATCGATAAACTGTAATTAAACGAATAGATTTTACTCTCTCTTTCTCAGATACATAAAAAGCTATATATCCTTTCTTAAATATAAGAATATATAAAATGGTTAAGAACCAATCCATCCTGTACACAATAATTACATAATAGGTTTTTAATTTTTGATTTTTTTCGATTTAAGGAGTATTTAACATTTTCCACTTGCAGAATAATTGAGACATTAACTAAATGGAAATTAACTAAAATTGAACAATTTTAAATAAATGAATTTATTAATCGATAAACCTTCTTCTACATGAGACAAAAGTTTATTGACTCTTATTTACTAAAAATATTTATTATAATGGATGTATAATTGGTATAACTAATTTGCTCTTATGGGAAAGTATCACATGCCCTTATAAGGACATGTGATACTTTACCATAAGAGCAAATTAGTTATACAATTATACATTCATAATAATAAATATTTTTAGTAAATAAGAGTCAATAAACCTTCCTCTCATGTAGACGAAGGTTTATTGACTCTTATTAGCTAAAAATATTTATTATTGTGAATGTATAATTGGTATAACTAATTTGCTCTTATGGTAAAGTATTACATGCCCTTAAGACCTGATAAATTCAAATATTAAAATATTTTGCACTGTGTCCCTACCTATGTGTATGTGTCTTAGAATCCAAGCAGAAAATTACTAAACCGACGGCTCAAGCAATTAAAGAAATTATAAGGGCATGTACCATAAGAAAAAATTAGTTAAACCAATTATACATTGATAATAATAGATATTTTTAGCAAATTTTTCTTATTAGTTAAAAATATTTATTATAATGAATGTATATAATTATGGTTTAAAACTAACTTGCTCTTATGGTAAAGTATCACTTTTATACCCTTAATATTTATCCAAATAGTATATAATCAAAATTGAATTTGATTAAAAATTCCTTAAATATTGGCAATTGTCATAACGAGTTCGATATTAAGTTTACGAATAAAGTAATTATATATTTATTTAAGAGCATATGTGATACTTTATCATAAGAACAATTTAGTTTTACCAACTATCGAACATGAAGTTGTCGAAACACAATGTGCTCTTATGGTAACTGCCCTAGTGTTAATAAGTGTTACCATCTTATGGTCCTTATAATATGTAAATATTTCAAGAGTTTATTTATAATTTATAATAACGTTATCTTAACATTAATAATAGAAAATAATGTTTAAAAATAACTCAATGTTTCTTATAAATATATCAATATATGTATCCTATATAAGAATAT